>JAKTWE010000008.1:0-353006 GCA_030581955.1 Kurtzmaniella fragi
CTTCTTCTTCTTCTTCTTCTTCTTCTTCTTCTTCTTCTTCTTCTTCTTCTTCTTCACTTGATTTGGATTCCTCTTCACGATGTGGGATTTCTAATACCCTAGTTCTAATAGCAGCTGTCATCTGTCTGAAACCTTCAAATTCAATTCCTATATCCAGATATCCGATGACTTTTAAATCTCTTTTCAATTTAGTGAAAGTCCGTTGTTGATCATCTTTCCTTGATCTCATCAATTGAAGAAATCTGTCCAGGTCTATATCGCTGTCTTCAATTTCCATTACTCCTGACACATCAGTCTCAAACAAAATGTTCACATAAGGTTGATATCTCAATAAATTTTGGTCCTCCTTGTCTACTCTCCTCAAGCAAATCATGAACCCCACAAAATAGGCTATAAGTACTTCAGTTTCTGAGCTGGGTGACAACGATTTCAAGACATTCTTGACAACATCCTTGTTCTTTGCACTCAATGATTCCATCACAGGCAACAAATTACGATAATCAAAATACATTTGCAATTTCAACATTTCGTCCCCATTTTGTCCTTGGCCGAACAACCCAAATCCACCTAAAGATGATTTGGCAATTTGTAGATCTAAAACACCGTGTGGATTATTTTCATGCATCCATTCCTTAAATTTAGCATTGTCTCTGATTCCAGGAATGGTCTCTTCAGTATTTACTGTAAGCATTGTCAAAGATTCTGACTTTTACAACCAAATTGGCAACCAGGATGACAAGAGATTCAGAAGCGAATATTGTCAAGAAAACATTTAAGAATAAATAAAAATAAATAAAGTAAAAATAATAAAATAAAATTAAAAAAAAACCTGTAAAGAAATCTCAGATGAGAAAATAAAAAAGGATACTTGTAAAAACTTCTTGCTTTTGAAATCACGAACTAGTTAAGAAATATGTCTTGGGACGACGAAGATTTTGACGTGCCTCCTAAAGCTCCAGCTGCCGCAGCTGCATCTTGGGAAGATGAAGAAGACGATGAACCTCTTTTAGAAGAATCTTGGGATGTTGATGAAGAAGAAGTTAAACGTAGGAAAGCCGAAGAAGCAGCCAAGAAGGTTGCCGAAAAGGAAGCTCTCAAAAAGAGACAGGAAGAAGCCAAACTCAAGAAACTTGCAGCCAAGGGGAAGACTGCACCAGTCCTTATGGAGGTTGATCTTTTGGACCCAGAAGCTAGAGCTCTTGCCCTTAAGCAAGCCCAATTAGAGTCTGATTTAAACAATGCCGCCGATTTATTTGGAAGTTTAGGGGTTGCTGAAGATGGGAAATTGGACTTTGATGCATTGAATGCTCATCCTAGATCTAGAGCCACAGGTGCATCAAATGGTACTGCTCCTGTTGCTGCTTTCAACAAGGATACTCCACTTGAATCTCATCCACTTTTCCAACCAACCAACAAAGCCGAGTTCGAAAAATTAAGAAAAGCAGTAGCTCCAGCTTTGACTGGTTTAGCCAAAGACTCATTGTTGAACTATACCAGTGGTTTAGCTATTGATTTGATTAGAGATCTTTGTGATCCATTAACTTTGGAAAATACTAGAAAGGTTGTTTCTACTTTAAATATTATTCTTAAGGATAAGGAAAGAGCTGAAAGACAAGCAAGATTGAAGAAAACCGGTGGTACAGCTTCTGGTGGTGCTGGTAAGAAGAAGGCCAAGCCTGCTGTCAAGACCAATGTCGATAATGATGGGTTCAAGAAGGGTGGTATGGATGATTACGATGATTTTGCTGATGATGATTTCATGTAATTTAATAGAAACGAAGTCAATCTAAGGATATATACAAATATCTAATTTTACATCAAGTAAATTCTCTTTTTGTCTATTCATTTAATAATTGTTTCAAGAACTTGAGAATCCAATTGTAGTTTCTTGAGATAAACTTTGACTATTGTTACATTCTTGAGTATAATAAGTCCAAGGTTTGGTCAATGAAGGGGTTTCATATTTAGCAGGACTACTGGCTCTAATAATAACAGGAATCATTTGACCTGTACCTAAATCAAATTTCCTATGATTAATTACTTTCAAAACGCTATGAATAAATCCAGAATGAGAAGTCAAAGAGATAACTGTGTTAGAATCATTGGCAAAAATATCGTTCAACAATACAGTGGCTCTATAATTTCTATGTTGCTTGGATTCATGCTTAAAGTTTGTCCAAAGTTCGTCATCGTCAGTGAATCCGGATTCAAATGTAAATCCAGGGAATCTATCAATAATATATGATTTTGGATGTCTTTTACTTTCAGTTCCAATTCCATAAGTTTCTCTTGAAAATTCTTTGATCACTGGAACTTCGTTGACTTGAGAAATTGATTTCCAAGTGTAATCATATGTTTGTAGAGTTCTTCTTAAAGGAGAAACGTAGTAAGATTGAGGAATTGGAACCCCTTCATTGATCTGTTTAACCCAAGCTTTAGAAAGTTGAGTGGCTTGACTTATACCAGTTTCAGTCAATTCAGCATCATACCAAGTAACATTATCATTCCCATCACGGATTTGCCAGTAACATGTCCATTCTTCATCTGAATATTCTGAAGGAGCAACATTATGATATCCTTCACCATGACGTGCAAGGAAGAACAATTTATAAGCCTCGTTGTTTGATGCTTCTTCCTTGTTTTTCTTCTCGATATGTTTGACAACATCATCCCAAGAATTGCCATCTTTCAAGCCAAAATGGTCAGCTGTTAGAACATCAAAGCTACTAGCATCGGTATCATCATCATCTTGAAGGAAAAAATCGGATACTGACTTGTATTCTGAAGGTACTTTTCCTTTACCAAATATGTCAGTGCTAGTTTGATCGTGACGCTTCAAAATCTCGACTTCGTTTGTAGGGGCAGCCAAAGACAGACTTAAAAGGGTCAAAAGTGTCACCAACGTAGAAATTCTCATGTTTGATAGTTTAGATTGTTTCAATACTTGAGTATTAACAACTTGATGCTAGGTATTTTTGTTTTTATATGGTACTTTGGTTGCAACCACTACAGTATACAGTGGCTCTCTCCCACGTGGGCCTGCAGGTAACTGTTTCCGAATTTCATTAACATGGAACAGCTACTGAGAGCCGGGTTCATACTATTTACAACAGTAACGCCGTAATAATGGTCGAAATAATTCTATCTACGGACGTGATCTTTAAATTCTCAACAGTCAACTTATCGGACATATAAAAAACGCTCTTAAACAAATCATAGCATAAATTAAACGAATGTTTATGAATTAGTGGAATATTTACATGTAGTAAACAAAACAAATCAAAATTAAAATTGAATACAAAATCAGAATCAGAATCAAAAATAAAATCAAAAATAAAATCAAAAATAAAATAAATAACCTTCTTCCATTCAGGACAAAACCCGTTAAATCCACAACAGAACTTGTTGTCATGGATTCATGAGTAAAATATACACCAAATGCCACGTTGTTTGTCTGTGCGACACTGAGAAGATCAGCGTGACCGATTGCGTTGATTCACTGGCCCGAAAACACTTGTTTGAAACAGGATCCTTCCGAATCCATGAGCTTGTAGAATTGTTCTTCTGCTACGAATGCCTGTCATTGAAATGTACCGCATGTTGTATTGGAAAAGTGGAGAGCAAGTTTTGTCCCAATTGTATGACAGATCAAACCGAATCTACCTCTATATACTGCACTAAAAACTGCTTCAATTGCCCTCAATGCTCTTCTGTATTGAGTATATCTACCAAATCTATTCTGATTGATGATGATAACAAAATAGGTAAAATCTTTAAATTTAAATGTTTATTCTGTGATTATTATTATCAAACTAAAACTATCGAAAAACCACGTAGTTTGATAAAGATTTTAGAATCAGAAGACTTTAATTTTACTGACTATCAATCAATTTTACAGAAATATAAAGATCTGCAAGCTTTAACAAATTTGAAAACAAATAATGCTGATACAAAATTATTACCCTCACAAACGAAAAGGTTATCAGGAGATTTTCTTTCAAGATTAACTGAACTCAACCTTTCTAATTTAACCAAGCGATTTTCTAAAGATTTATCAGAAGCTGAATTATTACAAGAAAGAATATCTAAAGTGAGAAAGCGATATTTGACTGATGAATTTCAACATGAATTAGTTGATCACGACGATCACAATACCAAACTTAAATTCAATTCACTACAACAAAGGAATTCGAATACTTTCTCTGAAACATTACCTAATCCGACTAAATTATTTTCCAAAAAATCTTATCGATGTGGACATTGTCAAACCGATTTAATTGTGCCTGATCCTTCACCAATTCTGCTAAAATACCCGGTGAAATTGAATGCTTTGGATATAGTTCCAAGTGTACAGATATCAAAACTGAATGATGATATGTATAAAATCAATTTAATTAATCCATACTCAAAGGAAGTGAAAATTCAAATCTCTTCATTATCGGAAATTCCTCAGCAATTTAGTCCAAAAGGTGTACATGTTATGGTTGAACTTCCTCATAAAGATTTTCAAATTGGACCAAAGAGAGAGTTGAAAAAGGACCAGCTTCTTAAATCAATTCCAACTCCTTATCTTACTGATTATACTGCAGCTTCAAGAACTGAAAAACTTTTGCGTTATAAACAACCTGCAACTAATCCAGACCAATCTTTTGATGCAGAAAATGAAGTTATAGAGATCAGTGAAAATTGGGCTCTGGTCCCCATGAAACTTAGCACAGAAAACGGCCTAATTCCTAATCATTTAAAGCTTCCTCTTCATCTTTTAGTACGTTTCACAAATGACAAAGGGCAAATGCAAGAATGCTCTCTATGGAACATTTTGCAACTTTAAAAATCAAAAATCCAAGATCAATACTCCTGCAACCTTGGATAAATGTCTAGTATCTAATATATCATTACCCATTTCAACTTCTGAATTGTACGCGTTTTTACTAACTTGAGTAGGCACCTCAATTTCTTCTTCATTCTGTGTGTCGGCCACTTTTGCTTCAATTCCATCATGCTGTTTCTCGAATTCTCTTTGTGTGTTGATGTTATCTATCCCATCAACTTTCGATAACGATTCTTCGGCTATTCTTTCTTCGTTGGATCTAATGATGGCCTCTTGGGTAAACAATCTAATGTACTCAGCTGAGAGTTCAAGGGTCTTGGTGGATATTCTAGTGTTTTCGTTTTGGAATGCAATACTTCTGAACAATCGAGCTATGGTAGGTAAGGGTATGCTATCCAGATTCTCATGAGACAGATCATCGCCAGTGTTGATTTCCTTGGGAGGGAGTTTACTCATATCGGGACAAAGTTGATGATTCTGAAACAAATAAATAAATAAAAAATAAAAAATAATAATAGAGTGCAAAAGCAGCATCATAAATAAGCTGGCTGGTATCAAATTAAGTTATTCTTTTCATTTTAGTTCTATCGGTACTTCTATCAATTGAATCAACTTCTTTTGGACTAACTTTGACTAATATGTACTAATATACTTAATTTAATTTGAAATGTTTGTTGGCTTGATTTATGATTTATTGAATTTACTAATTTATCTCAAAAATGACAATTGAGGGTTCAATATTGATATTATATACGGTAGTCTGAACTGAAATCAATTAAATTTTGATCTTTTTTTCTTCTATATGAGGCTGCTTCATGTCATGAACTTCTGGCACTTCATTAGGATCTATTTTGAAGATCTTGTCTGGATTTAAAATTCTGTATGGGTCAAGACTTAACTTGATCTTTCTCATGAGATCAATCGGCTTCTCACCAACTTCTTCCAATAAGTACTCTCTTTTACCGAACCCAACCCCATGTTCACCAGTACAAGTTCCCCCAAATTCAAGAGCTCTTTGGACCATTCTACCAACCACGTCACTTGCCTTCTGTCTTTCAGAAGAATCATACAAAATAAATGCATGGGCATTACCATCACCAATATGAGCAACTAAAGTATTTTGCAAGCCTTCACTATCTATATCTTTTTTAGTTTCCGCAAGATACTTTGGAAGGTGCGAAAGTGGAACTGCAGTATCAGTAGTCCATAATTGAATGTTCTCGTTTTTTAATTTCCCTTGATTGATAGTAGACCAAAGAGCTACTTTTCTGGCCGCCCATAGTTCCTCCTTTTCATCTTCATCTTGAGCAAATAAAAAATCTTTACTGTTGTTTTGTTCGAAAACTTGTTTGATTTCTTTAATCAAAGTATCTACAATGACTTTTGATGAGCCTCCAACTTTAACAAACAATGTGGGGTCTTCTTTCCAATGTCTTGATGTTTCTCCACTTTTATTAATACAAGCCATCATATCATTGTCCAAAAGTTCTATAGCGTTCAAATCAATTCCGGAAAGTACCAAAGTGTTTACTGCTCTTGATGCATCTGCAATTGAATCAAATGGAATCACAGCAACAGCTTCATTCGATGGTCGAACATGAAGTCTTAAAGTGGCTTCAGTGATTACACCCAAAGTTCCCTCACTTCCAATGAATAAAGAATTCAAATTATATCCAGCAGAAGTCTTTCTTGGTCTATGTTTAGTTTTAATTATAGTTCCATCAGCTAAAACCACGGTTAAACTAAGAATATTTTTGAAACATTCACCATATTTAGAAGCATTTGTTCCTGAGCAATTGGTAGCACACATCCCACCAATATTTGCACCAGGTCCAGGATCAGGTCCAAACATTAAGTTATATGGTTCCAAATAATCAGCCAACATTTCCCAGCCTACTCCTGCTTCCACATGCATATCCAAATCCGATTTATTCAAGTTAATGATTTGATCCATACCGCTCAAATCAAGAGATAAACCTCCTCTTGTAGGTATATAATGACCTTCTAAAGAAGAGCCTCCAGTAATTGGGACGATAGGAATTTTATATTTATGACAAACAACCATAACTTTTGACACCTGTTCCGTCAGTTGAGGATATACCACATATTTAGGACGTTCTTCCGCGGTTGCATGGTGAGAATTGAAGTATGAATCCGAGTGTGAATCTAATACTTCTTTGTTGTTAGTAACCAATTCCTGAGCACTTGCAACATTGATCGGATGCACGATCTTCCTAATTTCATCAATGGCTACTTCTATTTCTTCGTCAGACGCATAAATAGGCAGATCCAATTCGTCTAAGGTTAAAATGGAAGCGGCTCGGTCGATCGAAGTAGGTTGAACATCAATGCTTTTTTTACCGATATAAGAATATAAGATAGAACCACTTAAAACACCACCAGCAAAAATTAAAGAGTTGGGAATTAACTTATTGGGTGCAACTTTTGAACCATTGGAAGTCGAATAAAATCGAGCCCTTTTAGTTTCTCTATTCAATTGGCGCCATACATTGTTCAATTTAGTGCGAAACATATCAGTTACTTAGTAGACTGTGAAAGAGCGAATTTCTATATTTATAGTTGAATAGGTAAGCAAGCAAATTAACAGATTAAACTTTAGTGTCAAATTTTTGAAAATGTTGCCATTTCCCGGGGAAATCGGCCGATGCAATATATGCACTATTTTTCACTCCGCTTTGAAACGGCAGCTCCGGACTAAAGATGAGAGAAGTTTGTTGAAAAGTTCTAGTGATAGGATTTAGAGTATTTGCCGTTTCCAATGATTGTATATGCTGGATCCGTTAGTTAATCCGGGATCAATGAGAAAATCTAAACGAATATTTGAAGTAAAACTATTTATTCAAATTTAACTGATTTGATTATTTTTTATTTAGTGTTAATTTAGTGAGTGTCAAATTTCGAATAACACCGAAAGCCGCCTTGTCAAGCGTTGATGATTCTAAAATATAGCCAATTTGCAATTTAAGTAGTCAAAATAAAGTCTAAGAAGAATAGAGAAGATTGTCAATTTCCAATTCACTCAAGGACTTTAATTTTACCCCTTTTTCTCCAAGAATTTCTTCCTCTTTACCTCCAAGCACTCTAAGAGCATTCTCATCAGGTACCCATACGATGTACGCATCAAACGCTTTGGCAGCCTGTACACCAGGAACACCATCTTCGAACACTATGCACTCTTCTGGCAAAATATCTTCGTCGTTATTTTTATTCAAACTGTTTAAACATGCTTTCCAAATATCTGGATGTGGTTTTCCCCTCCCAGGAGGTATTCTTTCATCATCGCCCGTAACTACATGTCCGTTGAAAAGTTGGAAGCCATGTTGTAAATGGGCAGTTTTTCTTTCAAAATTTAACTTGTGAGATGATGTCCCTAATGCAATTGGGATCCCCTTACTATGTAAATATTGTAATAATTCCAATGCTCCATCAAGAAATTTTGAATGAGGCCATTCTTTCTCTTGTTTAGCAGTAGAAAGCTCCATGAGTTCTTCTACGCTAATAGGTAACTTGTATTCATCAATGAAAATCTTAGAAGCCTCTGGACCTGGTCTGCCTTGAAGCTTTACCTTAACATCCCAACCCATAGTCTTCCCAGTGTTAAAGTCTTCAAGAATTTCGTTACTCACTTTGGTGTATTTGGATTCTGTGTCTAAAAGAAGGCCATCCATGTCTTGCTGTTAGTCAATTAATTCCTCAATGATCAAATAATATTCAAATGCCTGTTACTTACCAAAAAGACACGCCTTGTATTTCTTAGCAACGTGTTTGCTCATTATTTAACCTCTAATCTAGTGTAAGAAGCTTGAATTGGTAGATTTTGATAATAATCGCAATCGCAATCAAAGGTTGTATTTTTTTTTTTAAACTTCAACTTCATTATTTTGTTTTCAAATTTAATCAAATGGTATGTCAACCCTATACATCTCGACCGATTACGTACCTGATGTGCTGATATTGATTAAATGGTTCTTTTTATCACTGTTTAATACTAACCTTCAGCCACCTAAACTGAAAACACCCACCAATTCTGTTTTTACAATCATCAAGTTGAAAAGAGGCAAATCTTCATACTCTTTAACTATAGATTGCAAGAAGGCAACCATTCAAGACATACAAGAGTTATTGGCTAATATTATAAATCAATCAGGCGGCTTATATGATGACGAAGACTCTCCCATGGGAGATGATGATGAAGAGAATATTCCAGTTCCTGAATCTGAAGCAATAGATGAAGATGAAGACCAAGATTTAAACAGTCCTGCTGAAACGGCAGAAGTAGAAACAATAGAAGCACTGACAATCAAAGTTGCTTCTCCCAGAGATAAAACAAATCCATACGGGGGACAATGGATTGAATTGGCTTCAGATACTGAAGTTTCGTCGCTTACGTTATCGGATTACGATATATTGGCATTCAGTGTCAAGGACGAACAATTTAATGTTGTAGAAGCTGCTTACGAAGAATAGACTGATACATAATACTTCTTAATCAAGCTGTTTCATTTCAAGGACATTCTTTTAATATTGAGACAAATGTACATTTATATGTATATATAAATAATTATATATAATATATCATTCTACGGAATTGAATTTATCAAGATGTATCTTGACTTCCTATAGCAATCGGTTTCTTGAAATTACCAGCTCTCAGTGGTTCCAATTCAACTTACTTAATTTTAAATTATGTTTTTCCTTTTCTTTGATTTGTTTTAATAATTCCCTTTCCCTTCCACTGGTGACAAATGTCTATTTGTTCAGGTCTAAAATAATGCTAATTTTTTCTGCTTGCAGTGGTAGAAAGTTTTTTGGAATTTGGCAGCTTATGCAAGTGACCAATGGCAGATTTTGAATGAATTATGTCAGATCCATTTCTTTGATTCAGTGAGATTCGCAGCTTTGGCATTCTGATGCTGCTATTATTCAGCAGATTATTTCCACTAGAAAATCCACTAGTACTTCTGCTTTTATAACCAGGTTGTTCATTATTTACCAGAATCAGTCTTAATACCTTCCAATCTCCATTGGATACTGAATGTTCTCTACGAGGTGGAGGACTGTGGACTTGTACCGATCCTTCGTATTCTCCGTTAACAACAATTGATGACCGTATATGTTCTTCTTCGCCTTCATCTATATTGTTTTCCTCATCACTATTATTTATTAATTCATGAGCAATTCTTGTTTCTCCATTTTCACCCATAATTTTTCTAGGTTGACCAGGCATTTCCATTGGTACTGCAGTTTGAATTTTAGCAGCCAAGGCACCACTGATCTTTCTTCTTCTAACAGGTGTCATAAATGACAGATCCATATGACTCAGGTTTATTAATTGATGTTGTTGTAACTTGCGTTGTTTGGCTTCTTGTTTCATTCGTTGCTTGTAATCATCATAAGATGTAAGTGGGAATAAACCACCAATAAATTCATCTGGTCTATTGTCAAGACACATGGTATGCCTCCAGTCTCTAAAATCGTTTTGATGCAAATATAACCAATGTTGTTGCGGACCCACCACCATACCTGGACGAATCATTCTCATATATGCAATACATTCGGCAGCAGTAAATCCATGAGTATAAATTAAATGAGCACCGATCAAACATCCAGTTCTTCCGAGTCCTGCTTTACAATGCACTGCAATTTTCCCACCTTTCAGAATAACTGTTTCTGCTGCTCCGATAAATTTATGAACAAAATCAAGAGTGGGACAAGTACCATCATCGAAAATCATATCAATATGTTGAATTCCTCTTTTAGTAAATTCAGTGGCATCATAAAGATGAGAATTAAGTCTAACAACCAATTGGACTTCATGTGTAATAAAATAATTTAATACTTTTTTGAATGGTTCATTAAGGGAAGTAGTATATTCTCCTCCACCTCCTCTTCTACCAGAAGTTTGATTAGGGGAAGCAAATGCAATGAAATCTTTCAGAACACAATTGAAATCACCTTGATCGACTCTCTCATATTGTTCGTATTCTTCAAGATTGAAAGAAGTAATGTCAATCATGCCTCTTTCTTTAGCTCTCCACATAGCATAAACAATATCTTGAATAGTAATTTCAAAATCAGCATTCAGGTATCCAGCATCTCTAAATGCTTGTAAAGGAGGCTCTATTTGACATATGGGTTGTAAGACTTGATGTGGCAGCCACAGTTGAATTAAAATCATGTAACAACAAAGAATACAAGCAGCATTAGCTCTTTCTTTTGGCAGAGTACTTGAATAGAATACAATTGCTTTGCCCAAATTATCTTCATCATTAAGAATATTATGAAGAACAACTGCAAATCTGTATAAATGACCGATATGTAAAGGGCCAAAATCTAAATGAAACGCATTAAATGGAAGAGAATCTTCGACAGTAAAGTAAACAAGATCGTCCGTATCTGTTGGAGTATAATCGTAAGCTCCGAGATAGATCCTATTTCTCAAGAACTCCACTAATGGTACAACTGTTTTGGGCATGTTCTTTTAATGTAATTTCTAGCTTATCTGATTTGTTTTGATCTATCTTGTAGCAATTAAAATAAAATAAATTATGTATTTTTATAATATTAATCTTTGATGTGTTTTTCTGATTTGTTTGTGTTGATGTTTTGTTTTTCAGCACGACTGCCGGATTAGGATTTTGCAACAACTGGCGTGCATGTAATCAAAGAATGATAGATTGTTTGTTTTGTGACCTGCATATACTTGCTGGTTGATCCTACTCACTAATTTGCATTTCCATGTTTGACTGTAAACTTTAGCTCCTTGATAAGCTTGAAGTTGTGGATATAGTGGATATACGACAATGGTATGTTTAGGAGTTGTGAGTTTTTGGTAGAAATATAGATTTATGGAATCTTAAAGTTTCAAATCTTGGTATAATGCTTTACTCATTCAATTTTACTAACTATAGCCTCCTTCATTATACTCGTTCTCAAATGAGACACTCGGTGGATTGCAAAAATTCAGGTTTTCCAGTGGTAGATCTACTGAAATGCAAGCAGTGATATGTATGTATGAACCATTGGAAGTAATGCTTCTTAATCTTACATTAAAATACTCCAGACCAGTAATATTAACTTTTCAGATATCATAGATAAGAACTCTTTTGAAGTGAAACGTGAGGATGAAGAAATTTACACCAGCATAGAAGAACTTGTTGACGATCTCCCAGATACACAAGCAAGATTCATTCTTTTGTCTTATCCATTCAAACTCCCAGATGGCAGACTTAAATCACCATTAGTATTGCTTTACTGGAGACCTCCAACTACAACTCAAGACAGTAAGATGTTGTATGCAGGTGCTGTGGAGCTTTTCAAGGATAAAGCCAATGTCTCCAAGTACGTATATTGACAACCGTCTAATAAGATGGACATTGATTTTTTTACAAATTTACTAACCATAGACTCATTGAAGTTGTTGAAGAAGACGATTTAGACGATTTAGAAAAAAAATTGGCTTGAGTTACATTTTTTTACAGGTTTATCTTCAAAACGTAGATTTCCACACCAAGTACTGGCAATTATAGAAAGAATGGAAATACTTTGTTTCCCTGCAATAACCAGAACATTAGACAATATAACTTCAATACGACAATCTATATTATTATTAAATCTACGAAGACAACTGTTAACACAAGCATTCGCTAAGTATTGTATACAGTCGTGTGCTTGTTAGTGTTTAAAGAAACCAAGTTGAAATAAAATTTAATCGAGTTTAATCAAAAATAAAAGTAAAATAATTCACTAAAAATACTACAAACTACTCTCAACCGGTAATTTTGTACAAGTCGTGTGCGTGCCAGGGAAAATTTTTCACTTCCACTTCATATAAAAGAATGGAGAAGTCTCACTTAAAAAATTTTCACTTCTTCATTAAATAAATACAAATCAGTCAACATGGGTCGTATGCATTCTGCCGTATGTATAAAATAACCATGACAAGATTCCTATAATCTGTTAGATTCTATCTGTATGGTCTGTTCCAGTTCTTAGATCACTTTAGTCTCTTCAAAAGTAGATGGTGAAATTTTTTTTGCATAAGTGAAAAAATAGCTATCTTTTCAAAGCTTTTGAAGTTTGACATGATCATAAGGTTCAACTGGGCAGTTCCAATGATGTAGTTCTTCACCTTCTTGAAGGCAGAACAATATTTTGTTAGTTTTTACTATCAATCATTACTTGTTTAATACTTGATGGAAAAATTTAACACTCATTGAAATTTGAAATGTATCTTCGATATATTAAGATGAACACAGGTGAAGCTTTGTCAAAATTTGATATTTTATTATTAATTTTGATAAACTCAATACGGTTGTCTTAATATATGTGAAGTTTCTGAAAATTTAAATGAATATTGTTCGAGTCTTTTAGAATTTAGGTGAGGATATGGATCTTGTCATTAATGACATCTTGAAATATCATAATTAATTGTTTACTAACATTTTCAGGGTAAGGGTATTTCCTCTTCTGCCACTCCTTATTCTAGAAACGCTCCAGCTTGGTTCAAGTTATCTCAAGATGACGTTGTTGAACAAGTTATCAAGTACGCTAGAAAGGGTTTAACTCCATCTCAAATTGGTGTTATTTTAAGAGATGCTCATGGTGTTTCTCAAACCAAGGTTGTCACCGGTAACAAGATTTTAAGAATTTTAAAGTCTAACGGTCTTGCTGCTGAAATTCCAGAAGATCTTTACTACTTGATCAAGAAGGCTGTCTCTGTCAGAAAGCATCTTGAAAGAAACAGAAAGGACAAGGACTCCAAGTTCAGATTAATTTTGATCGAATCCAGAATCCACAGATTAGCTAGATACTACAGAACCGTTGCTGTCTTACCTCCAAACTGGAAGTACGAATCTGCTACTGCTTCTGCTTTAGTTAATTAAGCGATTTCTTTTTTTTATCGCTATTTGGTTGTATATTTAATAAATTATAGCCTTTATGTATAGTAGGAAATATAAATATGAACAATATTTACAATTAGTAAACAAACAGAGTAGTGAAATTTATGTTACTTGTTAAAGTTTAAGAAACGGGTACAAAATTCGATTTGTTTTTTAAAAGTATACCATGATTAATCGGTGTGCATATGGGAGAAACACAAACAATCTTTAAACCCACTGAAAGTCGAAAAGATACTATTTGTTAACTAAATATGGGTGCTCGCCTCTCATTGTTGGCTCCGTCTGCGCCCACAATTGCTGTTTCCTCGTATGTGGATGTCTTACATGGGATTCAGTACGTAGATATCATAAATAACCTGAGATTTCTAAAAACCATAAAGGCAATAGATAAGACTACAGGATCTTTGGTTATCATTAAAATATTTATAAAGCCTACTGGGGCTAGCTATATGGTGAATTTGAAAGATTTGACAGACTTATTGGCTAAGGAAGCGATCTTGGTACTGAATATATCCAATGTACTTTCTTGGGGTCGTATAATTGAAACGGATAGAGCTGGGTATATGATACGGCAATATTTGAAAACAAATTTGTATGATAGACTATCCTTACGTCCTTTTTTAGACCCAATTGAAAGACTTTTTCTAGTTTATCAAGCACTTCGAACTGTTCAAAAATTGCATAAATTAGGGGTTCATCACGGAGATTTAAGACTAGAGAATTTCTTGGTTACATCTTGGAATTGGCTCATTTTAACCGATTTATCAGGTTATACTAAACCAGTCTTTATTCCTGAAGACAACCCAACTGAGTTTTCATTTTATTTTGATAGTTCGGGTAGAAGAGTATGTTATTTGGCTCCAGAAAGGTTCACCAAGGATAAAATAGTACCACTGAGCTTCGATGAAGAGGGAAATTATAATGGCAAAAAGCTTTTAACTCCAGAGATGGATTTGTTTAGTTTAGGTTGTGTGATAGGGGAGATATATACTGATGGAGAACCTCTTTTCACACTTTCACAGTTGTTCCGTTACAAAAGAGGAGAATATGTGCCTGAACTTTCTATTCCTGACCCTAATATTAAAGATATTGTCAAAAGATTGATTAATTTAGACCCACTGAAGCGACCTTCAATATCAGAATTATTGAATCAAAAAGATTTATTTCTGCCCTTTTTTGATAGCTTTTTATTTGAATTTATGTCGGTTTTGAGTGAACCATTTGTGGTACCCCCAGGTAAAATTTTCATAACTCAAAGTGATCTCAAAATAGATTATATTCGAACTAATTTTGATAAGATCGTCAAAACTCTTAACTTCAAATATGCATCGACGACAAACTTGGAGTCGGAATTCTGCTGTCCCTTAAATTTACCGGGTATTCCTCTCCGATATTCTATCGTTTCTACAAATGAAGTGGGTGAATCTAATCAAGAAAACTCTGCAGTTTTAATAATACTTAATGTTGTTTTTTCCTTGTCAAAAACAATTAAAAGACCTGCTTCTAAAATTCATTTATGTGAATTGATATTGGCACTTTCAGAACGCATTAACGATGAACAAAAATTGGACAGATCCTTACCATATTTATGCTTACTTATTGATGAACAAATTGAAGGTGGGGAGGGATCACTGTCGGTCATTTGCTTTGCTTTAAAAGCCATTACTTCTTTGATTCAATCTATTTCTTGTATCACACCATTAAATGCCCTTATTTTCCCTGAATACTTACTTCCCAAATTAACGAACTTGGTCAATGCATCATATAACAATGATGATAGAATTTTGATTAAATCTAGCGTTGCATATTGTTTGCCAGTTCTTGCAAGCTGTGCTAAAAGATTTTGGGCAATGTCAAAATCATTCAAAAGTCAAGATGATTCATTTTCTATTTCTAAAGAACAATTAGATGAAGATTTTGAATTTTTAACACTTTCTCTCTTAGTTGATAACAGTTCTGTTGTGAAGATGAATCTTGTTTCGAATATTTTGCCCTTGTGCAGATATTTTGGAGTCGATAAAACTGATGATTTGATTTTACCTCATTTGATTACATATTTGAACGATTCAGATACAAGGCTACGTCTTGCATTTTTGAATTCATTAATTGATCTTGGTCCTTATATTGGTGTGTTGTCTTTTGAACAATATTTGATTCCATTACTTGTTCAAACCTTATGTGATTCCGAATTGTTTGTCATTTTAAAAGTTTTAGAAATATTTCATAACATTCTTGAGCAAAAGATAATAAATCCCAACTCAGACTTCAACTCTTTAAACATATTTAACGAAATCTTAACGAGTTGTGTCCACTTATTAGTTCACCCCAATGAATGGTTAAGACAATCTGTCCTAATTATTATATTAGACATAAGTAACACATTGAAAAATGCAGATAGGTATTGTTTCCTATTCCCAAAAATTAAAACTTATTTGATGTATGATATAACTGAGTTTGACTGGAATAGTCTTTACCCATGCTTGACGCGACCATTGACAAAACAAGTGTTTGATTTATCAATCACCTGGTGTATTAATGCTACTAATAAGTCCCTTTTTTGGAAGAGCAGTAACTCGGGTTTAACAAACAGTGACTTGAGCAGTACTATGGGGAAGTCTGTTTATGCGCTGAAAACGCATACTGAAGTAGTGTTTGCTAATGGGAAACATTCAACTGTACCCCTTCTGTCCGAGGATAAACAGTGGTTGTTTAAACTTAAGTCAATTGGCTTAGAACATAAAGATTTGTGGAAAGTGATTGTGTTAAGAAACTTCATATTTAGACTTTCAAAGTCACTGCCATCTAGCTCTTCCAACAATACGGACCCATTAATTACTACAAGTGTTCGAAACGTCTTCTTTGAAACATGCTTCAAGACAGAGCCAGTGGAGATAACACTGAAGAAAACAGAGACCAACGTTGGTCCAAGAAGATCCTCAAACTCTTTACTTATACCAAGCAAGGTAAGGGCATCTGTACAGACTGTACAAGCCAACGTATTTGGAGAACTTGAAACTAGTCACGAACTGATATTGAATGGGTCAGAATCATTTGGTCTGCCAAGAATCAATGATCATCATCACCATACTCATTCTACAAATGACACTACAAATATACATAAAGTGTTCAGTGTCAATAGTCAGAATGTGATAACTGCTATGTTGAAACATAGTTATACCGGGTACAATCCATATATCATTAATTATCTAAATTCTCTTGACTTCCA
Organism: Kurtzmaniella fragi; assembly: GCA_030581955.1. Taxonomy (NCBI): domain Eukaryota; kingdom Fungi; phylum Ascomycota; class Pichiomycetes; order Serinales; family Debaryomycetaceae; genus Kurtzmaniella; species Kurtzmaniella fragi. Next base: position 16,982 of record JAKTWE010000008.1, read on the forward strand.
ACCGTCTTTAGAAAGCTTCAGCGAGTTTGGTCCAAAAGTCACTAGAAGATTGATGGGTAAATGGGCTCCTAAAAAGATAAATATTGGACGAGTCAATACTAATCTCAATAATGCAATTGATGCGGTTACGTCTATAGCTATCTGTGACACTTCAGAATTTTTTATTACTGGTTCAGAATCAGGAAGGTTAAGAATATGGGACTTATCCAAACTTGAAAAAAGTGCAATAATAAAAAACGCTAATTTCATGATAAAACTTCCAAGTCCTATAACTCATATTAAATTCATTCCTAGGAGATTTACATTTGCATTGGCTACTAAAGATGGTGAAGTCAGATTTTACAATATCGAAGTAGCAAGAGGTAAAAATAAGAAAATTACCAAGTACATGAATTGTTCTCTTATCAGGCAATTTAAGTATTCAGCTGAAATCATTCAATTTGAGATTGTACAATTATTTGGTAAGGACGTTCTTGTCAGTATCATGTCAGATTCTAAAATAGTAGGAACTGATATTATTAGAATGGAAACAGTTTTTGAACTAAAAAATCATTTACTTTTTGGATATCCAACGTGTTTTATTGTGAATGAGTCTCAATATTGGCTTTTAGTTGGAACCGTAGAGGGGGTTTTATGTTTTTGGGATTTAAGATTCAATGTAATGATTAAATCATGGAAAATATTGGAAAGTGGTATACCTAAAACGTATCCAATAAAACAGTTAATTAACTATAAAGAAGGATTTTGTGTCATTGGCGGGACCGGAGATTCAGATATTACAATATGGAGTGTTGCAGATTTTCAATGCAAACAAGTATTAAGCTCATATGCAATAAATCCTCGAGTCAAAACTTATTCACTTCAAGAATTAGATCAGACAGTCGAGAGTCAAATTTCCAAATTATTAGACCTCGATAATTTAAAGATTGGGAATGATAGAGGAGATATAGGAGATTCTAAAAGCAACGATAAATCGATGACATATGTTATATCGTCTGGTCGACATTTAATTACTGCTACTCGAGACAAGAATATAATTGCGTGGGATATGGATGAACCAGAAAATTCTTTATCATTTAATGCAGAGTTTGACGCTCATTTTACGAAAAGTCAAGTCAACTCAAATCTTAGTTTAATTAACGAGCGATTGGACTTAGAAAAGAAGGCTGATAATATTAAAACAATAAAGCATCAAGATATAATTACTGGTATTTGTACTGCAACAGTACCGTTTGAAATGATAATTTCAGTAGACCGAAACGGTTACATACATTTCGATCTGTAATAATAAATGACCTGAAATTCGACGCCCTTTATTTTTATTTCATGCATAATTCTATTAAAAAACCGTTGAAAACTGTTTCAACGGGTTGTAAACGTTACCAGACTTTGTACCCAAATCTGTGCATAATGCATGGTGAATAATTGCCAAATAATGTCGGTAGGTTATACTGCCTTACAATACAACATGATTTACGGTGCAAAATCGAAGATTCCAATTCCCAAACTTTGTTTAATGCAATTGATGACCTCAAAAAAAAAAAAAATTTTTTAAAATTCTTAGAGAAATATTAGACTAGGCAAATCTCATCATTTTGAGATGAAGTTTATTTTTCCCTAACACATTTTAAGATGGCTTTCGACGATGTTAAAGGTTTAGCTATTGCTATTGAAGAAGCAAGAAAGGGTATGTCTGATGATATAACAGATTATTTCATTTTGTTTTAATATCAAATAAAAAAAGATCACATTTTAAATGATTGAAGCTATAGGATCGATTTTTACTAACAATTAAGGTCTTCAAGAAGGAGGTGTTCCAATTGGAGGAGCTTTGATTTCAGAAGATGGAACTGTTCTTGGAAGAGGTCATAACATGAGGATTCAAAAGGACTCTGCCATTCTTCACGGAGAGATGTCCGCACTTGAAAATGCTGGTCGTCTTCCAGGAAAAGCTTACAAAAACTGTACCATGTATACTACATTATCCCCATGTCATATGTGTAGTGGAGCTTGTCTTTTATATGGAGTTAAAAGAGTTGTTTTAGGTGAAAGTGACAACTTTCAAGGAGCAGAAGAACTTCTTAAATCTCAAGGTGTCGAAGTTATTAACATGAACAATCAAGAATGTAAAGATTTAATGTCTACATTTATTAGAGAAAGATCTGAAGATTGGAATGAGGATATCGGAGAATAGATGATCGATTTCTTTTTTTTTTTGCCTGGCTAATAAGAACAAGGGAAAACTAAATATTGATTTGGGTATTATAGATATGTATAACAGGCGTAAAGTTGAGATATATACATGATAGAGAAGTTTTTTTTCAAAATTTCGCCTATTGTTGTCGCAAATCATTTTACTATTCCTAATTCGTTCGCTTATTACTAAAGTTTTGGTAATAACCTATGTATATGACCCAGTAAATTAGCATATAAAATTAGCATAAAAAATAATACATATACATAATAAATTTTCACATATGAGAATGCAACTCGCACTTAATTAAATCTACGTAAAAGCTAGATGCTAGTACTAACTAAACCTAAAACTGTAAATATTGTGATAAATGAAAAAGAACATGAAACAAATTTAATTAAATATATTTCAAAAAAAAAAATACAAGCAAAAATCAAAATTTGAAAATGTGCTGTAATCGCGATGTTTTTGAGCCTGGTTATCTAAGAAGGTACAAAAGGTATGGACGCCATTTCTGATAATATCTTCACGGAGATTGAAGACACAGACGTAACAATTGATGACCCGTCTCTTTTGACGGTGATTTTTGATTTGTCTCCTCAAGGATGGTATAATATCAAGGACCAAATAACTCCACAAGAGGTGATTAAACAGTTGCTAGTGTTTCTCAATGCACATCTATCATTGAACAATGCCAACAAAGTGGCGATAGTTGTGAGTACGCCGCAAGGTTCAAAGTTTTTGTACCCAGTCTCTGAAAAAGATGATGAATTCACTGCTCCCGATAGAGAACCTTCTCTAAGTTACATCAACAGTGAAATGTATAGACAATTTAGATTGGTGGACCAAACAGTCATAGAAGAAGTTAACAAGGTATTTGGGGAATTGGCCCTGTATTCAGAAACTAGGTCTAATCTTGCAGGTGCCCTATCATTGGTGTTGACATATACAAACAGAATGTTAACATTTGATCAACTGATTACTACTACAACCGCTTCTGCCATTAATGCCACTGCAAATAGCGCAACTCGGACTGAAAACGTCAAAACTTCTGCAAATCTGTCAATGAAATCAAGAATTTTCATTTTGACTCCCAATGATGATAACGATGTTAATTATATCCCAGTCATGAATGCCATTTTTGCCTCTCAAAAGATGAAAGTGCCAATTGATGTGGCCAAATTTGGTCAACGAAACTCGTCATATCTTCAACAGGCATCAGATACCACCAATGGTATCTATTTACATATAGAAAATCCTCAAGGTTTAATTCAAGTATTAACCACTGCATTCTTTATCGAACCTTCCATTCGTCCTTTGATCATTTTGCCTACTAATGCTAATATTAATTATAGGGCAAGTTGCTTCTTAACAGGAGAACTGGTAGATATGGGGTTCGTTTGTAGTGTTTGTTTATGTATTATGAGCATTATTCCAGAGACCACCAAATGTCCAACATGTGGATCCCAATTTGATCGAAAAATTATTGATCAATTAATGACTACGCCTATTGCTATACGGAAGAAAAAGAAGGAATAAGGGTTCTTCTGTACATGATTAGTGATATTTAGATTTATATTCATATTAATATTCAGTTCTGTAATCTATTCCAGTATCTATAATGCTAAAATTGTACGTTGAAGGGTACCCATGTCTTTCAATTAAATGAAATGACCTTAATTCTCTGCTGAAGAATTTTTCGATGCAAGAAGTCTCGAAACATTGATAAATTTGATCCCCTCTATCTCGTTGAGCCTTGAAAAAGCTACTATGATTCTCTTCGATATGAATGGCTAGAATAGTCTCGTTATTGAAAGATTTATTGCATTGTTGACATATAAAAGAATGGAAATTCAAGTAATGTAAGTCATAAGAATCATAATCTTTAAAAATCTGGTTTATACAGGGACGGTGATCACATTTAATAATGTTTGCATTTGGTGATATCTCAATTGCGCTAGAATTTGAAGACCCAGGGAAATTTTGATTTTTCAGATATTCTTGATAATCAGAAATCTCATCTTCTAAGGAAATCAGACGCTTCATTGAATGAGTTCAAGTGGGCAAAAAAGATCAGAAAGTTATACACAGGGCCCCTTCGATGAAACTTTTGGACAACATGGAGCATTTGCAGTGCAGGATGCAGATCCTGCTGTGTTGGAATATTTGAAAGGTGTTAGAAAAGAAGCAGAAAATGACAAGGTAGTTCATTACGTTCAAAGAGGTGATTTAAAGTCATTAAATACAATTCAATCTGATATTTCAATAGAAGAATATCAACTTTCAGACACTCAATCACAGTTTTTATCATCTTTCCTTCAACTTAAAGAGTACATTAATAATACTCCGATACAAGTCAAAACCTTGTCCTTTGATACAGCCAATGGATGGAGGGATCATATTTTGAATAATGAACCTTTAATAGATCAAGTGATGTCTTTAACTCATGCGACTTCTATAAAGTTACTTATTTACTGTACTTCATGGATAAGTAGCAACATATCCAAACCTTTATCGCAATGGATCTATTTCTTGTTTCTCAGAGTAGATAATGTGTTGGATTACACAGAAGTATCAATAATTAGAGATTTGGGGAAAAAAGCAATCAAATTGAAACTGAAAGATTCTATTCATAATGATTTAGAATCTTCAGCATCTGAAAATTCAATATCTAGAACACTTTCTTCCCTATCTGAATATACTATTGATTTTATTGTGGCTATAGTCAGCAGCCACTATCATCAAAGAGACTTGGCGCACGTGCAGGAACGCTCTCACTAGATTTCTCACTTATCGTCCAAAAAATTATTCAATTTCCACCCTTCTTCGTCCGTTCCCACATACTACAATGAGTGACAAAATAAGACCAGACTTGGTCATTCCTTATAAGCATGTCCCAGCCAAGGCCCGTAATGATGCCACCGGTATGGTTGCTCAGACATTACCAATGGCTGCCATGTTTATGCGTAATAAAATGATGTCGTGGTCCTCGCTTTTTTTATCAGTCCAATCGTATTTGAACGAACCAATTCATAAATTAGAAGACGAATCTGCTCAACAAACTGCTCAACAACCTCCTCTTTTAAGAATCTTATTTGCTTTTGTTGCATTGTTCACTTGTTACTTGGATATTTTCTTCCCAACTGCTAGCCCTGCTGCAAATATTAAGGCCGCTACTGGTAACGCCTAAATTTGAATGGATATATTACTGAAAACTAAATCATTGTATAAATAAGCATCCAAGGATTAATATAATTAATTACCAAATGATAATGTAGAGAAATTAATATCTATTATTGTAAGATTCTAATTATTTGTACATTTATCTATATTACATTTATGCCCATTGGAAAACAACACTATCAGTTCCTTTAAAATTGATACATACTTTGGAGTCTTTACTCCAAGTAATATCACAAATTCCTGAATCTGGCCCTAAAAAGTCCGCTTTATATATTCCAACACATTTAAGATTTAATTTAATATCCCAAACTGATACAATTCCCATATTATCACCAAGTACCAACCATTTACTGTCTGGAGAAACGATAGCATTGAAAACTTTGGACCCCAAATTGATCTCCTTATCGTTTTCACTAAATTTGAAGTTTTCTGATGAAGATATTAATGTCTGTCTTATTGGCTTTGATTCATTCACATCCCACAAGTTTATCAACCCATCCAAAGAAACACTCAATAAATGGGTGCTACTTACCCATTCTAACGTAATAATTGGAGCTTGATGGCCAAGAAGCTCAGGCATATGTTGATGTTGATTTCCTTGCCATATTTTAATAGAATAATCAAAATCAGAACACGATGCAAGAAGCTTAGACTCACTGTTAAACTTTAAAAGTGAGATTGGATGTGAATGTCCCGCTAATAGTCCTACAGTTTTGCATGAATTAGGGGTACCACTTGAAACAGCAATGATTTTAATAGAGTTTTTGCTTGAAGAAAGTGCCAATCGATGGTCATCCAACCAACAAGCAACCAAAGGTTGACCCGTCAGTGCTGGAGCAATTTGTTGGACCATAGAAAGAGTAAACCCGTCCCATAATGTGACTTGGTTGTTTGCATCAATAGAAAGAAGATACAGGCCAGATGATGACCAAACAACACTGTTGATCATAGCAGCTTCGGCAGTTTCCTCGGCCAATCCAGTGCTGCTTACGTTTCTCAACTTCCCATCAGGGGACCAAGCTCGTAAGTCACCATTGATTGAACTGGTGACAATGATATTACCAGCAGGAGCCCATGATACTATATTTATTTCTTTAGCATTCTCTGATATTATTGGGTGGCTCAATGTCACACTTTCGGCTATTTGGTGGTTAGAAAGGGCTACTATAACAGCTGTAGAATCGTCTGTTCCATAGGCGAAAACATCACTTTTTGGATGCCAGTCAGAAGCAATACTGTTTGTGAAAAGTGTATCAGGAACTATAATTTTCGTCTTGAACTCCAGGTTTGATTCACTTGACCCAATGCTGTTGCTGCTACTAATAGGCTCAAGAATCGAATCTTCCTTCTTTTCACTTTCGTCATCTTCTTCTGCCCCGGGCATAGCTTCTTCTTTAACTAGTTGAATGGTTTGTTTCTCCAATTGGATGACTTCCTTCTCGCGTTCAAGCAAAGAGCCAAAGAGAGTAAGTGCCAGCCCAAGTTTAGCATCTTCCGGCTTCTTTCCTAATGTCTCCTCAGTTAAACTATACAAAATACCTTTCTGCACTAATTCCACCAAGCATCCAGGTTGTATTCGCTCAAGAACATCAGTATTATCGTAACTCTGGCATTGGGATGATTTGTTAAGAGCAAATGCTGCTAGCTCATGCCCAGACTCGCTCAAGTATCGCCACACTAAGTAGTTAAGCTCTTTACTGGTTAGTGACATGAGTATTTAATGGTTGTTATTTTGCAATTTTTTTAAATTTTGAAATTCAAAAATATTATTTGTTTTTTTTTTTTTAATTTTTTCATTAAATGTGAATGTAGAATATACAGGTATTTGTTTTTAATCAAAATTGATCAACATGGATATCGAAAAGGCGGCACATCGTCAAAGTAGGGCTCCCTGGCAGTCCAATTCTACTGCAAAAGTCAATCCATATGCTAGGGCAGCAGCCACAGCTAATGGCGGATATAATAATACCCCTTATGGAGGAGGCGGAGGTCTCTTGGAAGTTCCCAAGCTGAGAGCACCAGACGGGCCAAGTGGCAATGGAAGTAATGCAGGAAGTCGAAGACATAATAGAAGAGCAAGTATACACGCAACTGCTGCTGCTGCACAGCACCGAAGATCATTTCTGAACGCCCAAAGACCCATGTATGAGGTCCAAGAAACAGCAGAAGAAGGGCCCCAGACTAGTCAAAAGGGAGAGTTCAGCGTGAACTCCCAAGTTCTTACGGACCTTGCAGGGGGTTCAGCTTCAGAGATTGATGATTACTTCAATGTGTTGACCAAGCAGAAAAATGTGGTACATCGTGATATCAAGACTAATATCAATGAAAATCAAAAAAATATTTTGGAATTGACCAATGATTTAAAAGAAACTCAAGAAGAATTGTTACAATTGAGAGTGAGTACAAGGGAATTGTATGAAATCCTTGATGATTTTAAAGAAGCTGCACAACGTCGTATTGAAATTGAAGAAGAACATTCTGGTTCTCTTAATCTGAGAACACCAAGTCAGGCTCCAAGAAATGGCAGACGTAATTTGAAAGATAAGAAGGATCGACTGCTGATTATATATTTAGAAAAAATGTGGAATGATCAACTTCAACTGTTGTTCAAGCATGTTGATGGTGCATCTAATTTTGTTCAACCCATACCCGGTAGACATATTTTGGCTGAAAGTGGAAGATGGAACGAAGTGAACGTTGGTAACTGGAAGGTTGTGAAACCAGCTCACATTTTTGTATTCAATGATGTAGCATTACTTGCATCAAAAAAGTTTCCCGGTAGTTCTTCAGATACATCTGCCCTGACTCCCACATCGTCAGTGACACCTATCGGAGCTTCAAATCTGAAACAAAAGCTTCAGGCCATTTTCTGTTGGCCACTCCGTGATTTGAAATTTAGCGAAGTGTCTAGTCCAAATTCCAAATCAGGTGAAGAAAACAAAAATTATTCTATAAATCTTAAACTGAACTCCATGAGTTACACTTTTCAAACTGATAGATATGATCATTTTTTGAAGATACTGGAAGCCATTAAGAAGGCACAGTACGAATTACAGCAAAAAGACAGACAAGCAGAATTGACAAGAGGAGCGGAAAAGAATGGAGATAAAAAGCAATTGAGAGATTCGTTAAGAAACTCCGGCATCGAACCTGAAAATCGTAGAAGTAACAGTCAAAGAACTTCTCAATCGCAAAAGAGAAATAGTCAAGATATTGTGCTTCAAGATATTTCTGCCAAAGTTCATTCACGTAATAGGCTGAATGATTTTACAAATAGTAGAGATTTTGGTGGCCCTTCAAGTGGAAGCTCACAATTTTTCTCTGAATTGAAAAGATTGGAAGATCGTATCGATGAAGTAGATGTGGAAATAGCACACGCAAGATACAATGAATCTATAGGATTACTTAGATACATTGAGAACAAGCTTGAGAATACTGAAACCGCCTTGATCAGATCTAAAGAACGAGCTGATGAAACTGGATCTGCTAATGAGATTCAAATATTAATAGAAGTCATAAATGTCAAATTAGAGACGAGAAAAAATCAGATTCAAAATTCACTTACTTTTGAACTTCTGAAAAATGTTGAGCTACTATCAGGTGCCGATATAACTGAAATCATGGAGTTTTTTCATGTGTTTTCTGAAGTTGATAAAGGTGTCTCCGTTTATCTTGAAGCAATGCTGTCACATTTGTCCAATACTGCACTGAAACTAGTACAAGGTGTACAAGGATCTACTAAAATTGACGTAGTCAATTATTTACTGAGCATGGTAGTCATTTATGTTCTGATAATCAAAAGAACAATCAATACATACAGAACACAGATTGTTCCTATACTAACAAGAGATGATATTGAAGATACCTCCGATAGTTCTGGATTGGTGTCTTGGTGTACTGAAGAAGTATCCGGACTTGTTGTTACTTTAAAAAAGCACTTGTATGGTACATTGGTCAATGTTCTGACTTCTGAATTAGGAGAGAAAATATATCAAGTCAAAGACATAAAATTATTTAATGAGTTCTTAGGAGTTGTACAACCTCAATTGGGAGAATTGAAAGAAACAGGTATTGACTTGGATTTCTTGTTTGAAGATATATTTTTGCTTAAGTACAACTAGTTTTAGAATATTATATATTAAATAAAATCGGGATATGGGGACATTTGTATCAAAGAACTTCGTAATATTTTGCTAAATCGTAATTGTCTCTAAAATATTGACCTTTAAATTTAACTATTAATAATGTCCAGCCCATAAAGATTTGTACGGCCATTAAAATCAGAAATAATTTACCTGGGCCAATGCTGGTTAATGCTGAATCTACAACGAAAGTAGCCATTGCAGCAAGAATCATTCTCACAAAATTATTAAGAGCTACCCCAGTTGCACCTCTTCCAGGAAGAGTGTCAACCAAATAAGTTACAGTTGAACCTATAATAATCATCAGAGCAAACCCAAACAATGCTGATCCTATTAATGGTGTGATCCAATGTTCACCAAAATCGAGACACCATCCAAATATCAAACAAGCTGGTGGTACCAATCCGACAGCCACTACCATATTCCACAGTAATCTAGATTCTGGGTGTGCAACCCCATGCTTGGCAACGTATCTTCTCAAATTATTATCAATCCATTTACCTCCAACAACTGAAGCTATAACGTAAGTCACTGAGTTGGGGATATAAAGAAGACCAACAATAATGCTTTTGAACTTATATGGTTCCTTGGAGTATTCGTACGAAATAGTCATGTTAAAGAAATAAATTACACAGAAATTGATCAGGGAAAAAGTAATGGCTAATGCCACTGGTGGATACCTCAATAAATTAAGAGAATGAAGTGGACGAACAACAAAATCATATGTTTTTGTCTTCCAATTAGTTTCTCTTATAGCAACTTCATTCAATTCTTCTTCTGCCTCCTCTCTATCAATACCTGGTAAATTATTGCTTGTCACTCTAGGATCGTTACGCATACTTCTGCTGGTGGTAAGTCTGGAGAGAGTAGGCATTATAGCATCCAAAATAGGAGCGTCGACCCATTCTTCATCATCTCTTTGTAAATAAGATCGATAAGATCTACGGGATGAATTACTTGCCGTTCTTTTAAGATTACTTTCCAATAATTCTTCAGGTGTTGCAATCTTTTTTTGCGAATCACTAATGCTCAATTTTGACTCACCACTTTGACCTGAAATGGAATCTTTATTAATGTTAGTTGTATTCATATGCGTTTCATTAATTTCATCTTCAAGAGATTTTTCTTCTTGCTTTTCCTCTTCAATACCCACCTTTCTTCTTTGTAAAATGTCTTTGACTGCAGCCATATTATCCTGTAATCTTAATGTTTCTGGTAGGCCAAAAAGAATTAGAACAACATTACAACCAGAAAAAATCACCATAAGCCATTGAGTAGCTCTCCAACCCCACACTTGAGACACCACACCTCCAAGAATTGGAGCCAAAAACGGACCCATAAGTGGACCAAGATAATACATCCCCATAGCAAAGCCTCTCTCTTCTTGACTATAAAGGTCACTTACAGTTCCAGCACCAACTGCCTGGACCAGAGCAGAACATCCACCACTTAACACTCTGAATGCAATGAGGGCACCTATAGTTTTTGAAAGAGCTGCACCAATGGAAAAACAAAGGAACAAAATAAATGATACAACATAAATACTTCTTCTTCCCAATCTTTCAGAAAGCGCAGACCACCATAAAGGGAAAATCCCCAAGGATAAAAGGTAAATACCAACAGAAACATTGACAACAGATACTGAAGTATGTAAATTACTAGCTACATCGTCAATTGCTGGAAGCATAATGGAAGTACCCATAGGACCAGTTATAGCAGCAAAAGCAATAATAAAGATAAGAATCAATTTAATTTTGGGAGGATAATCTCGTGCATCTTCATATTCTGGGATGATTGTAATTCGACTCAACAACCCTCTGCGATCCTTAACGGGAACTGAGTTTGTTTTCCTAGACAGAGTAGTTGATTTAACACGAGAAACCGCCGAGGTGGAGTTATCAAGATTGGGTTCTTCAGCGACATTTTCGTCCCGCAACACTTGAGGAACATCATGCTGAGTAGAACTAGACTCTACGGAATGTAACGAGTCCAAAGACAGTTCTATATCTGGAATGGAATTCATGATACTTTGTCATCAAATAAATATGCTATTTCAATTTAAAGTTTAACAAACTCCAGGGAAATGGATCGATTTGAGTAAAATGTGACAGTGTAGGAAGTTGATTGATTGATATATACAAGATTTCTTTTTTATTTTTGAGTTAGCCTTTCAGTAAATAAGCGCCAATACTGCCTAATTGAAATGTATGGAATCGCTAAAAAAATCCGAACCCTCGAAATCGATGTCAAAGAAAACTGTCAAAAGTGAAAAAGAAAAAAATCTTCTCACTATACATAATTGAAAAGATATAGATTCAGCGGAGTAAAGGAGAGGTAAATTGAATTAGAACAAACTACTGATTTGTAAACAATTATAGTTAAAATCTAATTTAATGCAACAAGTTAAGTGAAATGAAGGTTAAATTTTACATCGGCTCGGCATTATATTTGCAGTGTGGAGAAGTAGTAACTCCATTCGGTTGAGTTGGGTGCGGAACTGTTTGCATTGTGATTCACAAGCATCTTGGTATTTTACAGACGTACCATAACCATTCAAATTCAAGTGCACATTGATCAAAGCGTCAAAAAAATCTTGACGTCGAACGGTTAAAGTTGGGTAAAGCCGGTCATTAATTAAACGTATCCAACTACAGGTGAAACAGCCTTGACCAGTAAATCGTAGACTCAAAAAATAAAATAAACTTAATTTATTATTAGAAAAAGCAAAAATAAAAAAGCATTTGGCAGGTGTAAACGTAAAATGTCAATCAGATCGAGCACTATATTCGACATTTTGTGAGGAGTGGGGGGATGGCTTATTTTTAATTTTGGGTTTAACTTTTTGTATCTACGATCTATGTAATAAAAAAAGAGTGAGGGCAAAATTGAAAACATACAAAAATCACAGGACAAATCAATTGCTTACCTATTGTACGATCTAATTATTAGAACCTAAGGCATAGAAAACCATATACGTATATGGATAATTAATTCAAAATTGATCCATATCATTTCTTCACAATAACATGCTGTTCCGACACAGTTACCCCATCTCCATAATTAGGACATCGCTACTTGGGCCGTTTTTCGTAGCCGGATGTGCCGCTATCTTGTTTACCCAAGAACTGGCCAAAGTAGTGTTCATCAACTCTCCCTTACACTTGATGGCGATTATGAATTTGACCAAGAATCATTTCATTCAAATCCTCACGTTTTTATCGTGGGTCATTCTGCCTCAAAGGTTACACATTCTGTATGATAAACATGAAGATGACGTAGCGTTTCTGGTTGATCAAAATGGCTTATTAACTGGCAAGTTGTTACCAAATCTGGTAATGATTCTGAACCATCAAATATATACCGATTGGCTTACTCTTTGGTATTTATATTATAGATCAAGATTTGGTAATTGTATACATATCTTTCTCAAAGATTTGCTGTGGATTCCAGTGTTAGGAAGAGGTATGAAGAATTATAATTTCTTTTTCTTGTCAAGGAAATGGGAAGCTGATAAAATTACGATAGCAAATCAATTATTAGAAGTTGACGCTAATGCTAGAGGTTTAGGACCAGCGAACGGAGTTCAACAAATTTCCCTGACAAATACAACCGGTTCTAAAGTTATAAAATGGCCTCAAAGTGATGGGATCTCTAATAAAACTGATACTGGGTTTTCAAAACATTCATCTTCTCAGATATGGCCATACGAATTCATTTTATTCCCTGAAGGTACTGTGACATCGCCAAGAACAAGAAAAAGATCTGCTGACTTTTGTATTAATAAAGGTATTGAACCTTTACAAAATGTGTTACTACCAAGAGTAAGGGGATTGTTTCTTACTTTAAGAGGTTTAAGAAAAACTGTCAAATGTGTTTATGACGTTACCACTGGATATAGTGGTCTTAAAAAGGGTGATGACGGTGAAGAAATTTTCACTCTTAAAAGGCTCTATTTATTTGGTGATGGTCCAAAAGATGTACATTTCCATATCCAAAAATGGGATCTTTCTGATATACCATTGGGTGATGATCAAGATATAGTTGACATCGATGATGTTGATGAAGAAACGACCAAAAAGTTTGAAGAATGGCTTTTTAAAATTTGGGAAGAAAAGGATGACAGACTTACCAACTTTTATAAAACTGGCTCATTTGAATATATCTCAAATGTGACCACTGTTACTGGTGAATTGAAGAATCCTTCTCTTTTTGATGCAATTTCCCCATTCTTACCTCTTGGAGCTTTTATCTTATTATTAAGAATCGTTTGGTTAGGTGTCAAAAAATTAATTTTTGGTTGGTAAGATCATTTTCATATACTTTCTTTGCAAATTTGAAACAATTACGATACTTTTATGAAATATGTTTTTCCATTTTCTATTTAGCTACAAATTGATGTAATTATAAGTTCTATTTAAATTTGTTGTAATTAGTATATAGAAAAATAAACATTAATATTACTCGGTATTAAGTATGTTTCACTTATAAAACTATTTTTTTGGATGCAAAAACGGTGTTTCGAATTTGACTCAAGTCTAAAAATTGTATATATTACTGTGAATGTAACATCTTTAACAACTATCTAAACTAAATGATTTCCTTTTTATTAAAATTAGTAGTGAAATTCAATGTACATTTAGTGCTTTTTGTTTCCATAGTGCTACTATGTTTTGTTCTTGGAGGTTGCCTAAGTACATCATCTGCATTTTCGCTGGTTTATCTTGCAGGTATGGGATTCAATTCAACCGCACAAGCGACTGACAATCTTACGTCTACATTCAGTTCAGTGTTGGATTCAAATTCTACATCAATAGATAATTTTGTAGTGAAAGTTGGATATATGGGAATATGCGTTGACTCAAACAACCAAATAACCTGTACTTCTATTCAAAATTTCAGTGATCTCAGTGCTTACTTTGGTGTCAATGATGAATTTACTAAATTACTACTTAAAATAGCTAAGAATTTCAATAATATCTGTCGTCCTTACATTTTAATATCTGTGGTACTTTTAAATCTTATATTATTTTTCATGTCTTTTTTGACATGTATGATAAAATTACCAGTGAATGAAAAGTTGAAGATGGTGAATTGTGCACTCTCCTTCTTAATAGTACTACTTTGGGGATTGGGAGCAATGTTACAACAAGAGGCCATGACTGCTGCAACTGAGTTACTTGGGCCAGCTTCTCTGAATGTCATTAAAACTATATCTGGAAGGAAGTGTTCAGCTATGTCTTGGACTGCATTTGGGTTCAATGTATACATATCTATGTATAATATGTATACATTATGGAAGGACAAAAAAAATAAAAAAAATAATAGTGAAGATCTTAAAATCAAAAGAAATAATCACCATTAGACCGATTCTGGAAGGTTGTTTGTAAGAATTGATAGTTATACTTGTGTATATAAATTAAACAAAAAGGTTCTGTCATGTAAATTTAAATTAAGTTTAATCTATCTATATTACCAACAAATCTCAATTTGAGGTGAAAGCTTACAGCAACACGCAACTCTTTTGAATAAAACCAAATCCTTGAAAAATTCTCTAACTCCAAACGTATCAGTCAAGCATACTGATTAAATCTATTAAATTACCTTTTTCTCATGCCCCCCCTAATCAAAAATTTCCTATTCTCTTCTCTATTCGTTCTGTTGGAAATCTCTAAATTCTTCTCCAGATTCCATTCTCAGACTTTACATCCATACACCAGATCACGTGGTTTTTTGAAAATCTATCGAAATGGAAATCCTGTTTTCCATTTTTTCACCGCGAGTCCAAACTTTTTTAAACAACTTTTTGTGTTTATTAAGTAAAAGGTTATTGTTTAAGGCTAATTTAATTTAAGGATTCATATATTTGAAATCTTAAGTTGAACTAGAGCTAGACAAGAAACACGATCGAACTTCAAACTAGGACTTGTTTTCAATTTAACTCGGTTGTTTGATTTAAACATTTCCAAGTTTGGCTCGTACCATAAGAACAGATATTAATTATCACAATATGGCTTATACAGCTCAATTGGACGCCTTTGTAGCGCGTCTTAACGATGACAAGGACTACAAGACCTCACACTCGGTCTCGTCCGAGCTCCTTGACATGATAGAAACTTTTAACGGTGCTGCAGAATATGAATATTTTGTTAAGAATTTAATGCCAGTTTTCGTTTCTAGATTGAATGAAGTTCCAATTTCTTTCAATTCTAGCTCTCCTGAGCATAAGTTTCGTAATTCTATATTAGAAATCATTCATAGATCGATTATGAATGACACTTTCCAACCTTACTCGGAGAGTATTCTCGATACATTAACCACTATTTTAGTGGTTGAAAATGAAGACAATGGTGTATTATGTATGAAAATCATAACTTCATTACATAAGGCATACAAAGCCAATTTAGGCGAAAAGGTACAGAAATTTGTTGACATTATAAACGAAATATATAAGAATATGGATCAAACTGTGAAATCTGTTTTTACAGATTCTGGTTCTCCTTCTTCAGAAGTTAACGATGAAAAAGAAATGTCTCCTTCAATTTCTACTTTAAATGAAGATTCATCGTCCCCAAAAGTTTTAGCAAAAGCCATGTGTTCTTTCAAAACTTTAGCAGAATGCCCAATTACAATGGTTTCTTTGTACTCTTCATACAAAACGTTGGTGCAATCTTCTTTACCAACATTCCTTCCAAACATAATAAATCTACTCACGTTACAAGTTGAAGAACAAAAATTATTTAGAGAAGATCATGAAAAGCAAGGAACTTTTGTCACTTCAATTTCTCCAAAGATTAAGAATAGACAATCTTTTTGTGATTTTGTTTTAGGTCAAGTAAAAGCCGCATCTTTCTTGGCTTATGTATTCATAAGAGGTTATGCCAACCAACAATTAAGTCAAGATCAAGTTAAACTTGTGCCAGATGTTATTCTCAGACTTTTACAAGATTGCCCAGCTGAACTTTCAGTGGCCAGAAAGGAACTTTTACATGCAACCAGACATATCTTATCAACTCCATTCCGAGTTCAATTCATTCCTAAAATTGAACTCTTGTTCAATGAAAAAATTTTGATAGGAGAAGGTTTGACTTCTTTTGAGACTTTGAGACCTTTAGCATATTCAACAGTTGCTGATTTCATTCATAATGTAAGAAATGAGTTAACTCCTAAACAAATTTGGTCTACAGTTAAAATTTATTGTGATTTACTTAAAGATGATTCCTTGGCTCTAACAGTTCAGATTATGAGTGCTAAATTATTATTGAATTTGGTTGAACGCATTATGAAACTACCAAACAAACTTGAAGGTAGACAACTTTTTATGATAATTATTGATGCTTATGCAAAGAGATTTGCTAGTTTGAACAGAAAATATGATTACATTCTTAGCAAACACAATCAATTTGAAAAGAGAAAGTTAAATAAAGAGGAAGAATCTAAAAAAGCTATCAAGCGAACTAATTCTAAATTTGACGAACCTCGCATAGAGGCCGAAGAAGTGCACGACTTGGAGATGAAAGATTCAGGAGAACCAGAAATTGAAGATATATCAGAAAATAATGAAATTCAATTTTCTCAGGAAATCATAAAATCAAATGGAGATACTGAGATGGAAGAAGCAACTTCGGCAGAGAAAATACCTTTGGATTTGTTTGAAACGCAAGAACACTTCCCTATTTTATACGCCCCTCCAAACAACAATACAGATCAGTTGAAAGACGCAAGATATCTCTTTAGAACTTTAATGACGTTTTTGAAGTCTGTGATTTTTGGTTTGAAAAACTGTAACCCCCCAGTACCACCTCAACCTCTTGCAACGGACCCTAGAACTGCTGGTCAGACTGTGAATTATGACAAATGGAATGATTCTGCTAAGATAACATCATACGAAGAAGTAGCCATTTTGAGAAGTTTGTTTAGAGGTGCCATTTCTTGTTTGAGATTCTTCTCTGTCGCAAAAGCTAAACCTAACGTGGCCACTCAGAAAACATTTGACTTCTCTACTGGGGGCCCAAATTTACCCATCACATCTTCGAAAGAAGAAAAAGATTTGATGGAAATATTTGCAACAATTTTCATTCACATTGACCCTGCATCCTTTAATGAGATTGTCACTTATGAATTAGACTTTTTGTTTGACAGCATGTTAGAGAACGCTGCTCTTCTTCATTTACCGCAATTTTTTCTTGCAAGTGAGATCACTTCGGCAAATTTTTCAGGAATTCTTATTCTGTTTCTCAAATCTAAACTTGATCAGCTTGGTCATGTTGAATTGATCAAGTCAAATATTTTAATCCGGTTGTTCAAATTGTGCTTTATGTCTGTCAATTTGTTCCCAACTCAAAATGAAAGTGTTATTTTACCTCATTTGAATTATTTGATTTTAGAGTCGTTAAAATTTGCAACAAAGGCTGATGAACCTATAATTTATTCTTATTTAGTAAGAATTTTGTTCAGAAGTATCAGTGGTGGTAGATTTGAGAATTTGTACAAAGAAATCATGCCTATTCTTCCCGTTCTATTGGAAAGTCTTAATAAAATGATCACCAATGCTCGTCGTCCTTATGAAAGAGATATTTATGTTGAACTCTGTTTGACTGTCCCTGTAAGACTATCAGTTTTAGTTCCACATTTGAACTATCTTACCAGACCGTTGGTTTATGCACTTAATGGATCTCAAGAGTTAGTAACACAAGGTTTACGTACATTTGAATTATGTGTGGATAATCTCACTGCTGAATATTTTGATCCGATGATTGAACCTGTCATCGATGAAATCATGGCTGCGTTGTGGAAGCATCTTGAGCCAATACCTTATCACCATCAGCATTCTCACACTGCAATTAGAATTTTAGGTAAATTGGGTGGTAGAAATCACAAACATTTCAAACCTTGTAATCAATTGAACTTCCAATCTGAGCTTGATGAAGAGATTGAGGCTCTTTTTACTATTCATGGTTTGGACGGTCAAGTACCTGTTTCCATTACCTCAGGTGTACGCTCTGCAATTGATCTTTTAGAAGATCCTCGATTGAAACTTCACTACAGAATAAGTGCATTTAAATACTTATCTGGTATTTTAAAATTATTCCTCGATACCACTCCGATTCCTGACAACTTTGAAGAATATATCAATCAATCTATCGAAATCCTCAAGTCTGATACTTTACAAGATGGAGTAGTTTTGTACGATACTGATATCAAAGATTCTTCCAAGCTTGATAGACAACAAAAACTTTTCTTAAGATTATTAGAAATCTTGTTTTTTTCTATTTCTATTCCAGAATTGAAAGATGAAGCTACAAAATTGATAAATGGCCTCACTACTCATTTTACTTTGGTGCACGTGGGGACTTCCGTTATTGACAGGGTCAAGAAGGAAAGACCATTTTCTGTCAATGACAAAGAAGGTAAGGCTTTTATTGACGAGACTGTATTTCTTAATGCTATCAATTATGCTTTAAGTTTTTGGGATAAGGATGTTAGAAACATGGGAATTGCAGCAATCAAACAAATCTATGACACTTCTGTGGCTATTTTTGGATCTGAAGAAAATGCCATGTTCTCTCCAATTTTTAGAACTATGTTCTACAAGTTCACCCATTGCTGTTATAACGAATTCTATTACGCAAAGTTAGGGGGAATTCTTGGATTAAGAACTTTATTTAACGACTTATCAATTCCACCTCAATGGTTTTTCAAACGCCAATTTGAACTTGTCAGGTCTGTGTTTTTTGTTTTAAGAGACACTTCAGAGACTGCTCCGGCTGAAGTTTGTGAAATTGCAAAGGATTTGGTCTTGAAGCTATTACATGATTGTAATATTGGTTTGAACAAGGAGACTGTTTTAGAAAAACCTTTCCAGACTCTTGTGAGCGCTTTAGTTTATGATTTAGCAAGTGCAAACTCTTTGGTGAGAGGTGTTTCTCAACAGTCTCTTACAGTATTATCCGAAACAACAGGTGTCTCTATTGCTACTATGATTGGTCCATGTAAGCTGCTTTTATTGACTCCTATTTTTGGAAAACCTTTGAGAGCCTTGCCTTTCCCAATGCAAATTGGAAATATAGATGCGATTACATTTTGTTTGGGCCTTGAAGACACTTTTTTGACTTTTAATGATGAATTGAATAGATTGCTCTTGGAAGCGTTAGCATTAGTGGATGCAGAAGATGAATCATTAGCAAATGTACATCGTCTCCACGAATATAGAACTTCCAAACAGTTGATTGAGTTAAGAGTTGTTTGCATCAAATTACTATCTTTGGCACTTACCAAACCGGACTTTTCGTTAGGCTCTTTGGCCGAAGCAAGAATTCGTATCTTAGGTGTTTTCTTTAAAGCTCTATGTAATAAGTCTACTGAAATTATTAATGCTGCTCATTTGGGATTGAAATCTAGTCTTCAAGAAAATGCCAAGCTTCCAAAAGAATTACTTCAAAACGGATTGAGGCCAATGTTAATGAATTTGTCTGATCACAAAAAACTTACTATTTCTGGACTTGAGGCATTAGCTAGATTGTTAGAATTATTAATTTCTTACTTCAGAGTTGAAATTGGAAAGAAATTGCTTGATCATTTGATGGCGTGGGCTCAAATCAACACACTTAGACAAATTGCTAGTCAAGATTTGGAAAACAATCACACTGTTAAAATCGTTATGGCAATTTTAAATATTTTCCATCTACTTCCTGCAAAGGCATACACTTTTATGGAAGAGATCATTAGCACATTACAATATTTGGAGGGCCACTTGGATCGACACCAAAACTCACCTTTCAGAATTCCAGTTTCTAAATTCTTGAATAGATTTCCAGAAAATTGTATGGAATATTACTTACTGAACTTCAAGAATCGTAAGTTAGGTAGCATGTTGGCTTCATTTGCAGGAATTCCAGAATGTGACAAGATCAGAGATTTTGCTAAAACGAAAATAAGTTCAATTTTAGAAGATGTTCAGCTGTCACAAGATGAAGTTCAAGTTGTTAAGTTTGCTAATTTTGTTGACTTGCTTGATTCTCTTTCCACAAATGAAGATGAATGGTTTATGGAGCAAAGTGAATTAATGAACCAAGTTTTGGAAACTATGTGTACTATTGTTGTATTACAACGCAAATCTGAATTGGTATCATCTTCTTACTTTCAAGCTGACCAAGCAATTACAAAGTTTGAGACAATTTTGGTCAGATTTTTATCCTTGAACACTTCTGAAACTGACTTATTATTCACAACAATTGATAGCCTTTATAAACGTGAAATGAATATTCCTAGCCAAGTTGAAGATTTTGTTTTTGACAAAGTTGTCTGTTCTAAAGATGTTTCATACAGAGAAATTTATTTGAACAAGTCTCTTGACTTTTTATCTAAAGAAGCTTCCAACTTAAAGGCTAAGAACTTTGTACTTCAAAAGATTGTTAATGCTGCTTTGTTAGCAGAAATTGAAAAGAGTGGTAACGCGGACGCATTTTTCACATTGTCTAGCGAATCTCCAGACTGGATTAAAAAGGTATGTAACGATATTTGGAGATCTACTAATGATATTATTACTGATCACACTTCCGGAAAATTAGATAGTTACAGATTCCAGCTTTTGGAGTTGACATCAATTCTTTTGAAATGGTGTCCACTACACATTGTGGATTACAAGAAAGACTTGATTAAGTTTAGTTGGAACTATATCAAATTAGAGGATAGCATAACAAAGCAAGCTGCTTATGTAACAACAGCTTATTTTATTTCTGTGTTTGAACTTCCATCCAAGCTTGTAACTCAAGTGTTTGTTGCATTGCTTAGAACTCATCAAACTGATTCCAGACATCTTGTCAAACAGGCTTTGGATATCCTTGCTCCTGTAATGTCCGACCGTATGGTTGACGAAGAGGCCCCTTTGAGTTGGTTGAAATGGCCAAGAAGAGTAATTTCTGAGGACGGTTTCAATGTCACCCAAGTTCTTAATGTTTATCAATTTATTGTTGCAAACCCAGATTTGTTTTTCGTAGCAAGGGAGCACTTTATATCAAACATTATTACGGCTATGGGAAAATTAACTATACTTGCCAATCCTGCTTTGGAAAATCAAATTTTAGCAATTGAATTATCTGAGTTAATCTTAAAGTGGGAAAAGAAAGCACAACTTTTGAAAAAAGAGGGTAAGATTGAGGAAGTTTCAGAAAACAATTCTGATTTCACAACTCTGCCCAGTTACAATATACCATTTGGACAAAGAGAGGCTTGTGTTACTTTCTTAATCAGGTATGTATGTATTAGTCCTCAAAGAGCATCAGAAAGTGAATTAGGACAGAAAGCTTTGGGTATTTTACACG
The DNA here is from genome assembly GCA_030581955.1 of Kurtzmaniella fragi. Lineage (NCBI taxonomy): Eukaryota > Fungi > Ascomycota > Pichiomycetes > Serinales > Debaryomycetaceae > Kurtzmaniella > Kurtzmaniella fragi. Next base: position 38,821 of record JAKTWE010000008.1, read on the forward strand.
AGCTTTTAAGTCCAGATCATTGGGCTGAGGTTTCTGTGAAATTGACTTTCTTTGAAAAGTTTTTACTTCCAAATGATTTAAACACGTCCAACTTGCTTGGTTATTGCTTGAATGCATTAGAGGTTTTAGGTGTCGTTTTAGAATGGAAGAAACCAGACTGGATTTTATCGAATCTTTCTTACCTTCAAAAGCTTCTTGAAAAATGTATTAAATCTGATAATCACGACATTCAAGAAGTTTTACAGCGAGTATTACGTGTCATCCTTCAAGCTATTAACGACGAGAGGGGCCCTACATCTATTGAGGATGAGGAAGACGAAGTCAAGGAATTCATGACTTTATTGATTGGAACTGTATCAGAGGATCTTGGTGACACACCATCTGTTGCTGCTGGTGTTACATTGTCTTGGACTTTAGCAAACTACAGACCAACGGCATTGGATCCATTGTTGCCACTGATTATGAAAACTTTCAACAAACTCTGTAAGGATCATATCACTATTACGCATCAAGGTTCTCAATCTTCTTCAAAGGATAGTTCGAATTCTGAATTTGAAGCAAAGGTAACTACTAAATTATTGGAAAAAATCCTTAATTTAAGTTCCATGAGAATCTCCAATCTTGCTGACCAACGTAGAATTTTCTTATCTTTGTTGGCGCAGCTCATTGAAAGATCTCTTGACAAGACAACTCTCGAAAAGATTATCAAAATGGTGAAATCATGGGTTTTCTCTCGTACTGATCTTTTCCCTACTACAAAGGAAAAGGCTGCTATTTTAAGCAAGATGATGGTTTTCGAAATTAGAGGTGAGCGTAATCTTTCTAAAGATTTTTACAAAATCATTGTCGATATTTTTGAAGATGATGCTTTCAGCTGTACTGAGTTGACTGTTCGTATGGAACAACCATTTTTAGTTGGTACTAGATCTGCTGATGTCAATATCAGAACCAAGTTAATGTCTATCTTAAATAACTCTTTGGAAAAGGATATCAGCAAGAGATTATATTACGTTATTCGTGAACAAAACTGGGAATACTTGGCTGATTATCCATGGTTGAATCAAGCTTTACAATTACTTTTTGGTGCGTTTGAATTTGATGACAAGTTGAGGTTGGTTGATTCTGAAAATAAAATGCCACCTCTCAACAGTTCAAGATTCAATATAAACAAGAAGGAATCAAATGATGATGATATGGAAGAAGATTCAGAGACAAATGAAATCGTTAATCCAAATCTTGAAAGCTTGATTAGTGAACATAGAAAATTCGTGGAAGAGGTAACAAACACCAGGGCCGGTGATATTTTGGAGCCGCTCATTGATATGTTTTATCAAAGTAGTAAAACAGTTCATAGATCCTGGTCTGTCATTTTCCCTATTGCTTTCAAATCTATTCCTAGATCGGAGCATTTGGACTTCACGAGATTTTTGGTAATTCTTTTATCAAAGGACTACCATACACGTCAAACTGATAGTAGACCAAACGTCATTCAATCATTATTAGAGGGTATTGCAAGAACTAAGGAATTGCAATTACCACCATTTGCAGTTGAGTGCCTTGCATCAAACTTTGACTCATGGTCTCAGGGACTAGAAATTTTAGAGACAATTGAACAAGATAACGTTATTGGAAATGCAGATGTGAGGGAGGTTACCCAAGATGCTTTGGTTAAATTGTATGCTACGTTGAAGGAAGATGATATGTTTTACGGTTTATGGAGACGTAGAGCTAAGTATAGCGAAACAATTGCCGCTTTATCATTCGAACAGATTGGACTTTACGATAAAGCTCAACAATTGTATGAAACTGCCCAAATTAAGGCTAGAAGTGGAGCTTTGCCATATGGAGAATCTGAATACGCTCTTTGGGAAGATCATTGGATCTTGTGTGCTGAAAAGCTTCAGCAATGGGACATCCTTACAGAACTTGCTAAGCATGAAGGTTTCTCAGATCTTCTTTTGGAATGTGGCTGGAGAGTTGCGGACTGGAATACAGATCGCGAGACTCTCGATCAAACCGTGAAAAATGTCATGGATGTTCCTACACCTCGTCGTCAAGTTTTCGAAACTTTCTTATGTTTACAAGGCTTCGGACAAGAAAAGGAAACATTACAAAATTTGTCTAAATTGTGTGATGAAGGTATACAGTTGGCTTTAAAGAAATGGCATGGATTACCACAACGGTTTAATGATGCCCATATTCCACTTTTACACACTTTCCAACAATATGTTGAATTTATGGAAGCCAGTCAAGTATATGCTTCACTTGTCACCACCAATGCACAGAACTTAGATGTAAAGTCTCAAGAGCTTAAGAGGGTCCTTCAAGTTTGGAGGGAAAGATTACCTAATATTTGGGATGATATCAATATTTGGAATGACTTGGTAACTTGGCGTCATCATGCCTTCCAAGTTATTAATAAGGTATACATGCCATTTATTCCAATGCTTCAACAATCTAACAGTGGAGGAAATGCAAACTCTTACGCATACCGTGGATTCCACGAAATTGCATGGGTTATCAATAGATTTGCACATGTTGCTAGAAAGCATGGTATGTCAGAGGTTTGTGATAGTCAATTGAGAAAGATTTATGAATTACCTAACATTGAAATTCAAGAAGCGTTCTTGAAACTTAAAGAGCAAATTAAATGTCATTACCAAAATCCTTCTGAATTACACAAGGGTCTTGATGTGATCAGTAACACAAACTTGGTATACTTTGCTGTTCAGCAGAAGGCAGAATTCTTCACATTGAAGGGTATGTTTTTGAGTAAACTTAACCAGAAAGAAGAAGCAAACAAGGCTTTCTCTTCTTCTGTTCAAATTGATCTTAATTTACCAAAGGCTTGGGCCGAATGGGGTATGTTCAATGACCGCAGGTTTAAAGAAAATCCAAATGATATGGTTTACGCAAACAATGCAGTCATGTGTTACTTACAAGCTGCGGGATTGTACAAAAATGGAAAAGCTCGTAAGTTTTTAGCCAGAATCTTATGGTTTATTAGTTTAGATACTGGAACACTTGCACAAGAATTTGACAAATTTCAAGGTGAAGTTCCAGTGTGGTACTGGATTACTTTCATTTCGCAATTGTTAACTTCTTTGTCTCACCGCGAAGCTAGATTGGTCAAACAAATTTTGATTCGTATTGCAAAGAGTTATCCACAAGCGTTGCATTTCCAGCTTAGAACTACAAAAGAAGATCTTGCTGCAAAGCAAAGACAATTTATGGATGCGAGACAAAATCTCCACAAATCCAAACTTGAGAAAGAAAAAGAACCAACGTTTAAGGAGGAGCCTATCAAAGAAAAGGAAAACGAAGATGATGGAGAAGATGATGAAGCTGAAGAAAACAAAAATGGTACTGATAAGGCTGCTAATGGTGCCAAATCTGGCACCCCACTTGCTGCAAATACAAATGGTTCGCCAACTGCTAACATCAGTAGTGGAACCAATAGTGCTGTTGTGCCAGTCAAGGCCAATGCTACTGTCCAAACTTGGGAGCATGTGGATGAAATTATGGGTATCTTGAAGACCGCTTATCCATTGCTTGCACTTTCTTTGGAATCACTCGTTGACCAAATTAACCAAAGATTCAAATGTACAGCGGATGAAGATGCTTATAGACTTGGTGTTGCTTTACTCAATGATGGAGTTCAATATCTTAATAGACTTGGCAACCCAAGAGATGATGCAAAACTTCCACCTGCCACAGAGGCTAATATTACTCGTTTTGCAGAAACTGTCTTACCTAAACAAATACGTTCAGAATTTGAAAAAGATTTAGTTATAGGTAAACCAAATCTTGAAACTTACATCATTAAGTTGAGGAAATGGCGTGACAGATTGGAAGATAAGTTGGATAGAAGATTTTCTGAAGTCAATTTGGAGAATCTTTGTCCACATTTGAGTGAATTCCACCACCAGAAGTTTGAAGAAATTGAAGTTCCAGGTCAATATTTATTGAACAAGGATGGAAATACTCACTTTGTCAAAATTGAAAGGTTTTTACCGACTTTGGATTTGGTTCGTGGCACAAATGCTTGCTACAAGAGATTGAAAATTCGTGGTCATGATGGTTCACTTCATGCATTCGCAGTTCAATTCCCAGCAGCACGTCATTGTCGTCGTGAAGAATCTGTATTCCAATTGTTTAGATTGTTTGGTGATACTCTCAACCGTAAGGTTGAAACTCGTCGCCGTAATATCCAATTTACCTTGCCTATTGCTGTTCCTTTATCTCCTCACATTAGAATTATTAATGATGACAAGAGAGACATCACTTTGCAAAATGTTTACGAAGATTTCTGCAAAAAGAACGGCAAGAGTCGCGATGAGCCATTTGTGTACACAGTTGAGAAGCTTCGTGCTGCCTTTGATCCACGTTTACCAAAACCTGATATTATGAGTGTGAAGGTTGAAATTTTGAGTGCGATTCAATCATTGTTGGTTCCATCTACAGTTTTGAGGAACTATTTCATTGATTTGTATCCACAATTCGAAGATTTCTGGCTTTTCCGTAAGCAATTCACATCTCAGTACGCTACCTTTATTTTCTCTACTTACATGATGTGTGTCCATCAAAGACAACCACAAAAGATTCACGTCAATAAAGGCAGTGGTGGAGTTTGGACTTCAGATATGTTACCATGCAAGATTGCTAGCAAGAGTGCTTCTTTGGATGGCTCGCTGGGCGGCAAGCCTGCTCCATTGTTTTTCAACGCAGAGCTTGTTCCGTTCCGTCTTACTCCAAATATTCAAAAATTAATCGGTGAGACAGGTTTAGATGGTATCTTAGCCGTCTATGTTTTGGCAATTGGAAAGGCTCTTTCAGAACCAGAATCAGATTTAGATACTTATTTGACATTATTTGTTCGTGATGAAGTATTTACTTGGTCTACTCAACATGATCCACCTCGTACAATCCCTCAAGATTCTCAATTGAGAGAAATCGTGAGGGTCAATGTTGATTTAATTATTAAAAGAGTCATGTCCATGGGTCATATTTCTTCTGGTCCAACATCGACCACTCAAAACGTTTTAGAATTAATTTCTCAAGCAGTAAACCCACGTAATTTGGCTGCCGCAGATACTCTCTGGATGGCATACTTTTAAGCAGTTATGAACTTTGAAGTTTAATTATATCATTAGATAATATATGTATTAATAAAAAAATTTAAAATATACCTGGCTATGGCTATAAATTGATATTTTTTTGGTCGTTCCTTTTCATAAGATGTCTAGGTAATCTGTCTTCTTGAATAATTGATGGACTTAAGTTTTTCACCAACCGATATTTGATCTTATTAAAAGCTGACCAACAAAGCTTGAGTTTAAATACCAGCAAAGCAAAAGATATAGAGTAAAGAAGCAACAATATGCTTGAGGTCCATCTTATGAATAAAGTTACATTTTCTTTTATCAATTTCCCATCTGGGGTTTTGTTATTAGTATACATATTGTTAACTTTGAAACAATCAATTGTGGAAAATATGCAACATGTAAAACCAAATAATTCCATGAAACTTGTGACCGAAAGCCATAATAGGCTCCAAAATGTTGGTATGGCTAAGGTATAAAACGAAAACAAAACTCCTGATAGCAAGAACTTGAAGTCAGTATGTATATTCATTTAACATGTTGAATTTGAAGAAATACGGTATACTCACGTTTATCACTGTAAATATGACAACAATTGTATTTGAAATGGGCCGATTTTGAACCTCATTGAACGGAAGTGATGATAAAGAAATTAAGTATTCAATTGATAGAGTAGTTATAAAGATAATAAATAATAGTCGTAATAATTGGGGGTTATAAATTTGACCAATGTCCAGGATGTACAGGCCATCATTTAAACAAATGGATGCATTTGTCGGGATTTGACCATCAATAAAAACATTATGATTATATGATATAGCTCTCCCATTTAATCCAAACTGTCCACGACTACTGTCTTCACTGGAACTGGTGGCTTCCATTGGTTCAGTTCAATTCTTTTTGCAACTAAATTTTGGTACAAACCCCTTTCAAACTTTGGGAAAAACTTTTGCGATTGTTCTACACCATCACTAAGCCAAATACCCCAAGAGCCCATCATATTAGCCATCAACATATCGGTAAACAACCTATCTCCAATGACGACAATCTCATCGTTCGCTATTCCTCTTGTTTTAAAGTATGCTAAAATTTCTTCATGACATCCAGGTTTCTTAGTCAGATGTTGCAAAACCGAAACACCAGTGTTTTGTTCTACACTTGCAGCTTGAAATTGATCAACATCATCATCTGTACCAGCAGAGTTACTGACAATCAAAAGATTTTCCTTGGGATATGCCTTTTTAAGTTTTGACCACACATCCTCATACGCTGGCCATACTTTATCGTCATGATCTTTGGCAAAGCAATTATCTTTATCCAACACAACACCCTTGATAGTGGCAGGGATTGGGAATGGAAGAGTCAAAAGATCAAATGAGCATACAGTAGCATGAGGCAAGCAAAGTGCTGGATTATAGCATAACCTGGAAGCATTTAAAGTAGCACTAAGATTGAACAATTGCATTATACTTGAACTGTTAACTTATCTATAAAACAAAGCGAGCCAAATTACCAAAAAATAAAATTTGAAAAAAAAGCATTCATACACTCAAAACAAGAGTTAGCGTTTTTTTCAGTCAAAGCATTTAAAAAAATTTGACTCAGTTTGAGATTTTACCATGAACAACGAACCCACACAGAAGAGTAGAGTGTCTAGAGGAGGATACAGAAGTTCTGGGGCTAGAAGAAATAACAGCGGTAAAACCGGAGCTAAAAAAGCTGCTCAAGCCGAAGATGATTCAGATGATTCTTGTTTGATTTGTGCCAGTCCAATAGAGTACCTTGCTCTTATGCCATGTAGTCATTCATTTTGTCATAAATGTGCCTTTAGACATAGAGCTTTATATGAAAAGAAGTCATGTTTAGTATGTCGTACAGAATGTGAAAGATTTGTAATAACTGAGCAATTAGAAAAGAAGTATACTGATATTTCAGGTGCAGATATTGAATCATTTGATAAAACATATGATATAGATTTTACAAGCTCATATGCTTATACGGATACTTTAGGGCTTCTTGAAAACAAGTGTTCTATATGTAAAGAAGTGTTCCTGTCTTTCAGAAAACTCAGTGAACATGTGAAAGAAGAGCATCATAAGTTCTTTTGTCTTATTTGTCATAGTCATAGAAAAGCTTTCATTTCTGAATTAACTTTGTATAATCATAAAGGATTACAAAAGCATCAACAAGAGGGTGATGAACTTGGATTTAAGGGTCATCCCGAGTGTAAATATTGTCGAGGAAAGAGATTCTATTCTGAAGACGAATTAAATATTCATATTCGTGATCATCATGAAAGGTGCCATATTTGTGATCAAGATAATCCTAAAACTGCAGATTATTACCGAGACTACGAAAACTTATTCAAACATTTTCAAAAATCTCATTACGTTTGTACTGCAGCGATATGTTTGGAGAAGAAGTTTGTCGTATTTAGAGAAGAGTTGGATTTGACCGCCCACATGTTAAAAGAGCATGGAGGTCTTGCTAGCGGAAGTAAAATTGTAATTGGAGCTACTGGTAGACAATTTCAGTCTCAATTATCCACGTTCAATCTTGGTGAAACGTCCACCACTTTTCTGAGTGGAACTGGAAGTAACAATAGAAATAGAGCACCTGATTACTCAAATGAAGTTGATACTTATGAATTGAAGGCCAGAAGATTGGAAGAGAGAGCAAAACATTATCTTCAATATAACAACGCTGATTTGAAAAAATTCAATCGAATTAATGGTAATTATAGATCTAAGAACATTTCTGCCAAAGATTTACTCAAACAATACCGCGAGCTCTTCAAAGATAGAAACGATGAAGACATAAGTCTTTTGATCTACGAGTTAGGCGAACTATTCCCTCAAAAAGCACCTGAGAAGACACAACTTGCCTTGATATATGATGAAATCAATGCTTCTGAAGATACCGGAGCTCAAGAACGATTCCCTGCATTGAATTCATCTTCATCTTCTTTGGTAAACCTCAATTCTTGGGGAAATTCGAATAGAGCTGGCAAAAAGAGCGATGAACTTTTCCCTGCATTGATGAAACCGAAGAAGAGTCCTAAGCCAATACTTAACATTAATGCTAGTAATAATGGGCAAACAAAATATCTGAAAGCTTTCAAGAAACCAGAACAAAAACTCAATCCAAAAGTGACCACCGGTATTTCATCAAGACCAGTTACTTTATCATATCTTAACGATTCTGCATCTAGCTCTTCCAGTTCAGTGTCAGATCAAACCTCGAAGCAAACAAATACGAAAAAGGCTACACTAGCAGATTCTAAATTTCCGGCTTTGGAAAAAAAGAAGAAGATTCATATCCCACTTGTTAATCCAGTACAATCATCTACATGGGGACCCACTGGAAAGAAGGTGGAAGAAGGTGTTTCAGACCCGTACGATTTTGGTGTACCAGTAACAATTAAAAAATCTAAGAAGAAAAATTAGAGATTTTCTTTGATAAGAAGTATTGGTATATATTTAATTTAATGTAATAGACTTTCTTGCTTGTAAAGTGTAGATAAACAGAGCTACATCTAAGTTTTAAGACGCTATACTATTATTTATGAGCAGTGAATATGTTCTTAACAAATGAAGATAGCTGGTATGGCGCAGTGGTAGCGCAGCAGATTGCAAATCTGTTGGTCCTTAGTTCGAATCTGAGTGCTAGCTATTTGATTTTTTTGCTGATTAAATTTTTGTATCAAGATACTACATTTCATACTTGTACTATACTATATTTCTAAATTTATTAAACTAGGTCTTACATCAAAGATGTACGTCCTCCTATTTCACTACTAGGGGTTCCATCGGGCATGTTTCCATCGCGTGCAGATACAAACTTTTGGTAAATGCCTGAAAGTTTGCGCAATTCACTAGCAGAAATTGAAGGCTTTGTCTCTTTAAGAGATTCTTCAAAATCTTTCTGCGAAATTGTCACAACAGGTGAATCTGAACCGGCTTTATTTATGTTACTCTTGGAATCATCCAAATCTTCATCTTGTTTCAATAAGCCTTTGATTTGCAGCAAAATTTGAACCCTTTCGGCGGGTCTCAATTTTGAATTTTTCAATTTTTCAGAATTCACTTGAACAAATTCATAGTTATCTGAGTTATTTGAAGCGTTATCCACTGAAGCAGAAGCAGCAGCTTTTTCGTCATTATCTAATTTGACATGAACAGCCTTTAAATAAGCATTATACCCCAACCCTTGCATATCGGCACCACTGAATCCACCAGTCTTTTTGGCTAGCGATTTTAAATCTACATCGTCACTGAGGTCCATTTTGGCAGTTATGGTTTTTAAAATATCCAATCGATCTTCGTAGTTAGGCATATCACATATGACACTTTTATCAAGTCTACCAGGTCTTAATAAAGCCGAATCAATAAGATCTGGTCTAGAGGTAGCTGCTAAAACGTAGACTCCATCCAAACCTTCAGCACCATCCATTTGAGTTAACATTTGATTGACAACTCTATCGGTTACTCCAGTTGAGTCATGACCTCTCTTAGGAGCAATTGAGTCAAACTCATCAAAAAAGAGAATACAAGGCTTAGCCGATTGAGCTCTTTCAAATAATTCTCTGACAGACTGTTCAGATGCACCAATATATTTATTTAAAATTTCAGGACCTTTAATTGAAATAAAATTCAAACCACATTGACCTGCAATGGCGCTGGCTAACAAGGTTTTACCACATCCAGGATATCCATAAAGTAAAATACCTGATCTCAATCTTAAGGGACAGTTTGCAAAAATTGGTGCATACTTGGTGGGCCATTCTAAGGTTTCAAGCATAATGTTTTTAGCTTCTGTCAAACCTCCAATATCAGACCAACCTGTAGTTGACTTTTCTAATTTTACACCCCTCAAATTAGAAGGAGTATAACCTTTCAAGGCAGTTTCAAAAATAGATTTAGTGGCCTTTTCGTGTCCATTGAAAAGCACCTCATGATAAATTCTATCACTTAGAATTTTGATATCATTAGGCAAATACCCTTCAGTCTCATTTGAGATATCCATTATATCAAAATCAACCTCACAACATAATTCATCGACCAAATAGTTCTTGATTAAATCGTGTCTTATAGATTTATCAGGTGCATTTAAATGATAAAATTGTTCTAATAAATGGCATTGAAAAAGTAATTTATTTACAGATTCTCTAGATGTTGCAGTCATCAAAATAGATAAATTAGCGTCTCGTTGCAGATGGATCTTGGCTAATTGGGATATAAAGTATTCAGTCAGTTGAATTGACTGTGTAGAATCAGCGTTTTCGAGCTCGACGGGTAAAATTTTATCAACATTGTCCAATACAAGTAAAGAAGGTTTATGCCAGGAGCATTCTTGCAACCATTTTAAAATATGATTATTGGAGAGCAGGTGGAAATTTTCGTTCATAATACTTTCACAAGAAACAAATTTTACGTGATACCCGTAGTTGGCAGATATTTTATCAGACACAATTTTCAGAAGTAGAGTTTTACCGCTTCCAGAATTTCCAAAAATTAAAGATCCAGAGTTCTTAGTATTTGTGATGTTTTGCACAATGTCGCTTTCCATTTTTTCTAAACCTATAGCTTTCTCTTCAGATAAATTATGTTTAGAAGAGGTTTGAATAAAACCTTCATTTCTTAAAAGATCCTCTCCCAATTCAAGTTTGAGCTTTTTATCTACTAAAAACCATGCATTGGTCTCATCGTTCCTTTTGAATTTCAACAAGCCACCTTGCGGGAGATAACCGGGAATAATTGGAAGTTTCGTATAATTAGTTACAGAGTCATTGAGATTTAATGCTGTCATGATTGCATCTGCAACTTTTAAATTGTTTTCCTTCTTCAGTTGTGATAAGGTTATTGATGAATTCTTTTTGGTTTGAGTGATGTAAGGATGGACCACTAAGGTTGAAGGCGATTTAGTAGATTTTTGGATTGCAGATTGCAATACAATGATATTACCGTTCTGGCCTTCACAACCGAGAGAAATAGCCAACTTGTTGGATAAACCAACTTCGAAATGAGGTGTTTTTTTGTAGTTTACGAGCTTAGCAATGACTCTTTTGTTTTCTTTCAATAACTGAGAAGGTTTTTCCTTTTCCTTCCCTTGAGCTGGAGCCGCTGTATTGGTAGTTTTATCAATAGCTGCCAATTTAGTCAATGGGCCCGGAATTAGAGAGACTGCAACGTATTTTGAATTGGTGAGAAACTTGGGGATGTCTGAAAAGTTGACATAAACTTCATAGTTTGGAGATTCAATTTCAAAGATTGTATGTGGTAATGATATACCTCTTTTTAATACTGTAGGCAAAGTGGAGTAATCCTCCTTTGGAGATGACGCCTTCAAGTTTTTTGTTGAAGGTTTAGAAGTTGGTGCCTTACTTCTAACCTTGGGAGCAATGGCAACCTCGCATGATGGAGATATTTTAGCATACTTATGGTCTTTACTTCCTATATCAGTGACAATCAATTTGGCGCTAGAAGTTTGGGAAGGATAAACCACCAATGTCTGACCTACACTCACACATCTTGATTGAGAAAGTAACTTATCTTCCAAAGTCTGTGCATGCAACTCGACCAATTCCCAGTCTGAAGAAGTTTCAGGTTCAAGATTAATATTGGTGGATTCGTAATTGTCTAACTTTAAGTTCAAAACAGTCTTGTCTTTCTCTGACAAATGCAAGGATTCAGCAAAAATAGGATCTATTTCCAATATGTCTATCAGTGACAGAGACATTCCTGACCAACCTGCGTAGCACCTGGAGGAAGTGGAGGTTTGAGGAACGATTTCAATAATAACGTCTTGAATATTGATGTTAGCATTGTACAATAAGTTACATAAGGGCAGCGGTAAATTCACAAGATTGGATCTAAGTGATTTGAACCCTATAGTAACCCGATGACCTTCCATTTTTGCAAAGTATTAGGCCCGAGATTGTTTTTCGATGAAAATGGTTGGGGAATTCTTAAGTAGAAATTAAAATGTATGATTTTAGAAACTTTCCTTTGACGTTTTTTTTTTTTTTTTGGCACTTTCAATCTCTCAAGTGTGGGGGAAATACCGAGGCCAGGAAAGGAAGTGAAAAATTTAGATTGTGTTGGTGATCTGGAATGATAAAGAATCTATACTTCTAACTAAACCTTACCTTATTCTTAAATTCATGAAATGAATAATTTGGTAAACGAGTTCTATCTTTGTATGTTTCATGACTCTCAACCTGTTATCTTTCAATGGTAATAAAATACGTAAAATGCACTTTTTGCGTGTGAAATTATTAGTGTCAAAAATGTAGTTTGATGCAGTGACTATAAGATTTACATGACTCAGTTCAATATTATACATTTATCTATATATCCACTCGATTGTCAAAGTAGATGAATTGGCTTATTTACAGTTTCTTTTTCAATTCTTCCCATTTTCCAAGCCCATCTTCGTCTTGAGACTTTTCTATAGACTTCAAATTTCTTTCTTGGTTACGTTGACGGGCTTTTTCTACGTTTTGAAATGACTTCTTTCTAAGTGATCTGCATTGCTCCCATCCAACTATATTTCCCAAGAAAAAACCTCCAAATGCCCAATTAATGGCTTTGGAAGCATCCTTTCTAATACCAAATGTCACTACACCTAAAACTCCCATAGCCAGAAACCCAGTTAACATGGCATCTCTAAAGCAAGGGATAGTCACCAATTGAGAAGGAGCGAAATCGGATAATTTCAATGTTGAAAGAGCATCTCTATATGTAGGTGAATTGTTCCGTATTGGAGAAGGTTCTGAGTCTTCAAACTTGGGGGGTAAATCCTCCAAGTATTGAGGCTTTTCTGAAACTTCACTGACAGATGAAATCGTGCTAGGAGATCCACCAAACCAGCCCATTATGTGTAAAGGAAAAAAAATACTTTGAATTCGAAAGATCCAATTATCAAGTCTTCTGAACACGAGTAGTATGCATTATAAAAAAAAAGTATCTAGCGCCGCCAGGTTTCGATCCTGGGACATCAGGGTTATGAGCCCTGCGCGCTTCCACTGCGCCACGGCGCTTGCTAGATGATAGTTTTTGCAACAGGAATCATCCATACTGGGTCCCGTCTAAGTCACATCTACTTTTAGATTGCACATAGTTTCAAACGCACAATCATTATTTCATCTTCACCTCCACCTCCACATGTCAACTGATCTTTTACTTGACCCACAGCTTAAATACTGGGTTTTATTACCCATTTCTTTTGTAATGGTTTTAGTGGGTGTTTTGAGGTCTAATGTGACCCAATTGATGGGTGCGTCACCCAAATTATTACCATTCAAAAAGGCTAGAGAAGGGTACGTACAATTAACAATAATCAACGAAATTGACCATCAAATTGACCAATAATTTGCTTACTAACATTAGACTGTTTATAATGAAAGTCCTGGCTTTCAAATCCAATAATGATGTTTTAACTAACGAAGAATTCGCTGCCAAACAAGCTTACTTGATTTCAGTTCTTAAATCTGATCATTTTTATGCTGAAAAGGTCTTAGAAGAAACTCAACCTCAAAATCCTTTATCCGATCCTTCCACTAACGATGCATTAATGAATATGATGAAGGGAAACTTAATGAACTTCATCCCTCAAACTTTAATTATGAGTTGGATCAACTATTTTTTTGCTGGGTTTGTGGTAATGAAGTTACCTTTTCCAGTAACAGAAGGGTTTAAGCAAATGTTACAACAAGGGATTCAAACTCCAGATTTAAACGTGAGATACGTTTCATCTATTTCATGGTATTTTGTCAATTTATTAGGGTTAAGACCAATTTATAATTTGATATTAACCGATACTCTGGCGGTGGACCAATTAATGCAACAGCAACAACAGCAGAATCAAATGCCTAATCTTGGAGGTCCTGGAGCTCCAAAAGTTGATAAGTTATTTGCATCCGAAGCCGAAAATTTACATATTTTATCACATACATCTGTTTACGATGGAATTGTCGATAGATTTGTGAAGGAACATAAGTAAACAAATATAGATGAAAACTAACAATAAAAGATAAAAGATAAAAGATGAAAGAACGGAAAGAATTAAATGTAGAACTAGAAACTATGTATTCTATAAAAATTTCAGTTGCCAGCACTTACCCAACAATTGTATAGTTGTTTAATTTCTCTGTCATTCTTAGATTTTTATTCAATAATAAAATTCCAGCAAACGTCCTGCATACGCGTACTAACCAGATATCTTAATTTTGAATTCAAATCATTTACAGATCTATACGCCATGGCTGATTTTTTAAAGTAAGTATACGCCATTTAATAGATAGTATATACTATGAATGATTTAGAAATTTACATTGTTACATACTAACAGTTCAGAACAAATAAAGCCAACCCAAGGGGTATTCCTGAGGCTCCTTTCATAGAAAAAGTGGAAGACATCATCAAAGATCCAGATACTGACTATGAAAATCTAATGCAAGCTTTCCAAGATCGTTTACAACAATATAAGTATATGGAAATATCTAAGAAACAACAACTTAACAACTTGAATGTGAAGATCCCAGACATTGAGAAGAATTTGGATATAATTGCTCACATCAAGGAAAGGAAAGCCAACACGGATGATGAAGATTTAAAGATTGAGACCAATTATGAATTAAATGATACCTTGTATACAAGGGCCGAAATCGATGTAGAAAGTTTAAAATCAGTTTACTTATGGCTTGGTGCTGAAGTTATGTTGGAATACCCTATTGAAGAAGCAGTTGAATTGTTAGAAGACAGGTTGAAAAACAATAAACATCTGTTGATTATCGTCAAAGAAGATTTACAATTTTTAAAAGAAAACATTACCACTTTGGAAGTCAATACTGCTAGATTATATAATTGGGACGTTCAACGTAGAAAGTCAATAAGAGAAACAGAAGAAAAGACGAAGAACATGAAAATTTAATAGAATTGTATAAAGAAGTAATTTAATTATTATATATTTTTACTACTACCATTTTGTTTCTTACTATTTATTTTGCGATTCTTTCAAGATCTAAATGTATCTAAAAATTGTGTCCCCAAAGATCTGACTGGGGTATCATTAACAGGTGGTTCTGTGCTACCACTTCTTGTTTCTGTTTGTTCATCTACTTCGTCATCCACATGGTTGTTAAATAAATCATCTCCATTATCTCCAGGCAATCTAATGTATTGTGAATTAGCCCTATTTGGAGTATCCAATACTTTTTTCATTGTTTGAATAGGATCAATAAACAATTTGAAAATAAAATTGGGTATGATCCATTTAGATCCTGGTAAAAGTTCATTATGATGTAAATGACCTAAAATAAACCCCACCGAACATGGTATTAAGGATTTAAATCCTTGATTGAATACCAATAATAAAAATAACAATTGTATTTGAAAATGATTAGTCAATGTTAAAACACCCAGCAGTGGTTCTTCTAAAGTACGAAGTTCAGAGGTAGATGCTGTAGTTTGTACTGAACTAACTTGTGATTGAAGATCTGATTCCCCCATATTTGCAATTGCTTTCTTAGGTTGCGAAATCAAAATATTGAATTTGTATGATATAGGGATGACATGAGTGTAACAAACATATAATGAAGAAACTATCCCTAATGGTCCAGGATTAATTTGATTGAATATACCTACTTCGTAAACATCAAAATCCAACCCAAAATGATTATTCAATACGAATGTCAACAAATTTTGTAATAATTGACCTATGCACATGACTGTAAAACATACAAGTGAATTGTAAATGGCAAACACTGTGATATGTGAAAAATATTTCCTTGATCCATAAAATCGTTCTAAAT
The DNA here is from genome assembly GCA_030581955.1 of Kurtzmaniella fragi. Taxonomy (NCBI): domain Eukaryota; kingdom Fungi; phylum Ascomycota; class Pichiomycetes; order Serinales; family Debaryomycetaceae; genus Kurtzmaniella; species Kurtzmaniella fragi. The sequence goes on from JAKTWE010000008.1 coordinate 54,736, forward strand.
TCTTGTATAAAAACCACAACAAAATTGTAAGCAAATAATCTGATTCATTTACTACAGATATTTGATATAAAACTAATCTCCAGTATTGAGCGTATTCAATTATAAAAGGATCTATCTGAAGGTTTAACATATATTTATGTTGGAGTGCTGAAAATGCCAAGGGAAGTATAGTGCCAATAACACATATAGACTTGGAAACTGGGGTGTTTATAAACCCTCGAATAGGAGTGAACTGCATTGAAATCGATGCTGGTGTAAGCCCAAATCGTCACGACTTAATGGCAATGTTTGAAAGTTTATAAAATCCTTGTGATGGATGAAGATGTGGAAATCGATAGTGAAATATGATGGCAATATTAATACTCATAATATTAACGATGGAGCCATACATATTGATAAGTAATGTGCAGGTTCACCTACATTCAAATGATAGTCTGGGGGCAGATTACAAGATAATGGTTAGTTATTAATTGGAAAAAAAATCATCATATCTAATATTAGGATGGTTATTTCGCCTACATTTGAACTTTATTTTACTTTGAATTGTTTGCTAGAATCAAAAGCGTCAAAGTTTATGTCAGCTATACAGTAATTTCTGATCCCACTGAGTGCCATACAAACGCGGTTAAATATTGTTAAAGATCTTTCCTACACATAAACACATGTACTAAGAGAGACAAAACCGAATGTAATTATTTTGAGACTTGAATTTATTATTTAATTATTAATTACATGTTTTTTTTTTAATATACAGAATATTCTTTCGCATAACCAGGGCTATGCCCCGAATATTCACGAGACACCACATTTCAGAAGTGTGAAAAATTACAAACTTTTTCCCACTTTGTGTAACATCTTCACACCCTCTGCGCACATTTAGTAGTTGAAAATCTCAGTAACAAGTTTTTTTTTTCATCTCAGCTTAATACAGTCAAAATGGGTAGAGACCACACCTCCAAACAACACGCCAGATCTGGTCACAGAGAAGCTCCAAAGTCTGACAACGTCTACTTGAAGTTGTTAGTCAAGCTTTACTCTTTCTTAGCTCGTAAGTATATTTTTTGAATGATTGATGCATCAATGAAAATTTCTCTTAACCGCTGGTAGGTTAATGAAAAAGAGCAAACCCAACTTGTTGGATAAACTGGGACAAGAATTTTATAGTTGAGGGTCTTCATTTATGAAGCTCACAACAAATTCGCAGGATATCTTGATATTACTAAGTAGTAAAATCATAGTGAAAATCGGGAGAAACCTTGAATAATACTTTTGGTTTAGCATTCATCTTTAATTAGTTTGGATACAGAATATGAGTATTATTATGCCTCCTAGTGGATAACTGTCTACAGGTAAACTGAAGACTCCCACTTGTTTTTCTGCGAGTACAGCTCATTTTTAGCTTTTCACTAAGTTAAGAGAAGAGTTCATTGTGCGTCATCTGAGCAGAATTTTAGAATCCTCTCGTATACTAACCAAATAGGTCGTACTGATGCTCCATTTAACAAGGTCATCCTTAAGTCTTTGTTCTTATCCAAGATCAACAGACCACCAGTCTCTATTTCTAGAGTCGCCCGTACTTTAAAGCAAAAGGGTGCTGCTGACAAGACTATTGTCGTCGTTGGTACCGTCACCGATGACAACAGATTGTTGGAATTCCCAAAGACTACCGTCGCTGCTTTAAGATTCACTGCCGGTGCTAAGGCTACCATCCTTAAGGCTGGTGGTGAAGCTATCACTTTGGATCAATTAGCTCTTAGAGCTCCAAAGGGTCAAAACACTGTCATTGTCAGAGGTCCAAGAAACGCCAGAGAAGCCGTTAGACATTTCGGTATGGGTCCACACAAGAACAAGGCTCCAAGAATCCTTTCTAAGGGTAGAAAGTTCGAAAGAGCTAGAGGTAGAAGAAGATCTAGAGGTTTCAAGGTCTAAGCTAATTAGTTATTTTAGTTTAGCTCTGATACTCATAATAAAACATTTTCTTTACGCCTTTTAATTTATGTATAATAAATACAAATTTTGAGTCTCTTGTAAACTGAAAGAAATATATATATTTATGAATAATACAAGTTAAAGATCATAGTTAAATGTAGCATTAAACTTAAAAATTGAGATCTCGAAAATATAAGGAGTCGCAATCTTATAAATAAATTGATTTTTCTTATCCAGCTTCTCCTTATCTCCAGTATGATTCTTGATGACCTACCACTTGAAATACTCGGGAATATATTTAAATTTGTGACTAACCCAGTAGAATACGATGAGAATGAACTGTTTTTTACAAGTAAGGATACCCCACCTGATTGCTTTATGTTAAATAGTAATACGTATACCCCCCGCATTTTTAGAGATTTAATCTCCTTATCTTCAACTTGTAAATACTTCAGGATATTGCTTGGACCAAAGCTTTTCAAATCAATAAGTTTGATTAGAGAAAATGAAATCGATTCTATACTTCAAAGTTCAGCTGAACATCGATATTTTCTGGACAGTAAGAAGTATCATCGTCAAGTTATGAAAGAGATCCTTGAAAAGGGATTTAGGGAGTGTTCACAATCTGAGATGGCCAAGAAAAGTTTCAAAAATCATATACTGGAAGATACTAGTTTCTGGAGTGATTACCAAAAAAACTATAGCATGAACAATCATGTAAGTGTATTTGAGTGTGATAATTCATCTATCAATAGTATTGAAAATGGGATGTTCCCTCGATTGAAGGTATTGAAATTATTTGATACTGCTATAGATACAAATAAGCAAACTAGTGCTACACTGTTTGATACATGGAAATCAATAAACTTGGACTATTTATCTATAAATTCATCATCTTTACTAAATTATGAACCTATTCATTATTGTATTCCTCATTTGAAACGACTCGATTTACTTTGTCAAATGTCTCAAATGGATCCAGAAAAGGGGTTTAGTTCTATTTTAAACAATTTAGAGAGTGATTTTGCTCTAGAACAATTAAATTTAGTCATTAATGATAACTGCTTTGTTAAATATTCGGAATTCCTTGTATTTTTGTCAAAAATATTTAACAAATCACCCAATTTAAAAGTATTTTCAATAAGAGTGAGCTATCGTAGAGTTGATGAGGCGGTATCTTCTATGCGTAATTGGAAATTATACGACGAGCGATCTAACGGTTTGAAATTTATTGATATCATTAATTCTGGTCATAATTTAGAGAATTGTATACTTGATTTATCTTTGTTTTCGTTATTAACACTATTAGAAAATCAAAATCTGCAAATAACCATAAGAAAGAGAACCACCCCCTTAACTATACTGTTGGTAGAACCAGTTCTCACTACCAGATCGTTTCCTATGAATTTGAGAGTTTCATTTTCAATCTTCATGCTATTAGTAGGTGCCAGAAAATTAAATTTCTTTTATGGGGAAGTAATAGAGCACAAAAGTGCTCACGAATCTATCAAAGATGTTTTATTGGTGATATCTCGAATATACCGAGGCGAAATAACTTCAAATCTGTATTTGGATGACAATTATCATGTTACTAGAGATGGTTTCATTCAAAGAGTTTGTGTAGAAAAATGTTGGTCTGAAGGTGATGAAATGATAAGACGAAATTATTACACCAAATTACTGGAATCAAAATTAGAAAAGAAACTTGATGAGAAGGGTAGGTTAAAGTTGAAGCAGGCAACCACTTGGAGAAAATTACCTACAAACTCTCCTAATTATAAAACTTTTGAGTCTTTTTCACCTTTGTATAAACATTTTGTTTTACGCTCATCTATATCAGATAATCAACTTCGAATCTTAGAGCTGACAGTTCTTCTAACTGATAGAAATGCACCGTACCCCAATTCAGAAGTGACGGTTGTGCCGGAATTATTACCTTCTTTGAAAACTAAAAAGGACTTATCAGAGAGATCAATTTTCTGGAGTATCGAATCTTCTTATTTAGACTTGGAGGAATACTCATATAAGTCTAGAAAAAGTAGACTTTTTGCAAATTAAAGAAACGGTTGCAAAAAGCTTACTTATGATGGATGCATGTCAATCACACTCAACAGGATTTAGATGTGTGCAATGTCCATCTATTATATTTTGGACCGCAGTTGAAATACTTCTATACAACTTATTCAAAAAGAAAAAACAATTTATCAAATAAAACCATTATATAAGTGTAATCTATGGATATCGATTATTAGAATATGTACCATATACTTAAAGCAGCATTTGCAACTTTATTCAATGAAATAAACTTACAAACTATATTACGTAAGCTAGCCCACCCTCGTTTCTTAAGAAGAATGTAGAGCAGAATATCTCATCTTAAATTGGATAAGTGCGTGACTGTTTATTTCACGTGATGGGAGCATTTTATAAATTTCAGTCTTCTAAATGACTTTGTGTAACAAAATATGTTTTTTCTGAGGTGCAGGCACACCTCACTGAGGCCCTTGGTGAAAAAAAATTCTAACTTTCTAAGGAAATCATAAACACAAAGTAATCATGCCAGGTGCTTCCGTCAGGTATGTACACATTTAATGGTCCAAGGCAAGCAGTTACAAGTCATGAATAGCAGCAAAACAGTATCGATAATCAATATAGCCAGGAAACACAAATAGGACGATGTTGACGTTCTTTCATCAAGTGGTCGAAGATAGAATTTTCACTTAAGATATCTTTCATTTAAAATGATGGCCAATACAAATCACAACCGTTTAAAAGAGAATATACACGATAAATGATTATCACTGTGTTGCTGTTGCCCAAGAGCGGAGGCAAATTAACAACAATCGAAATCTTTACATCGTGAAAGTTTTACCAAGACAAGCATGTCCAAAACTAAAAGTCTTTTGTAACAACACTAATTGAACGATATGTTTGCTCATTCATTGACTCAAGAAGACTTGCATTGTCTTCACCTAAAGACCTAAAATTTTTCATTCATGAAGCCATTTTTTTCTTTCATTATACTAACATAAACAGAGACGTTCCAGCTCAAGATTTCATCAACGCTTACTCCCAATTCTTGCAACGTCAAGGTAAGTTAGCCGTTCCAGGTTACATTGAAATTGTCAAGACTTCTGCCGGTAATGAATTACCACCACAAGAAGCCGAAAACTGGTTCTACAAGAGATCCGCTTCTATTGCTAGACACATCTACTTGAGAAAGCAAGTCGGTGTTGGTAAGTTAAACAAGTTATACGGTGGTGCCGTTAACAGAGGTTTCAGACCACACAGACACGCTGATGCTTCCGGTTCCGTTAACAGAAGAGCTTTACAAGCTTTAGAAAAGATCGGTGTTTTGGAAATTTCTCCAAAGGGTGGTAGAAGAATCTCTGAAAACGGTCAAAGAGATTTGGACCGTATTGCCGCTCAAATCTTGGAAGAAGATGACGAATAGATCACTGGTGTACTTTAATATTAATTAAATGGATATTTCTTTATCAATGTTATCTTTAGTTTTGTATTGATCTACTATAATACAAAAAAAAGCATGTAAAATACTGTAGACTTTAGTGGTTGAAATTTGTTGCGTAAATTTTTAGCTTGACGAAGCTTTTCATAACTTTAGCACAAAAGTTTCTACGAAAAGTCTAAATTTAAATTATATTTCTATACTAATAATTTATACGTCTTTGTGATCGCTTCTTTAATTCTATCTTCTTCCACTATTTCAATGATACCGTCTTCAAGTCCCACCCAGCTAGGGGGTACTTGACTAGGTAAGGCATTCATCCATTCTTGATATGCATTTTCTGAAATACCATCTGGAGGATTTAAACTCTGTTTAGTTTTTGTAGTTACCTGGTTAGAAATCAAATTAAAATCAAATTCAAATGACTTTACTGTAAATAAAGTATTTGTTAATGATTTCACAAATTCAAGATCTGCTTCGTTATCTAGCTTTCCACCATAAGTAATCTCTGATACCATGAACTTCAAATATTCCCATGGAATATTTTCAGGCGAAATATTGGTTCTGGACGATTTGAGCTGCTTGAATACAGTATTCACCACATGACAAGCTGCAATAAATTCTGTCATATTTATGTCGTAATACTTGGTGAATCCCAACGGGGTGTATGCCAATCTCTCTATTAACAAGCAATGCATCCATGCCAATATCAAAAATACATGCTGCTTTTCAGCCGGACCGTTGGAAATATCTCCAGTATTGATTGTATCATATAATTCTTTGAAACGAGTTTTGAAATCAATTCTGTCATCAAATGTTAACACCATGGACTGATTTATTATCGATGCGGGTAATTTGGAGGATATTGAAGATGTCAAAAACAACTTGAAGTTTTTATGGAATCCATCTGTTTTTTTTCTCTCTAAAATTTTGCTCAATTGATTTAACCAATCCATAGACATTTGAATATTTTGCAACAATATCCAACCACCTTCAATAATTGCGGCTTCTAACTCAGAAGTAATCAAATCAATTTCATCCTTCGACCCCATAGAAATTATTTTCAAAGACTGGTTTATTTTATGTGCATATGACTTTACAATGAATGATGGATCAAGACCTTCTAAAGAATTCATCAAAATTGGAAATTGAGGCTTATGTTGTTCCGAAATATAAGACTGAAAATCATACTTAGAACTGTAAGAACAATGCCCAGTAAAAAGAAACGATGTAAAAGTTTCAACAGCTTTTGCAAGATTTCCACTTTTCTTTTCTTTTGCTAACGCATCCTCAACCAAATGCGAAATGGCACTCAAGGACGCTTTTTTGATATCTATGTCATTAACTTGAGATGCTAGTGTTTTTAAAATTTCTTGCAATTCTTCATGGTTACTTTCACTTAAAGCATTGAATATTGCAATCAAATTATTTTGAACATCTTGAGACTCATCTAAAGAGTAGTAGGAGATTGCTAACCGTAAAGCAAATATTAACTTATCATGCAGCAACATCGAAAGTGAAATTCTAGCAAATGTTTCTTGATAGAGGTTTAAAACAATATCCTCTTTTTGAGAGTCAAGAGCTATGTCATAAATAATCGAGTATTCTTCTAACGAAAAGTTATACCAATTACTTAGTTCCAACATCAGTTTCATGATGCTATAGATTGAACTTGAATGGGTCGCAATATCACTGTATTCAAATCTTACACTTTCAACAGTTTCTATAACCGTTTCAGACTCGCTCATTTTAGCATCTATATCATCAGCTTCTTTTTTAAGTTCCTCTAGTTTTGAAATTGCTTTATTATCATCAAGAATAGAACCCGATGCATCGTTTAAAGATATCAAAAGTTCTGACTGCAAATTGAAAAGACGATACTTATATTTACTTTGCAAAGTAATCAATTCTTTTCGCTTTTCTTCAATATCTGGCCTCTTCTTTGTTAAGGCCATGCCTAAGACTTCATTTTCAAGACTAGAAGTCGTGATTGTAAAGTTAACAATAGTAGTCCTTGCGTGAACAAACGAAGAAACATTTACAGAGGGATCTCTTGTATGTAAATAAATCTTGAAATTAGGAGAATAATCAATTTCATGATCTTTGATACTTATGACAGACCTTCCACCTTGCTTGTAAACTTCTCCTCTCAACACTGGATTCAAAATAGAATTGTATAGTTCAGCATCCTGAATAAGTATTGATCCTCCAAATCGAATTGCATTCTCAAGCCTCTGAACAAAGTTTGCATCCAAGAAACTTGTGACAACCAATTTATTATTATGGAGTTTCAAAATATCAATCGATTTTAAAAGAGGATCGATAATAAATGGGATTTTATTCGATTGAATCAAAGCAAAGTTTTCAATACTTAACTCATCTGACACATTCAAGCTGAAATTTTCAAAGGATGGTGTGGACGACACAAAATAAGTTGACATAATCAATGAACTGTCGTATGGAATTCCACATATAGTCAAGATATCTTTCCATGATTTCATGAGTTTTTCACGCCCCTTTTGGTCGAAGTTACCACTGTACACTAAAAACGCAGCTGCCAAAATTGAGCTACCAATTAAAATTTCTCTTTCATAGCCAAATTTATTGATACTGTTTTTCCATCTTTCTCTTTCGCTTGTGAGATTTTCGATCAACTGCAAACTTCTTTGTACTTTTAAAGAAACAGTTTCCATCTCTAATTTAATATTCTCAGTACTTCTGATCACTTCAGTATATTTAAATTTGGATTCTTCAATACTCTGTTCTAATTCTTCAATCATTTGATTAATTGCAATTAATTTAGTTTTAGTTTTATCAGCTTGTAATTCTAGGTTGATAACTTCCTGTCGCAATGGACCAATATTTTCTAAAACAGATGAGTAAGCTAATTGAGCAACCACCCACTGAATTAAAGGCCCACATGCCTTACTGGCTCTGTTAACTGCTTCAAAGTTAAAGTCATCCCTTCTAAGATATGTTTCCTCCATGTAGTATCTTAATTCTGAATCTAATTGACTCAAGTTGTCAAAAGAAACAATATTGGCGATGAAATCATCTCTTCGTACAACCAACTGCACCTCTCTCCAGGTAGTCACTTCATAGCCAAGCAATATACAAACAGACTCTAACGTCATTTTAACTGCAGCGGGAGGATTTGACATAGATCTAAGTTCAGTTAAATGTTGTTTTTTGATATTTTGAACTCCTCTTTGTGCTTCCAAAACAGCAGGTTCTGCCAATGCCAAATCCTTCATAACTTTACTCTTTCTTTTGGCAACTTCAAGTTCTTGCTTTTGAAGCTCAGATTGAGTTTCGATCGAAAATTCTTGTTTTCTTTCAGCTTCATTTTGCTCACTCAACATAAAGCTCAACATTGACCTAGCTTCCTTATCTTTTTCCTCTAATATAGCTTTTTTAGTTGAAAGTTCTTCCTTTAAAGAATTAATAATAATCACTGTTTCTCTAAGTTTATCAAGACCCACATTAATATGATTTTGATTTTCTTCCAAGCTATTCAATGATTTCAAAAATGACTCCTTAAATTTTTGGACAAAATTCAAAAACATATTTGGATATGATATACCTGATTGCAGGCTGATATCGTTGATTGCAACAAGACAATCTGCAAATATTTCTCGCAATCCACTAATTTCGACAGAAGAGAAGCTTTTATACAGCTCGGGAATAGAATGCCTGGACAAGTCAAATGGCAATTCCTCTATTAAACTTTTGGATACATCAAAAAGTGACAGAGAAGACCAATTACCTATCCAATTAAGGACACATCTATTGAACAATGCAGGAGATGTCAAAAAACCTGGACTTGTATCACTAATTGTAAATACAACATGCAAGGTTTTAGTAATTTGATGAGTGAACCATTTATATATTTCATCATCAGAATCTAAGTACAACCCTTGTTTGGTAGACTCATCTTGACAAATTTTCATCAAATGCTTCAAATCTTCTCCTTCAAACAAGCCAGGTATTTCGGCGTTTGCCAAAAGAGTATTCATTCTTTCAATAAATGTTGCCTCAATAATATTAGATTCATCTATTATAAAACAAATCTTTTCTCCGGAAGCACAATCTAACAAAATGGTTCTTAATGTTGAGTCAAAATCGGACAAACTATATCCAGTAAAAACATTTAGTTGAACGACTCTAATTCCATGAATCCATGAAACAAATCTTGTAAGCGTTGCTTTTCCACTGGAGCTAGTTCCCACGAGAATCATGTGCCCCTGAGGCTGTTTTAATACTCTATCAATCCTTAATATATGATCCAACATATCGTCATATAGAATTAGGTTTATTTCAATGTCTTCTTCGCTGAAAACTCTCATTCTTTCAGAAACAAAATTCATCAATTCAACTCGGTCAACCAGAACATAGTCTTTAGATAACCAATCCGAAAAAAGAACTGGCGATTCCATAACTGATTGAACGTTTAAATGAGGAAAGAATTCCTCAAAAGTTTGTTTGAATAGATCAATTGTCCACTGCTTTTGCTCCTCAAGAATCAACCTATCATAAAACAATCTTAAACCTTCGTGATAAAATAATCTTAAAAATTGATTCAATTCCAGATACTGATAACTCTTTAATGCTTCTAAAAGACCTTTACTCCATCTAGTCAACTCTCTTGGGGAGTAAATATAATGCTTCTGTATGGATACATTAAATTGAGCTCTCGTGGATACATAAACATGTATCATTGCATCTGTGATTGTCAGCGAAAATCCACGTAGGTCCGGTGCAAATTTCATAATAGACAAATTGAACGTTTCATAAATTTGCTTCAAAGAAGCCTCACCTGGATAATCAACCATAATTAAAGAAGATTGACGTAAAAATCTTTTTGATAGCTCGTTTCTACCGGGATCGGTAGGGGGGTTACATGCTCCAACAAACAGAATATTTTTTAAAGTTACCCAAACTTTATCTGAAGCTCTCCAGAATCCACCTTGTTCCATCATTTGCCTAAGCAATGATATAACTCTTTGAGTTCCATACTTATCAACATCAGGAAGATTGATCTCATCACAAAATACAACAACCCATTTTCCAGCAATTTTGGGAACTAAAGTTACCCCAGAATTAATTGATTTGTATTGACAAAACATTTCTAAGGATTTTATTAAAAGATCTGGAGAGGTTTCTTTTGAAAAATTCAATGGTAGCATATCCAAGTCTGGTGATTTTCTTAAAGACTCTAATAATATCATAGTTTTACCTGATCCTGGAGGACCGCAAAGTAAAAATGGCCTATGTTCATTTAACATCAGGTATATGAGATCCTCATGCTTCAAAGTGTCTAAAGTTGGGATCACTGTACTTGTTTCAGTGACTTGGTGTGGCTCTAAATGAATACTTTCAACTTTGTTCAACCAATTTCTCCACGAACCGTCAGCTAATTCAACATAGTAATCAATAAAACTTCCTTCAACGGGTTGAATATTTTTGAAAGTTTCACATTTAGCGATAAACTGACCTAATTTCTCTCTCTCCTTAGGATGACTATCACCAGAATACGTCCAAATTAATGATAAGATAAGGGTTTTGGTAATATATTCTGAAGTGTTTGAACAATCATTGGCTTCAATCATATAATTTGCCAACTTTCTATAATTTGTTTGCAACAAAGTACCCAAGGTTTCAAAAGACCTGACTATACTGAATTCCATTATATGATCTATGGCTCGCGATTCTTCAACAATTTTGTCTAATATATTAAAGGGCAATGACTTTTCGATTTGATCAACAAATTGCTCAATTAACCCCTTTGGTGCCTCAGGAATATTTGTCTTTCTGATACGATCAAGAAGATTTTTATACCTAGCTTTTAAAGAAATTGTTTCAATTCCAAACCATACCATACCACATCTACTGATAGTAGCAGGTGTAGTATACTTCAAGTTTTCCACTTCAAACAATAATCTTACATTATCCGGGAGGTCAATCCTCTCACCATTCGGAAGCGTTAAAATTTTGTTATCATCTAAAACACTGTTCAAGTTTTCAACCCATTCAGGATCTATATCTCCATCAAATACAATCCAAATTCTTTTATTTAACTCACCTCTTGAATTCTGATTGATTCTTCTTAGAATACTGGTGAATAAACCATCTATCCATTCTCTTGTAACATTGTCTAGTTTTCCGTAAATATTGTCCTTAGACATTACTTTACAATCAATAATGAAAGATAAATGATCTTGCTTGTCAACTGCTGTCAATGATTCCAAAAGTAATTTCCAAGATGAACTCTTACCAGAACCAGTTTCGCCGACTAGAATAATACCATGGTTACTGCTTTGAATCCCACGAATCTGTAAACATTTTTTCAACCATTCTTCTGATGCTTCATATCCAACTTTATGAGCCGCTTTTTTCAATTCACCAATAAGAAGAGGCTCATCTAATTCGTAAGAGACATTTGGTAGGTATTCTTGCAAAAGCACGTTCACGATATTAACATCCTCTTTTAGCAATTTAGGATAAATAGTTTCGTGAAAACCTCTAACTATGATTTCATCCTCACTCAAATTCGTGTTTATAAGTTTTATCATGGAGCATGCGTTCAACATGCTCTTTAATGCCCTAAGCCCAAAATCGTAATGAATCTTAGGATCTATATTACTTATCATGTTCTTAAATATCTCCACTAATGTAACAGATAAAGAACTGGCATTTGAAAATCCACCCGCAGTGAGTAATATTTCAACAATAAGTTCGCTGTCTGGTGCCTTCATTGAAACGCTTCTAAATAATTTCTTCAAATTTTCTGGTAGCTCTGATCTTCCAGCATAATCTGGATTCATTGTAATGAACAAGCCTGTGTTTGGATGAACATTGACATTTTTACCAGACATGATTATCTTACTTGAAGAAATGAGGCCACTTTCAATACTTTCAATTTGAGTTGATACAGCACTAATAATGTGTTCATCCAAACGATTGAATTCATCAAAGCAACCCCATACTCCTACTTTACAAAGACCTAAGAAAATACGGCCCACGGATTGGAAGTCAAAATATTCATCACAGCAAAAAACAATAACCATGCGACCTAAATTGTGACCCAATGCTTTAACAGTCTCTGTCTTACCAGTACCCGCAGGTCCATAAGGAAATGCCCCTAAACCTTGAGAAAGAGCTTGAGTTATGACAAGGAAGCATTTGTTAGTGAGTGGAGTGTGGGCAAGTCTGTCGGTGATTGCCAAGTATTCAAAACCATACTCAAAATTGGCATCTGCTTGTTTGACTCGTAATCTAGAGAGGTGAGACTGCGTCTTGTCGTATTGATATTGTAACTCAATATTCCAAATATGCTCGAATTCCTGAAGGGATTTGCTGCGTTCTAGCCTTTCAATTACTTGCTTCTGATGCAAAAATTCTGTTATTATACTCTCATACTTTTTTCTTTCTAAAATGCTTAATTTACTCTGTAAGTGCGCTTTTGCCTGATTCAAGTATTTGGATATGCAAGTCTCTTCAAATTTGATTTTTTGAAGACTGTCGTTGACAATCAGTGTAAAGGTTACTTGACATGCCAAAACAATAACCTGTAATGGATAGTTCGAGACATAGTATGACAAATCTTTGTCTGACTTTATGAATGCGTCAATTGCATCTCCCGTCAATATCGATAGAGTCGTTCTAACTTCTGTTTCTAATTCAAGAAGCCATTCATGCAACCTGGTGTTTCTTAGAAGTGATACGGGAGAATTCAAGTTGAATTTTTCACCCAAGTCACCAATCACTCCTGTAATTGAAGAATCATTTTCATTATAATCAACTCCATTAATACCAGAGTACATTTTTTTAAAAAATTGACCCATCTGCCCGACATTATTACCGCTACCAATGATTTGCAACATATCCTCGTTACCAATAAAATAAAATCTGGGAAATAATTCTCTTTGCTTTTCAAGGAAATCATTTAAAGACCGTCTTATTCTTTTCAAAGTCTCTAGTAATTTCGAAATATTACCGTGAACATCTGGTACCTTCAATACATCAATAACTAAAGTGTACTTCGACGTTTGTTTCAAAAACAGAAAAAACTCGTGGGTAACATTATTGAATCTACCAAACTCCACAGGTATCAATTGAGGAATATCTTTATTGGATGCAAACACACCGTCAAGATAGGTCCATTCCCTTTGAACCTCAACCCAAGCATCTAAGACTGTAAAAAGAAAATTAAGTTTATTTTCTAGTTCACTCGCTTCATTTTCAAAATTAGAATAGTATAAAGAGTTTTTCATGTTTGACAATGCAACTAAGTCATTATTACATTGCTCAAACAAAATATCCCATCCCTTGATTAATCTGTGTTTACTCTTGTAATTGAAGGTATTAAAACTATGAGAAGACCATGCTTTCTCAATTGAAATTATGTTCTCCTCGATGGTCAATTCCATATTAGCCTGCTTCAAAACAGAACTAACCGTTGATTGATTTAATAATAGATTCATATCCCAGATGTCTGCTAGCGTCATTTTTTCATATGGAACTGCTTTAATATTTAATTCTTTTGCAATCAAAAGCCAATGTCTCGGTTTCATTGCGTCATTTCTCAACTCTGTCACCATAGGATGACATTTTAAATAGGACTTTATCATCTCGTGTACTGTATCAAATGCAGAATATTGTCTAATTTTTGCCGGGAACGTTCTAGCGGTGTTTAATAAATCTTCCAATTGTTTTCGTACTTCACGAGGAGAAAATTGATTCCATTGTAACCTCTTCACCAGATTTAATCCTTCCCAAATACTATCTAAAGATTGCCAGACACTTAATAGGTCTTTGACTTCATTTTCAATGTCAAACACATCTTCTAATATCACAAGATGCGTAGATAAGGAATTGCTTGCGCTAACCAAGTTGTTTTTAACATTAACAACTGTGCTACATTCTCTTTCATACCTGTGTAAAACTTCAATTGCACCGTGTGGTTCTGTAGAGCCTGAAATTGGTTTCTCTTCTTCCCAACTTTGTTTCAATTGATGCATTTGTCCCTCGACTCTTTTTGCTTCAGAAGTCAACCTGGACGAAATGAGTTCCAAATGGTCTTTAATAATTTTGGATTTTCTTTCAAAAAGTATGCAAACAATAGAATGGTTATTTTCAAGTTGTTCGACATGTACCCAATCCTCGGCAAATTTATGTCTCAGTCGCTGTAAAATATTTTGACTTTGCTTAAGTTTGTCCAAAGTCAGCTTCCAATCGTCTGCCGAGGATTCGAAACTTTCGTTTTCAATGATAGCCTTGATGATGCTATGGGTTGAACCAAAATTTATTGGCTCATTGCTTGTGTTATTGAGCTTTGTCAATTTAGAGTTAACCGATTCTATATTGTGTTCCAATATGATTGAAAATAGGTGAAGCACTCTCGTTTGCCAATCTTCGTACTTCGCTGAAACTCTGGATTGCACCAAAGAGTAATCAAATTCAATTGTTCCTCTACCACTTCCTATAAGTACTGATGAGCCTGAAGTATCAAAAACGGCCTTGAGCTGACGAGCTTCAGTTAAAAATGACAACCATGACTCTATGTTGTTTCCTAATTCTGATTTAAGGTCTTCGATGCTGTTCTCCCAAAGTTTTTGTAATTTGAGCCATCTTTCAAAATATAACTGAGAATCATCAACAACAGATTCCAAATACTCATATATGCGAGAAACAATAGCTGGCTGTTTGTCTAGAGCTGAACCATAAGTTAATTCAGTTTCAGAGCTACTAAGTATATTGTGGTTTGTCGCAATGAAAAAAATACTATTTACTTTATCAAAAGCTTCATTCCTATATTTGGAAATGGATGGACTCAACAGAAATTCTTGATCTTCGTATAATATCAGTAGCTTTTCTTTAACTAGAATAGTAGATTTGTTTCTTACTGCCTCATTGATCTGGAACTCAACCTTTTTTATCAAAACTTGGCAAACATCCTCGTTCAATATGTCATAAAGCATATCAATATTTTGAGGCAATAAATAACTAAATTGAGTAGTTTTCTCTTGAATAGAGAGCAAGCAATTGTGGATTGAGTCATGCGTAAATTCACTTTCTTCCAAAGTTTTTATCAAAATTTTAAATGTTGTGTAAAAGTTTCTGAGCAAAGACACATTAGAAAAGAAAGAGTAGGTAGCTTCCATAAATCTCTTGACTGCTAACAAAGATTTCGATTCTTCAAGATTCGAAAGGTTCTTCTGGAGTTTTAATTCATCATTTGACTCTGATATTTCCTCTAAATCAAGAGATTTCAACAAAATTCCCCATGTTATGCCAAAACTTTCATCCAAAGAGTGATAGACGTTTTTTTTGAACTCTTCAAGAACAAACTCACAGCGCTGACCATATTCAGAATTCTTTAATTCATCATTGAGTGTGTTTTGAAACATAGAAAGATGATCCGATAGGTCAGATACAAAAGGATATATCTTGTCAATAGCATTTACTTTACTTATTATTTTGCTAGGAATTTTGAATCCTAAATCAATCAATTGATGCAATTGACTTGAAATCTCCAACAAACTTGTGTCAAAGGAAACTTCTATTTCAAGCAGATTGTTAGTGGAATTGAGTTTAAAGATGGGTCCATCAATCACCAACTGATCTATCTTTTCACTTGTTGTTTCAATCCACTCATTCAAAAGCTTTTCAGCATCGATACTTTGTAACAAGCTATTTGCTTCGGTATTAATTTTGGTACCAATACTATATTGGTGCCATTGATCCCCAAACAAAGTTTCCAAGTATGTTTGAAAATGCAGAACAGACTTCCTCACACTTATCATCCACAATAATCTTTCAACTATTGATGAACTACTAGCCAAGCAAACTAATCCATGTATGCTATAAAAATCTGACACATCTTCAATGAACTTCTTGTTACTTCTGTTCTGAACTATCAATTGTTCTATTGAATGGTCAACTAAAGACATACATTTGATTTTATGACCTTCGTCGATTAATTCCATTATTTCGCTATTTTCGTTTTCAAACACCAGGAGTACGGAAACAAAATCATTGAAAGTGGAGCAACTTTCAAGCAATAGGTTAATCTTGTTTACAATATTATTTTGGCAGTCTTGGTAGACATTCTCATACATCGACTCGTTAGATGTCCATATATTCGATCCAATCTGGGAAATGTCGACTGCATTTATAGGCAAAATTAACAGATTGTAACAGTCAATTAATCTTTGACCAGCATCATCCAATTTGTCACTTTTGTTGACAATTTCTATAGTACGAAGTAGATTGTTGTGTTTACTTCTAAAGTTGTAGAGATAATTCAATCTATCTTTCAATCCATTTATACTGTTTTGTTCAATCTTAATTATAACAAATTTCTCTTGACGCTTTCTTAATAGCTCTCTAATCAAATTCGTAGTAGATTTAATGTATTCGTCAATTGTATCAAAAACCAGAATAGTAGCATCAAGAACTCTCAGAAATTCTTTTATTGGAAGAGACATCAAAAAAAATTGAGAAAGGATTTCCGTTAGCTTAGTGCAAATATCCATTAATACAACTTCGACCAATTCAACTGCTCTGAGTATTGGATAGTTTGGAAAGTTCTTCAATTTCCTGAAATGATTGAAGACTTTATTAATTTCTTCCTTTAAAGATCCCAAAACATCCAAAGAAGGACTAGACGTTGCTATCGAAAGGGTATCATCAATTGGGAAATCTTTGAGCATTGTATTGAAGTCGTTACATTCTATAAGTTTATCTTCCAATCCTGTTTCATTTGTAAAACTCATGGTTACGTGATATCTTTTTGCTCTTTTCAATATGTCCAATGTCAATTTTACTTTCGGAGAATTGAGTTGTTGAGTAAGAGAAGTCAAAGTCTCATTCATTGATCTCCAGAATAAAATCTCTTCTATCACGGAATTTCCATCTGAAGGTTTATGAGCCAAACTACTAACTGACTGAATTTGTTTTACCCAATTATTTGAAATTGCGGTTAATTCATTTAAAAAAGATGTATCATTAAGCAATTCATCAGGTATTTGATCTATAATTGTGTAATCGCTCTCGTTCAATTTGACATGTATCGTTGAAAGCAAGTCGGGGATATGAATATGTTGCTGAAGATGTTGCAAAGTCAACGAAAGTTCTTTAAGCTTCTTTCTAGCCGTTGAAACCGATGTTTGATCGTTGTTTTGAGATACTAATTCAAAATATGGGGAGATACCTAAATTCACAAGGGATCTAATGGTCTCAAACTGGGCCACGTCGGTAGTGTTAGGAATATTCAACACATGGATCTGGGAAACAATTGAAACATCATTTTTTATTGGACCTTTCAGTTTGATCAACGCAATTGCTGATTTAAAAGAAGATGGAAGTTCTTCCTTCAATGTGTAAGTGTCAGTTTTTATTATATACAAAGTGCTAGGAGAAGTGCGCTTCAAAAAGCTTTCACAAAGCAAAGCGCTCTCATCAGCTTCAAATAGATGTTTCTGAGAAGCATCAAGGTCCTGCAAAAGCTCTGCGGTATGTTGAACGAACTGGATCAACAGTTCTACAGGTGCTACTTCTGCCATAGTGACTGTAAACGTAAAAAGTGAAATGCAGGATAGATCAACACTAACAAACAAACAAACAAAAACTTGAATAAATGCGCGTATTGTAAAACTACATCGTAGTACCATGTCTACACTTGAATTAAAAAAATATATATATATTAGAACCATTGGAAAAGTAGCTCTTAATTGCACTAGTGTAACCAATTCTTACGTGAAATGGATTCATCAGGTTGTTTGACTTAAATATTTATCGTTGTAATGTTACTAAGGAGCCAGGGACACGATTATTAATAAAAACTGATTTTGATAATTTTGAAAGAAAATATGCAATCCATTCATACTTCAGGCGAGTAATTCACTTTTACTTCAAGTAATCCAAACATAGTTCATGTATTAGTTTACATCAGAGGCAAACCGTTTTCTGTATGCCAAAATGTACCCATCGAACTATTTATATCAAATAGTCAAAGTTTTAAATGTAATTGAGTGGGAACTTTAAGTATTTCCAATTACCCTTCAACCTTTAATTATATATTTTGTATGGGGGGTTTCATTTTTGTTTTTTTTGCTCAAAAATCCATGTATTTCGTGGGAATTTTCAGGTCTATGTAAAATATACTGTATGTAAGTTTCTTATGACAATCTTAAAAATATTAGTTTTTCATGTGTCAAAAAAATATGTAATTGAACTTCCGTAAGCAAAAGCAATAACAATAGTAGTGAAATTTTGGTGACGAAGCAAGTAATTCCGATTCATCTTATAATAGGGCTATGTTGTTTGTAATATTATATCACACTATAACGCTATGTCAATTTTAATCCGTTGCTCAAAAGATCTGAATTCTAATTGAATTGCCTACTGATCACTCTATTTTTTCTCATATTTGCAGCCCCAAGTTTACGGTATACTATAAATCTCACGAATTGATCAGCCGTTCTTATTATTTTGATTGCAAACTACAATATATTTACTATTAATGAAGGACCACAATATTTCATTATTTTATGGACTCTTATATCATAAAGCGTTTACGGATAAACAAGGAGCATGGAGTAGTTAATTAAGTATTTGACGATTAATAATCAGGGGGTTTTCACCAGAACTTGCTACGGAACGGGATGAAAACTGTGACATTTCCGCTATTTAATAGTAATATTATTTTTGCACCTCAAATAAGGCTTGTTTGTATGTGGCTGCCTGCATTGTTTCTATAGTATTTATTATTCTTGTTGTAAATCTATTATTTATTTTTTTGCCTGTAATATTCTATGCGTATCTCGCATTTCTCGCAAAGTGATAGTTTTCCAAACATGTTACTCCTCTTATTGATAAAAGTAGTATTAGTTACTTTCTACTGGTATAGATAGTTTAATATTCCATAAAATCTACTAATTCTTACAAAAATTACGTTTAAGATTCACAAATTTCTTTTTTTGGAACCGCCATTCAATCAGTAAAATTCCTTTCGGAGGGTTCAAATTCTCAAATTTCCCGTTCCGTAATTTTGCTGCAAAATAGTACAAGCCCATTAGTTCAGTAGTATAATAGACCCATTATATAAATATAGAAGCAATCCGCCTAATAAACAGTTTATAAATTAGATTCAATTCTTCAAACTTTAATATATACAATGAACAAGTCTGGGGATCAGAGTTCAGACAATAATTCAATAGAAGGGTATGAGCCTGCCACTCATACCTATAATGGATTGGAACAAGCTGAATCTCATATTCAAGAATTAGCAAGATCAGTTTCGCACGCTTCTAAAGAAACAAGCGCTTCTGGTAAGAATGCTGAAGGTTTGATGCGTTATTTAACAAACATGTCTCAAGTTCCCGGTGTTTCACCATACTCTGAGGTACCAAATGCTCAATTGGATCCAGATTCGGATGATTTTAATGCCAAATTTTGGGTCAAAAACATGAGAAAGCTTTATGATTCTGACCCAGATTACTACAAAAAGCTGTCTCTAGGGGTTGCTTACAAAGATCTTAGAGCTTATGGTATTGCCACTGATTCTGATTACCTTCCAACTGTTTCCAACGGTATTGTAAAATATGCAACTGATTTTATTCAAAGCTTTCAAAAGGAAGATGAGCTGAGATTATTTGATATTTTAAAACCTATGGATGCAATTATGAGACCAGGTGAGGTCACAGTTGTTTTAGGTCGTCCAGGTTCTGGTTGTTCAACTTTATTAAAAACCATTTCTGCTCGTACTTATGGATTCCACGTTGCTAAGGAACTGACAATATTGTACGATGGATTGAGTATTGACGAAATTTCTAACCATTACCGTGGTGATGTAATTTACTCCGCTGAAACTGATAGTCATTTCCCACATTTGTCTGTAGGTGATGCTTTAGAATTTGCCTCCAGATTACGTACTCCTCAAAATAGAGGTGATGTCGATAGAGAAACTTATGCCAAACATATGGCTGCAGTTTATATGGCAACATATGGTCTTTCCCACACTAGAAATACTAAAGTCGGTAATGACTATGTTAGAGGAGTTTCCGGCGGTGAAAGAAAGCGTGTTTCTATTGCTGAAGCTTCTCTTTCTGGTGCAAAGATTCAATGTTGGGATAACGCCACCAGAGGTTTGGATGCTGCTACAGCCTTAGAATTTATCAGAGCCTTAAAAACATCTGCTACTATTCTTGAGACTACTCCTCTCATTGCTATTTACCAATGTTCCCAAGATGCCTATGATCTTTTTGATAATGTCAGTGTTTTGTACGAAGGTTACCAAATTTTTTACGGTAAAGCCAACAAGGCCAAGGAATATTTTATCAATATGGGTTACAACTGTCCTCAACGTCAAACTACTGCTGATTTTCTTACTTCGATTACCAATCCTGCTGAAAGAGTTATTCGTGATGGATTTAAAGATAAAGTTCCAAAAGTCGCTCAAGAATTTGAACAATATTGGAAGAAGTCCCCAGAATATAAATCTCTTATCGAAGAAATTGACGATTACTATTCCGAATGTGAACAGAAAGATGCTCGGGCTGAATTCCATGAATCTCATGTAGCACGCCAATCAAAAAACATTAATCCTAAACTGCCATATACTGTTTCTTTCTTTATGCAAACAAAGTACATTATGGGAAGAAATATATTACGAACAAAAGGTGATCCATCAATCACTCTTTTCTCCATTTTTGGTCAGATTATTATGGGTTTGATTTTGTCTTCCGTCTTTTACAATTTGCCCAAAACAACTGGTTCTTTTTACTATCGTGGTGCTGCAATGTTTTTTGCAGTGTTATTCAACGCTTTTTCATCCTTATTAGAAATCATGGCTATGTTCGAAGCTCGTCCAATTGTCGAAAAACACAAAGGATATGCTTTATACCGACCATCAGCAGACGCTCTTGCGTCTATTATCACTGAACTTCCTGTAAAATTATGCATGAGTTTAGGTTTCAACTTGGTGTTTTACTTTATGGTTAATTTCCGTCGTAACCCTGGTAGATTCTTCTTTTATTGGTTGATGGGTATCACTAGTACACTTGTTATGTCACATTTATTCAGAACAATTGGTGCTGTATCAACTTCCATTGCATCTGCTATGACTCCTGCTACCGTTCTTCTTTTGGCCATGGTGATTTTTACCGGTTTTGTCATTCCAACTCCTAATATGCTTGGTTGGTCAAGATGGATCAATTATCTTAATCCAGTTGGTTATGTATTTGAGGCAATTATGGTTAACGAATTCCATGGCGTTGACTATGAATGTACTGCATTCGTTCCAAGCGGTCCCGATTACGCTGATGTTGACAGTATTAACAGAGTCTGTTCAACTGTTGGTTCGACTACCGGTTCCACTTTTGTTGAAGGTGGTCAATATCTTGCTACAGCTTTCAAATATTACAACAGTCATAAGTGGAGAAATTTTGGTATTACTGTATCTTTCGCTGTATTCTTCCTCTTCACTTATATCGTCGTGATTGAATTCAACAAAGGATCAATGCAAAAAGGTGAAATTGTTCTTTTCTTAAAAGGTTCTCTTAAAAAACATAAGAAAGAATCAAATGAAATTAAGACTAAATTAGATGTCGAAACTGGAGCTAACGAGAAAATTCTGTATGCTGATGAAGTCGATGCTAAGGGAGAAAATTCTTCTTCTCTGGAAAGTGACCAAGCCATGACTGCAAGCAAAGATATCTTCCACTGGAGAGACCTTACTTATCAAGTCAAAATCAAAACTGAAGATCGTGTTATTCTTAACCATGTCGATGGTTGGGTTAAACCTGGCCAATTGACTGCACTTATGGGATCCTCCGGTGCTGGTAAAACTACTTTATTGAATTGTTTATCAGAAAGAGTTACGTCCGGTATAATTTCTGATGGTGTCAGAATGGTCAATGGTAATGCCCTTGATTCCTCATTCCAAAGATCAATTGGATATGTCCAGCAACAAGATTTGCATCTTGAAACTTCAACAGTCAGAGAGGCTCTTTGTTTCTCTGCTTATCTTAGACAACCCGCAAGTGTTTCTAAACAAGAAAAAGATCAATATGTCGAGTACATTCTTGATCTTTTAGAAATGACCGCCTACTCTGATGCCTTAGTTGGTGTTGCAGGTGAAGGTCTTAATGTTGAACAAAGAAAGCGTCTTACAATTGGTGTCGAATTGGTTGCTAAGCCTAAGCTTCTTCTTTTCCTTGATGAACCAACTTCTGGTTTAGATTCTCAAACTGCGTGGTCTATTTGTCAATTACTTCGTAAATTAGCTGACCGTGGTCAAGCAATTTTATGTACTATTCATCAACCTTCAGCCATTCTCTTACAAGAATTTGACCGTTTGTTGTTCCTTCAAAAGGGTGGTAAAACTGTATATTTTGGTGATTTAGGTGAAAACTGTCATACTTTAATTGACTACTTTGAAAAGAACGGTGCCCACAAATGCCCCGAAGAAGCTAATCCTGCCGAATGGATGTTGGAAGTTGTTGGTGCAGCTCCAGGTTCTCATGCTAATCAAGATTACTACGAAGTCTGGAAAAACTCTACCCAATTCAAAGATATGCAAAAAGAATTGGATCACATGGAAGTTGAATTGGTTAAATTACCTCGTGATGAATCACCAGAAGCACACAAGAAGTATGCCCTTCCTATTATTCAACAATTCTTGATTGTTACTTGGAGAATTTGTCAACAAAACTGGCGTACTCCTGCTTATATCTACTCCAAGATGATTCTTGTCATTGTTGGAGGTCTTTTCAATGGGTTTTCATTCTTTAAAGCTGATTTATCACTTCAAGGTTTACAAAATCAAATGTTTTCAGTTTTCATGTTCTTTATTCCATTTAATACCCTTGTACAACAATATTTACCATACTTTGTCAAGCAAAGAGATCTTTATGAAGTTCGTGAAGCTCCTTCTAGAACTTACTCGTGGCTTGCATTTATTTTGGCTCAAATCACTTCTGAGATACCTTTCCAAATCATTGCCGGTACACTTGCTTTCTTCTGCTGGTACTACCCAGTGGGATTCTACAATAATGCTATTCCAACTGATACGGTTAACTCTCGTGGTGTTTTGATGTGGCTATTCATTGTTGGATTCTATGTTTATACTTCGACCATGGCTCAAACTTGTATGTCATTCATGGAACTTTCTGACAATGCTGCCAACCTTGCAACCATTCTTTTCTCTATGTGCTTGAATTTCTGTGGTGTTTTAGCTGGTCCAGATGTACTTCCAAGGTTTTGGATTTTCATGTATAGATGTAATCCATTCACTTATCTTGTCCAAGGTATGCTTTCCACTGGGTTAGCAAATCAAACTGCCAAATGTGCTGATTATGAATTGCAGAAATTTGTAACACCTCAAGGTCAAACATGTGGTGAATACATGAAAAGTTATATGTCTTTAGCTGGTGGTTACTTGACAGATCCAAATTCAACTACCAATTGTGAATTTTGCACTACTGCTGACACTAATGCCTTCTTGACAAATATCAATTCTTTATTTGAAGAAAGATGGAGAAACTATGGTATTTTCATTGCTTTCATCTTTATTAATATTTTCCTCACTGTTGGTTTGTTCTGGTTAGCCAGAGTTCCAAAGGGAAACAGAGAAAAGACGCAAAAGAAATAATTGGGACAAATCTTAAACAATTTTACCCAGAAGCTGATTATTTAATTGTGAAAAATGGAGTAATCCGATAAAAAAAACTTTATTTATCTTAGTAATTAATATATATAATTAATTAAATTTAATATGCACGTAACACAATTAAAACACCAAAGTACCGTATAATGTCAAATATTGCTTCACATGACTACATTTTCAAGTAACAATAAGCAACAATTGCTTATACGACATACATAAACGAAACCCAACAAGCAATACAAAACTTGTGCCAAAGCATTATTGAAACAACAAGTGTATAAAAATGGTCTATACAACAATATTATGAAGTTTTTATTGGATGTTGGTTGATATTTCACTATTTTAACATCATGTTAGGACTTTTCTTGTAAGATAATGCTGCAATTTTAACAATTCTTTTTTTTTTGTCGAACCATAAATCTTACGACTGATCTTCAAAATCGGGTTCACTCAGAAAATCAAAAAATATATTAAGCGTTGATTTCTCAGATATTGCAGCAAAGATGGCCACGCAAGACAAAATCCATGATACTAGTTTGCCCATGCGTGAGCGTATGGAGGCTCTTATTAGATTGAAGCAACAGCAGATCACTGAAGGGATTGGTGCTCTTGATACGGTTGAATTTCATACTGATAAGTGGGAAAGAGGCGAAAAAGGTGGAGGTGGACAACTGATGGTGTTACAGAACGGTACAACCTTTGAAAAAGGGGGTGTTAATATTTCTGTTGTTCATGGATCGTTACCCCCAGCTGCGGTCACCCGTATGAAGGTAAACCATAAAAATATCGCTGGAGGAGAAGACGGACTGGTCAATTTCTTTGCATGTGGTCTTTCTTTGGTTATCCATCCACACAACCCTCATGCACCAACAGTGCATGCAAACTACCGTTATTTTGAAACAATTGACCCTGTAACTGGCGAGCTTCAAGCCTGGTGGTTTGGTGGTGGTTGCGATTTGACTCCACTGTACTTATACGAAGAAGATGCTAAACTTTTTCACCAAACTTATAAGAACGCTTTAGACAAACACGATACTGACTTGTATCCAAAATACAAAAAGTGGTGCGATGAATATTTTTATATCAAGCATCGTGAAGAAACCAGAGGTGTAGGTGGGATTTTTTTTGATGATTTTGACACTAAACCAGCCAATGAAATTTTTCAAATTGTTGAGGACTGCTTTGATGCATTTTTGCCTTCATATGTACCTACTATCAATAAGCGCAAAGATATTCCTTTCACCCCTGAACAAAAACAATGGCAACAAATTAGACGTGGTAGATATGTCGAATTCAACTTGGTTTTAGATAGAGGTACTCAATTTGGTTTGCAGACTCCTGGCCTGAGAGTGGAAAGTATATTGATGTCTCTTCCGGCAACTGCTTCTTGGCTTTACGATCATAAACCAGAAGAGGGATCAGATGAGCAGAAGTTGGTCGAAGTATTGAAAAACCCTATTGAATGGGTTTGATTTTGTCAACTAGTAAATAAGTGCTGCAATCTTAAGTTTTGTGAATAGAAAATAAAATGTTAGAAATTGTTTGTAATGTAGTTAAATGTCCAAATAAATAAGACCACAAAAGGATGAATGTAATTATAAATGAAAAAACAGATGCCTATATCAGTTTATTCCAATACCAGGAAGTAGTCGTAGAAGAAATCTTATCTACTGTAAATTTTAACTGTAAAATTTAAATATATAAAAAAAAAAATAATAAAAATCAATCGCAACCGTTAATTGAAGTAATTACTGTTTCTAGCATGGTTAACTGTCAAATGATTCAAATACTACAGATCTCATATAGTACTGCTTATCTTTGAAGTACTACCACAGGTTCATCTTGAGGGATTATAGTCCAGCATCAAAAAATAGGTGAGTATTTTCTAGTTCAACATTATACTGCTACAATAGACAGAGAACAAAGCTAAAAAATATACTTGAGGGAAAAAAGCAATAAGAGTAATAAGAGCATTAGCATAGATATAAAAAAAACCCAAATTTACCCGTTCAAGTGAAGTAAAATACATGAATTCAATCTATTTTTGACGATAAATCAATTCTTAGTCTATAATAAACTATACAAAAGCAAGAAGACTATTACTTAAATTTAATTATATTTTACTTGAAGAATCTATAATTAAAATATGTAGTTTATTGCTAATTTGACAGCCAATAATTGCGGTATTTCAGTGCATTACATTCTGCATGTTGCACAATTTAACCATGTGTCACAAATTTTAATCAAGGATCGCTATAAAAATTGTTTTCGTACCCCCCTCTTCCTTTTTTCCCTACCTTTTTTGTGTTTTTTTTTTTCCAGTTTATTGCCCGCTAACTCATCACCATTTAAAGGTGTTTTTTCCCTTTTGTTTAATTTTTTTTTATTTCTGTTCCCCAAAACATTTTTCCTTTTTCACCATCTATGATTGTGGCCAGCTAAATTAGTCTGCCCTTTACCACTGATGGCTATATTAAGTTGAGAATTTTGTAGCACTAACATAGGTAAAAATGTCTGACTCCGAAAGCCACCGTCTGGCATCGCTTTCTCGCGATTTGCTTGAAAAGGTTCACAACACTGACGAAGTGTTGAATGATCACCGTAACCAACCATCTAATTTACCTATTAGAAACCAAGAAGAACTGGATGACGAAGATATTCATTCTTCTAATCAAAAACGTGCTGCCACTTTTGGTAAACTGCTTCGTACCGATTTTTATGCCAACCAAGATGACGAAGAAGATGATGGTCCCATCCCCATCATCAGACAAACTTCTCGTGTCGGACGTTCCAAGCTGCGTCAGTTAGAAGCTGCAGCCAGTCGTGGTAGCATTTTGAATCAAACCAAGCTGAAAACTGCTCAATTAAATTTGCCAACTACTGGTATTTTAAAAAAAAAATCAAGAAGAGCTTCAAACGTAGAAGATGCTCATGAATTTCTTTCAAAGGTGAAAACTAACGAGACAATAAATCTGTTTAAAAAGGAAAGACGGGGCCTGAAGTCACTGCTTTCTCTGGATGGATCTCATGGAAGTAGAACTTCGCAAGAAACTGAAGAAGATGTTTGTTTTCCAATGTTGAGAGAACATGTTAGAGTCAATGGAATTGATTTTGACGAAATTGAAGAATTTATTAAGGAAGAGAGAGAAGAGGAAGAGTTTATGAAAGAGCAACAACAAATTCTTGCAGAAAAAACCGCCTTAAGAGTGACTGGCTCAAAAGCTGCCAATAAATACACCCCTAAAAACATCTTGAAGAGAGGTTCTAAAGTTGATTCCTTAAGAGTCAAAGAAGATGAAAAATCTGATTCTTCTTCTATCAAGACCGAAGAAGATTCCTATTCTCCTCATTTTAATGCTGGTGACGATGATCTGTTGCTGTCAGGCAATGTTAAGTTTGGTGGAACTAGAATCAATGATGCCAACACCCTTCTTCCTGATAGATTCTCTTTTTTCTGTCTGGAATCCGAAGAAACAGTTCACGCTCCTGACGTTCCTCTGTTGGTTGAACCAGATCAAACTGTTAGGGATTTGTTCAGAAATGGAGAGGGTACATGGTGGCTTGATTGCTCATGTCCAACTGACTCTGAAATGAAAATGCTTTCTAAGGCTTTTGGTATTCACCCTTTGACCTCTGAAGATATTAGAATGCAAGAAACTCGTGAAAAAGTGGAATTATTCAAAAACTATTATTTTGTGTGTTTTCATACTTTTGAACCCGATAAGGAGAGTGAAGACTATCTTGAACCAATCAACGTTTATCTTGTTGTTTTCAGAGACGGTATTCTTACGTTTCATTTCCTGCCTATTCAACATCCTGCTAGTGTTAGAAGAAGAGTTAGACAATTGAGAGATTATGTTGATGTATCTGCAGACTGGTTATGTTATGCATTGATTGATGACATCACTGATGAGTTTGCTCCAGTTATCACCGGTATTGAATATGAAGCAGATGCAATTGAAGATTCCGTATTTGTTGCTAGAGATCTTGATTTTAGTCATATGTTGCAAAGGATTGGTGAACTGAGAAGAAAAGTCATGACACTAATGAGACTTCTTTCCGGTAAAGCTGATGTTATTAAAATGTTTGCAAAGAGATGTCAGGATGAAGCTACAAATGTTATTGTTTCACAATCTCTGCAAAATTTGCAAGGATTAGACCATCATGGAGGACAACTTGGATTTGGAAGTGCTCCCAACAGAATGCCCATGCATAACGTTCTGGGAAGAGCTCAACCAAGAGGTGATATTGCCTTGTATTTGGGTGATATCCAAGATCACGTGGTTACTATGTTTCAAAACTTGTTGGCTTATGAAAAGATCTTCAGTCGTTCTCATTCTAACTATCTTGCCCAATTGCAAGTTGAATCTTTTAACCTGAATAACAAAGTAACGGAAATGCTTTCCAAAGTCACTGTTATCGGTACTATTATAGTTCCTTTGAATATTATTACCGGTTTATTCGGTATGAATGTTCATGTTCCAGGTGAAGGTTTGACCGGATTGGGTTGGTTTTTTGGAATTCTTGGTGTTATGGTGTTCTTTGTTGCATGTGCAATGATAGCTGCCAAGATGTGGCTTAGAAACATTAACACTCCAAAACCACCAGGTGTTAGTTCGAGGAGAAGTATCAAAAGTTTAGGTATTCGCAATAAAACTAGAGAAGTTGCCAAACTGATTATCAGTTTCCCCAACAAACTTGATTGAATCTAAACCTCAATACTTAAGTAACGGATAATTTATTACGCATTAAAAAAATAATTCATAAGCTTGTAGCTTAAACAATTGAATGATATATAGATTATATACAATTATAGACATTACATTATAACGATGATTTTTTTGTAAATCAAATTATTTCTCAAAAAGGTAACTATTGCACGTCTTAAAAAAGAAATCACGACATTGAATAAATCCATAAATGGACAATAAAGGGAAAACGAAGCGACAAAAAAAGACACTATATTATTATCAAACTGATAACAGTATGTGACAGAGAAACGATATATATATAACCTAAAAAATGTGGGGGTAATTCAACACAACTGGTACGGAGGTCAATACAATTTTCCCGAAATTTGCTAAAGGAAAGATAGTGCGAGAATGGAGGAGTAAATTATTATATAATATCAAGATTAATGCAAAAATACGTCAAAGTAATTTATAAAACCCTTGATTAAAAGTAAAAAATTAGAAAAAACCATATCATAATTCAAAAGAGGAACATATAAGCGTTTATGTTTTGTACTGGAAACACATTATTGTGTAGAAGAAGCCCGGAAATATAATTGAAACCGATTGCAATTTTCAATTTTACTATACAAGATTTTTTAGTATGTATGTAATAATTAATTTAGCTACAACCTTTATCAAATAATAACATTAATAGATAATGGTTAAAAAATATGAGGAACAAATCAAAAAATAAAAAAAAAATATCTTACTGTCTGTAAAAGGTATGTTCCGGCTGGTTGATTAACTTGTAACAGTTTCTATAGTTAATAGTATTTTTTGTTCTATTAATATTAACATTTCCCTAATTTGTATTTTTTTTGAATTGTTTATGTAATTAGTATTCGTTAAAAAATTCACTCATCATTAATATGCCTGCCTTTCTATGCTTCAAACGTTCTATGGCCTCCAGACAAAAAATTTATTACTTTTATTTGGCTGACTTTGAAAACTTTGCAAACTAAGTTGATCAAATAGTGATTAATTATTATTCTGGTTTACTTTATCATTCAACATTCTTATTTTAATTAATAACCTGGGGAAATAAGGTTTTATTCTATTCATCTAAAATTCGCTCTGGAATACCATTTTGTACAGTACCTTGATAATCATTTCCATAATGGAGTTGTCCGATCTGCACGTCAAAAAAAAAAAGCAAAACTGCATTCTCAAATTTTCAGTCTCCAAACCCAAACGCCTTATTGAAATAAGACATCCTTGCAACTGCCGTGCTTTCGCGATGACTTGTGTATAGAGGTTAGAGATCCATGTAGATAAGAACTCGATAAGTTGCAAACATTTTACAATTCAAAAAGTCACTTCTTGATTTTCAATTGTCAAGGAACCTGCTCGCATTAAAAACAACATCCCAGTTCCTTAATAATACAAATTATTCCTCGACAAGGCATCCTTACATAACATAAAATTTTTTTAGTTTTTTTCAATTTGCCCGTTTTTTTTCCTTATCGTGACGAAAAGTAAGCGGCATAAACAAAAAAAAGGAACTAATTGATTATATTTTTTTGGAGTGTCATACTAGCGCCCTAAAGTTAATTACCATATAAGATTGTAAAATTCCTTAATTTGACATCAAGGTTTCATCTTTCAATCATATCGAGTTTTTCATTTGTAGGAGCATTTCCATATACAAATTTATAAGCTGCCATCCCACTATCAAAGATTGAATAGTCCTATAGAAACTATAGAGATGGCTGAAATTGAAAAGGTCTCTGGGCCTTCCCAATATGTGACACTTACAAGCAAAGTTCTGGCTGGTAATGGATCACAAGAGAAAAATCTTCAATTTCTCTCTGACACCGAAAGTGGAAATGTTTTACTTGGTGCTGATCATGAAGTTAGACGTGACTTAAAAGCTCGTCATATTGCTATGATTGCCCTTGGTGGTACTATTGGTACTGGTCTTTTCATCGGTATGGGTACTACTTTGTCTGAAGCTGGTCCTGTTCCAGCTCTTATTTCTTATATTTTCATGACCACCTTGGCCTTTTCCATCACTCAATCATTGGGTGAAATGGCCACTTATATGCCAATCACTGGTTCATTCAATCAATTCATCGGTAGATGGTGTTCTCCAGCTCTCGGTGCTGCTAACGGTTTCTGCTATTGGTTCTCCTGGGCCATTACTTTTGCATTGGAATTATCTGTTGTTGGTCAAGTTATTCAATACTGGACTGACGCTGTTCCTTTAGCTGCTTGGATTTCTATCTTCCTTGTTATTTTAACTTGTATGAACTTAATCCCAGTTAAGTTTTATGGTGAAGTTGAATTTTGGGTCGCATCCATCAAAATCATTGCCATCACTGGATGGTTAATTTACGCTTTATGTATGGTATGTGGTGCTGGTAAGACTGGTCCAATTGGTTTCAGATATTGGAGAAATCCTGGCCCATGGGGTCCAGGTATTCTTGTAAAGAATATCAACACTGCTAGATTCCTTGCTTGGTTATCATCTTTGATTTCTGCTGCTTTCACTTTCCAAGGTTGTGAATTGGTTGCTTTAACCGCCGGTGAAGCCAACTCTAGTACTGCCCTTCCTCGTGCCATCAAAAAGGTTTTTTACCGTATCATTCTTTTTTACATCTTGTCCCTTTTCTTCATGGGTCTTCTTGTTCCATTTGATAATACTGATTTACAAGGTTCTGATTCTGCAAACTCTCCATTTATCATCGCCATTAAACTTAGTGGTACACCAGTCTTGCCAGATATCTTCAATGCTGTTATTCTTATGACTATTGTTTCTGCTGGTAACTCTAATGTTTACTCTGGTTCAAGAATTCTTTACGCTCTTGCTGAAGCTAAATTGGCTCCAAGAATTTTCCTTTGGACCAACAGATTTGGTGTTCCATGGGTTTCTGTTTTATTCACTGCTGCCTTTGGATGTCTCGGTTACATGGCAACTTCTGAAGGTGGTCAAACTGTTTTTGACTGGCTTCTTAACATTACCGCTGTTGCTGGTCTCATTACTTGGGGTTGGATTTCCGTTTGTCACATCAGATTTATGCAAATATTGAAATACAGAGGTATTCTGCGTGATGAACTTCCATTCAAAGCCAAGTTTATGCCATGGCTGGCCCATTATGCTGCTTGTGCTATTTTTATCCTTGTTTTCATTCAAGGGTATAGTGCTTTCTTTGATATCACAGCTGGTCAATTTTTTACTGCCTATATTTCAGTTATTTTCTTTGTGGTAT
This sequence comes from Kurtzmaniella fragi, assembly GCA_030581955.1. Classification (NCBI taxonomy): domain Eukaryota; kingdom Fungi; phylum Ascomycota; class Pichiomycetes; order Serinales; family Debaryomycetaceae; genus Kurtzmaniella; species Kurtzmaniella fragi. Next base: position 86,746 of record JAKTWE010000008.1, read on the forward strand.
TCTTTATTGGTTTCCACTTTTACTTCAATGGATTCGGTAAGAAGGCTTTCACAAAGAGAGCTTTCTGGATTCCTATTGAAGAATGTGACATTGAAACTGGTGCTTTGAACCCTGACGATGTCCAATGGACTCCAGATGTTGCTCCAACCAACTTATGGGAAAAATTCTGGGCTGTTATCTGTTAGAACTTATAGTACAACTAACTCATTACTAATCACTCGAACAATCATGAGGTTCTTTTTGTCATTTGATGATAATAATCATAACACTTACTGACATGTTTACATCAATTCGCCATTTTATTAATACAAGATTAAAATTATTATTCAGTAGCTTAATTTACACAGTTCTTAAACCTTAAATTCTATTTATCCTTTTTTATTACTGACATAATTTCATTATAGTACAGGTTTTGTCAACATGCCAATAATCAAGAGGCCAGCTCGTCTTATTTCTTACGAGTGCTTCTTCTTACTGGAACTGGGGATGTACTTTTCTTAGGCGTATTTCTGGTATTTCTCGTCGGTTTTTTCTGCTGCACTTCATGAACTTCAGAGCGAGTTCTTCTTTTAGGAACAGGGGGAGGAGTAGCAGTTTTGGCTCTCTTTCGTGGAGTATCTGAACTCGCTTCGTCTTCTTCCTCATGATGTTTAGTGGTGCTTCTAGTTCTCTTTTTTGGTATCGAAGGTTTGGCCAGCATCCGTCGTCTTGTCCTTGGGGCTTCATTATCATCTTTCTCAGAATCATCTTGTTCGTCATCCTTATTGGATGGGTCTTTAGCGTCATTTTGTACATCATCACTTTCATTTTTTACCTCAATATCTTTCTCAGATTTTTCGGTTTTGACTTCATCATCTTGCCCAGCATCTTGCTCCTCAGCATCATCATCTTCTTCATCATCATCTTCATCATCATCATCATCATCATCATCATCATCATCATCATCATCTTCGCCATCATCCTCATTGCCATCATCATTCTCTTGGTCTTCATTAGCAACGACTTTGATATCTTCTACCTCATCAACTTCCTCGTGGTCTACCTTAACCTTCACGTCGCAAGTGGCCGGATCGTTTTCATCTTTTGGAATATCAGCATCATTGTATTCCCTTTTATTTGCATCCTCTTCCTCCTCTTCCTCCTCCTCTTCATCGTCTTCTTCCTCGTCTTCTTCCTCGTCTTCTTCCTCGTCTTCTTCCTCGTCTTCTTCCTCGTCTTCTTCCTCGTCTTCTTCCTCGTCTTCTTCCTCGTCTTCCTCTTCGTCGTTCTCGTTCTCGTCTTCATCATCAGCAGTATTTTCAACTTTCTCATCCTTCAATTTTTGATCATGACTGTCAGATACTTCATCCTTTTCAGCATCAGCATCCTGATCCAATTCCATTTCAGTTAATTTCTGAAGATCGAAGAATTTACTCAACTTTTGCCATACTTCGTCAGCTACGAATGGTTTGGTTTCTTGTTTATTCAACTCATCCAATATGCGAGCCATGTATTCTTCTTTATGATGACCAACAGGCTTGAAATCACATATAATACTAAACAACTTGGTTTCATCTCCAGTTGTCCATTTTCTAGCCACTCCTCGCCTCATAGCTGCAATTGATATTAATGTTTATCGTACTTTGTTTGGATCTGTTTTGTTAGGTGTGCATATTTGAAAATCAGTAAATTTTCCTCCAATTCTCACACCAATTATTTTTTTTTTAAAACTGAATTTTTGAAAATTTTCAACATTATCCCACCATGACAAGAAAGGGACAGAACTTGAACAACCTTTTAAGAGGTCGGGTTCGGGCTTCTATGAACAAGTTCAACTTGTTTAATCTCTATAAGAAACAGTCGCCTAAATTTGCCAATAAAACCTTATATCAACAAAAATGGTACAGTAAAATGAACACAAGAGGATATCACGGAGAGCATTTAACAGAACGTCGTTGGATGCGTATGTTCAAACCTAAATTAGAAGCAGTTGCACAGTTGGATGCTTCTTTAAAGGGTGAAGAAATCCCAACAACTCCTCTTACTTTACAAACTTATGCTCCTTTGGAGAAAAGATTAGAAACTGCGGTTTATAGAGCTATGTTTGCAGCATCCGTAAGACAAGCTCGTCAATTTGTTCTTACTGGTAATGTTCAAGTTAATGGTAATACTATCAAACATCCTTCATTTAATTTAAAACCTGGTGATGTATTCCATGTCAACCCAGAAAGAGTATTATATGCTATGGGTAGAGATAAACCATCTCTTCAAGAATCAGTGCAAACTGATTCCAAACAAATTTCTGTATGGAATAGATATGTCAAGGCTGCCAAGGCCAATCCAAAAGAAGTTTGGGACGTCAAACAATCCAAGCCTAAATCTTTGGATACGTCATCTAACACAAAGAGTCAATCTAAGGAAACCATTTCAAAATATAACGAAAGTTTACTTCAAGAATTGAAAGATTCTCAAAAGAATGTTAACAGAGAAAAGATTTTGGTTCAAATCATTCAAACCGGAAACAAAATTGAAGGTGATAAAGAAGCTAAACATTTTGAATCTATTGCAGGTAATAAAAATGCAGCTAAATGTGCTCAAGCATTTAAATTGTTAGAAGATGCCAAATCTCCACTCTTAAAAGACTCAAATGAAAAATCTTGTGTAGAGTTCATCTCAAAGAAGTCAAATGAAGTCTCAGAAAGTCAACATAAGTTTGCATCTAGCATAAAATTGATACTTTCAGAATTGGTAAAATCGAAAATGGAGGCTATTAGAATACTGAAATCTTCTCAAATGATTGATGAAAAAAGTATTGGACAATCCTTACCATTTAACTCCAAGTTTGCCGATCAACTTAAAACTCATCCTTCATTGAAGAAAGACGTAGTCCTTGAAGATGAATCCAAAGCCATAGTTAATTTACCATGGCAAAAGGGTCTCTTTGGACGTAAAAACCCTGCGATGCCTTATTTCACTCCATGGACCGCCAGACCTTTCATGGGTTGTTTTGCTATTTTACCACATCACATTGAAATCTCTTTTGAGACTTGCCATGCTGTATACTTGAGAGATCCAGTTGCCAGACCAGATCATTCTGAAGTTATTACCCCATTCTCTGAAGATGTTCATAAAAGAGCTTACATGTACTACGTAAGAAACGGTTTGTAAACTTACTTGTAAATATAAAACGAATAGAAATTGTTGTAGATTCATGTAACATTTCATATTTCATATATGACCCATTAATAAATAAATCAGAAGCTTCATTTGATATTTATTCTTCAATTCCGATTGATTTTTAAGTATCAAAAATAATATCTTTTTTCTTTACGCTTTCTATGAGAATATCACCTAAAACTTGGAGATTGGCAAGCACCACTCCATATTTAACATATCTCTTGAGGGCTAATCGTACTTTGGAAGGTGCTCAAAGAGAATTGAAGTGGATTAAACAAGAATTGTCCTCCGGGGAATGGTTAACTGCAGTCAAAAGACGCCATAGGCTTGAACCATTACAATACATCTTAGGAACCCAACCTTTTGGGCCCTTGACTATAAATTGTAAGCCAAACGTACTCATTCCAAGACCGGAGACTGAAGAATGGGTTCTAAGAGCTTTGGAGATACTCAAGGAAAACTGTGAAAACCTTAAATCTTTAAAAATAATAGATGCTTGTACTGGGTCAGGATGCATTGCATTATTGACCAAAAATATGTTGAAATGTGAAGTAATGGCATTTGATGTATCTGAAGAAGCAGTAAACTTGGCCAAAATTAATGCTGACTCTAACGCATTGGATATAAATGTTTTACATAAAGATCTTAAGCATAATTTGCACGATTTAGGACCATTAGACATAGTTTTGTCAAATCCTCCGTATATACCGATTTACGATTATCAAAAACCTGTACAATTAAATGGTATTGAGCAATCTGTAAGAATTTATGAACCAATACTTGCTTTGATAGGCGAAAATGAATTCTATGATATGCTTGTAAATAATTTGGTGTTGCCATGTAAGGCCAAAGCATTTATATTTGAAATAGGTTATATAGAACAAGCTCGATATGTCGCTAAGATGTTACCAGACTGGAAAATTGGAATAACCAATGACTATAATTCAAAACCCAGATGCGTGGTAGGATGGAAAAGTATAGATTTACTGGGGTTGTGTGATATAATGATTAATGATTAATAATGAGTATGTATATTAACAAATTAAAATATATACGATGAAGAATTTAAACGAATTGTCTATAAATGCAAATTTCTTATTCAGTTTTCAACTCGTCTTGAGTTCCTTCTGGAGTTAGTTCCTTTGGTTCGTCAACCTTTCTCTTTTTAGTCATTCCTCTACCAACAGCTTGAATACCACCTTCTACAGGGAATACTCTTGTACCCCATAAAACATACCCTCCAAATCCTCTCATTGACATGACTGGATGCATTCTTCCAGGTATAGTTTGGTAAGGACGAACTCTAGTTTCCAATATACTTGGAGCCAAAACTCGTTTATCATCTTGGAGAAGATGTTGGACTTCCAATAAAGGTTCTTTGTACTGATGATAAAGAACGATTGGTCTCAGACCACCAGCTTTGGTTATCAAATTAGGGATCAAAGTTGGATAATGCAAACTACTAACAGCGATAATAGCATCGAAATTTCCATTCTCAACCATATCAATAACCAAGTTAATCTCTTCAGCTCTTTTTGATCTTCTTTCATATTGTTGACGCTTGTTGGTAGATAATTGTTCAAGTTCTTCTTCGGTAATATCTTCCCATTCAATTTTTTCATTTTCAGGTTCCATGAATTGCAACCAATTAATTGGTTTTACTACTGATTGGATTTCTTGATCAGAATAATCAGAATATCTTAAAGCAATATGATTTGCATGTTCATTATCATGAGCAACAACAATGGTACCTTGACCTTTCATTCTTTCCATAAGTGCGTATAAAACAACTCCACCAGTTTCGTCAATTAAAAGGTATTTGCCATTTGGACGAATATTTGCATAATTTAGTAATAAACCAAGAGATTCTTCACTCATATCCAATACTCTTTGCAGATCCTTTTCAATATAATATTGTAATAATTGAGAAGATCCTAAATATTCAATAGTAAATCTTCTTAAGAATTTTTGTTGCTTTCTCTTTAAATATTTTTGTTGAGAGAAAAGGGTCTTCTTATCAAAACCTTCATGTCCAGCAATGATTTTTTCAATTAATTTTTGTCCAATGTCCAGACTTGTACCCAGTTTTTTCAATTCATCAATATCATCCAGTGTAAGTTTTTGAATATTACTACCAACGTTGATAATGTTTTGATTATCGTTGGAGGAGTTTTGAAAAAAAGACGTAAGGTCATCCTTTGTCAACTCTTCCACATCACCATCTACCTTAAGATTGACTTCTTCTTCTCCTGTCACTTCGAAAGTTATACTTTCAATTGGTTTGACTTGTAAATTATCAATAATTTCAAATGATTGACCAAATGGATATCCCAAAATACCATCAACGTTAAACAGACCAAACTTACCAAGCAGAATAACTCCACCAGGCCTAAGTTCAACAATCTTTAAACCTTCCAGAGGAAGTCGCACCAAAGCATGTTGATCTGGACTAATTATACTAGAACTTTTCATATTCTTTATAGTCCGTATCTCTAAATCTATATATTCAATTGAATTGATCTTAAACTATATACCTTGGTCGTGCGATGAGGTTGAAAAATTTCATTCATACTAAGTTATTAGTATTATTATTATTTTTTTTTTTCAAGTCTCATCTCATCGCTGTATAACGAAGGAAAAAAATATAACCTCAAAATTGTAGATAGTTAAATTATTAAAAACAATGGGTAGAAGAGCTAAGAATAAGCAAGGGGTTCCACCAAGTTTGGATGATTTCCAAGCCAAGAAGGACAAGAGAGACAAAAGAAAGAGAGACCAAGAAGATAAAAAATCGAAGCCTCAAACTGCCAAGGTTGAAAAAAAGAGAAAGGTGGATGTTGAAGAAATTCCAGCCGATTTACCAGAAGTCGATTTAGAAGAGCTTGCATCAGCCAAAAAGGCTCTTTTTGATGATTCAGACGATGAAGCTCAAGGTGAACAAGGATTGGAAGAACTTGAAGATGACGATGAAGATTTGAACGATGAATTTGACATAGAAGGTGGAGATTATGATTCTGATGAAAATTCCCGTGCTAAACCAATGTTTTCCGATGATGAAGAAGAAGGTTCAGATTTAGAAAATCTTAATGTTGCTAATATGGAAGAGTACTCTCGTAAGCTTGAACAAAATGATGCTAGAGAAGCCGAAGAAGCTGAAGCCGAACTTTTGGAAGAAGGTGTCGTACAACCTCGTGCTAAGATCTTACCTTCTGCAGAAGAAGAACAAGCTCTTGAAGGTATCCCTCAAGATGTTACTATGGTAAGAACTAGAATGTTAGAAATTGTCAAGGTTTTAGAAAACTTCAAAGATTTGGCCGAAGAAGGGAAACTGCGTAATGATTATACTGCAAGACTTATTAAAGATATCGTTGAATATTTTGGATATTCTGAATTCCTTGCTGAAAAACTTTTCAATTTGTTTGCTCCTTCGGAAGCTATGGAATTTTTTGAAGCCAATGAAATTGCCAGACCTATTACCATTAGAACTAACACTCTTAAAACCAGACGTAGAGATTTGGCTCAAAATTTAGTTAACAGAGGTGTCAATCTTCAACCTATTGGTGCATGGACTAAAGTTGGTCTTCAAGTTTTTGATTCCCAAGTTCCTATTGGTGCTACTCCAGAGTACTTGGCTGGTCAATATATCCTTCAAGCCGCCCTGTCTTTCCTTCCTGTCATGGCTTTAGATCCTCAAGAAAATGAAAGAATTTTGGATATGGCTGCTGCTCCAGGTGGTAAGACTACTTATATTTCTGCTTTAATGAAAAACACTGGTTGTGTTTTTGCTAATGATGCAAACAAAGCTCGTACCAAGTCTCTTATCGCTAACATTCACAGATTAGGATGTAAGAACACTATAGTCTGTAATTATGATGCTAGAGAATTTCCAAAAGTCATTGGTGGATTTGATAGAATTCTTTTAGATGCTCCATGTTCTGGTACTGGTGTCATTGCCAAGGATGAATCAGTTAAAGTGCTGAGAACTGAAAAGGATTTCATTCAAATTCCTCATCTTCAAAAGCAGCTTCTTTTATCTGCCATTGACTCTGTTGATGCAAATTCTGCCACTGGTGGTGTCATTGTCTACTCCACATGTTCTATTGCTGTGGATGAAAATGAATCTGTTGTTGATTATGCTTTAAGAAAACGTCCAAATGTTAAGCTTGTTGAAACTGGCCTTACCATTGGTAAAGAAGGTTTTACCCTGTACCGTGGTAAACATTTCAGTCCAAAGCTTTCTCTTACAAGAAGATATTATCCTCACACTTATAACGTTGATGGTTTCTACGTTGCAAAGTTCAAGAAAATTGCATCCCTGCCACATGATGTTCTGAAATCAGGTGCCAAGGAGAAAGAACTGGCTGCTAGAGCCGAAGCTGAAGAAGAAGGAATCATTAATGGAGATTTTGCCGAGTTTAATGAAGACGAAGATAAGCCTTTCATTGATCAAGCCGTCAAGCGTAACATGCGTAAGAAGGGTATAAATCCTAACGCAAAGAAATAGATTTTGTACATTAGCATTAACAAGTATAAAAATATCACGATTTGAATAGAACATTTAAGCATGAAATAATATTTAACTGTAGTGAAAAGCTTTTGGAATAATTTATTTTATTTGTGTTTTGCATATCATATAGAAGTATATATTTTATAAAGTTTGTTAATTTATATTACATCATTTCAAACAAACGTTACCCAAATTGTGTTCTTTAATATATTCGGGTCCCATTTCATCATATTCGGCTTTAGTCACGTAAGAATTCTCACACTCTTTTGTTTGTGCCCATTTGGCCATACCTCTCCACGAATCATTGACAGGATTTTTAGCTGTACGAACTTTAAAATTTGTACCTAAAGGTAAGAAAGAAACAAATTCATTTCTAATCCTTTCTTCAAAATTTGGAAGGTGAGCTAAACCACCAGTTATGAAGATATCTTTAACCATTGAATTCAGAATACCTCCTGCTGAAAAATTACCATCCAACCTACGGCAAACCAAATCTTCAGCCAAATGAGTTATACCAGCTTGATCTACTCCTGCTATATTTGGTTGGAAAAGAATTTCGGGAATTCTAATTCTTTCAATATTCAAATGAATTTGATTATTTCTTTTAATGACTTCTGGATTATTTTCAATTTCTTCCAATGGAACTCTTTCATGCTGTAATTTAAGAGCAATCAGTTCTTGAGGCCCTAAAGTAAATTTATGCAAAACCAGTGATTTCCAATCAAAACTGTTTTGAGCAGCATATGTATCTTCACGAGTAAATGTAGGATCATATTGTAATAATTCAGCTTCAACGCTCAAAACAGCTTCTTCGTCTTCCTTTTGTTCATCTTCCAACAGTTGATTTGTGATATCTCTATATACAGCCCAATCATCATCGTTAGCACCAAATGTATCATTAGGGTCATTGTCAATAGTAGTATTAGCATTTCTTCTTCTTTTACGCAGTTGTGCTGAAGTCAGGCCTGTCAGATCATTAGCAAGGGTTGCAATATTTTTCATTCTTTCTTGGGCTGCTGCAGATTTACGATCCTTGAACAGGTCTATTGTTTTCAGACGTTCCTTAATTTTTTCAATGATTTCTGCTAATTCTTGTCTTTTAACTCTACACCAGTCTTTTAAATCTCTTTCTCTCCACTCTTTTTGTTCTAATTCAACTTTAGCAGCTAATTCTTCTTCCTCCTTTTTAGCTTCTTTTGCTCGTTCTCTTGCATCCTTATTAGCTTTCATGAGCTTCTGTTTTCTTTTCTCCTTTATTTGGTCTTCATTAAGTTCTTCATCAGGAATATCTACCAAGGTAAATTGTTGTTGGTCTTCTTCATCATCCTCAACATCTTCATTACGAGCTTTCTTCAACAGTTTTTCAAGATTGCTTAAATATTTGTTGAAATCGGCCACGGATTCAAATTCTTCTTCTTCTATTCTAAGTTGGATATCATTTTTGGAAGGCATGGCATCTAAATCTAATTTAAGTTGAGAATAATATTCGAGCTCTTTTTCTTTTTGTACAAGTTTCTCAACCCGTTTTTGCTTTGCTTGTTGCTGAAGTCTCTTACCTTGCTCTCTACGTTTTTCAGCTTGCTTAGCCAATTCTTCATCAGATTTCTTTTTTTCAGCTACTGGTAGTTCAACAGGTGCTTGAATAGTACGATCAGTTTTGACCAAATTATCCATATCAAGGTAATGGGCTAATTCATTTTGATAATCCAAAGACACGTAACAGTGATCTTTAAATAAGTTTTGAGCTTGATTTACACTTATTTTCAGTGGAAAATATGGATATTTCATCCCTAACAATCTTTGCAAGATTTGCAGACTCTGAGAACCACCCCATTCAACTCTTTTAGTTTGCAGCAATACACCACGACCATCAACTACCGGAATGATGTGAGTCAGTTCATGACCAGTCCCAATAACCAAAGCGTTACCGACTTTATTACCTTCAACGTTTGCATAATGAGAGAAAAGTGAATCAATACCAAATGTGATTTTGGGAGCACTATAAGTTTCATATAATAATTCATAATACATTTTTCTTTGGGATAAAGGAACACAAGCTGGTTCAGTCAAAATCAAAGGATTATTTAATTTCCCATTATTAGAACTAACACTTAAATGTTCAAAGGAATAATCCAACATGTCTTCAATATAATCCCAATTAGTGATTAATGGACCATCAAATGGAGACTTTATAGACAGCTTAAAAGCTGAATCTCTATAAACATCATTACCAATTAATGTTAATGACTTTTGAGCCTTTCTATCTCTATATCTGGCTATTAATGATGGAAATACATTGTTTGGTTCACTACCATTAGTGAGACCTATCTTGAATGTTGAAGAGCCAAGATCTAAAGCAATTGGAACTCCAGATTGATAATTCAGATAAAATGGTTCATAATCCGTTGGTGGTCCAGTCTCCACTAGGGGGTAAATCTCTTGTTTCAACAGCATGAATACTCAATGTCCTGACGCAAATGATGAGAATTTGGATTAGGTTTTCGTTTGGAGAAAACACCATTTCCGACGCCTGCACAAATCCAATACCTGCATAAACCGGCACAATCAACCGTGTAACTGATGTTGATTTGATTTTCCAATACCACGTCTCATTTTGATCACCGTGCCCCTTTTTTCCCTATTGCAACCATGACTGAAGAAACAAATCAAATAAATTTGCAAGGTTTCAATATTGTGACAATATTGAAAAGATTGGAAGCTGCCACATCCAGATTAGAAGATGTGACCATTTTCCAGGAGCAAGTTAGAGACGACCCTTCCCAACCTTTGCCATCAGATGGTTCAGATAAGGCAATTTCATCATCTGCGCCCACACCGCTTACTTCTAATATCCATCAAGTTGCAAAAGAAGTCAATGCTCAATCAGAAGATAAATTTGTTATTGCATTTCAAAACATTATCACCAAATTTGTGACTCCATTTGTCGCTGCTTCTAAAGAAATTGATCCATTGATTGGATTAGCTGCTGATCATTTTGCCAAAGGATTTGAAGAGCAATTGGCTATTCTTAAGGTTGTCGCACAAGCAAAGGAACCTTCCCCTACTGACCCAAAGTATGCTGAGCTTGTCAATCCTATTAATATTGAAATTCAAAAGATTTCTGAACTCAAAGAAACTCATCGTAAATCTTCTTATATCAACCACTTGAACACTATTAGTGAAGGTTCTCCAGTTCTTGGTTGGATTGTTACCAAGGCACCTGTCTCTTATATTGCTGATTTTAAGGATAGTGCTCAATTCTGGCTGAATAGAATTTTGAAGGAATTTAAAGACAAGGACGCTTCTCAAGTTGAATGGGTTAAGAAATTTTTAGAAATTTTTGACAAAGTCAAAGAGTACACTAAGGAATATCATAATGAAGGACCTTCTTGGAATGCCAATGGTAAGGACTTGAGTGCGGTTGATAAAGTAGATTCTACTGCCGCCGGAGCTAGTAGCCCAGCTCCTCCACCTCCTCCTCCACCTCCACCAGTTAATCTTTATGAAGATTCTGCGAAGTCAGGCTCCACTTCCACATCCGAATCTGGAAGTCTTACAGCTGTTTTTGCTGATTTAAACAAGGGTGAAAATATCACGTCAGGTCTTAAAAAAGTTGAAAAATCACAAATGACCCACAAGAATCCTGAATTAAGAAGTAAGACAGTAGAAGCCCCAAGTTCAAAGAAACCAGTACCACCAAAGAAGCCGGCTAGTTTAACCACAATCAAAAAGAAACCAGCTAAGACTGAGCTTGTTGATGGAACCAAGTGGATCATTGAAAATTATACTGATATTGCTAAACCAATTGAAATTGAAGTTGAGATGGTGCAATCTGTTTTTATTGGTAATTGTAGCGGAGTCACAATTATTTTGAAAGGTAAAGCTAATGCAATTTCTATTTCTGAAACTAAAAAATGTGGAGTTATAGTAGATTCTTTAGTTTCAGGTGTTGAACTTATTAAGTCAGATAAGTTTGGACTTCAAATCAACGGTACTGTTCAAATGATCAATGTTGATAAATGTGACGAAGGTAGTATTTATTTATCAAAGGAATCAGCCGAGGTTTGTGAAATTTTCTCAAGTAGTACAATTTCATTGAATATTGTTGTTCCAAAAGGAGACGATGATTCTACAGAATTGGCTGTACCAGAACAATTTAAGCATTCAATTGTTAATGGTAAATTGATCAGTGAAGTAGTAAAACACGCTGGTTGATTACATATTCAATATGTGATAACGAAAACAAGACTATTAAAACGTAGAGACTTTGAAATATGTATATAAATATATAAATATACAACTTTACATCAAAAACTTACTTACACGATTATAATACTCATTTTCTGTTTAATCGTACTAAATCATTTTTCATATGCATGGAATTGATGTGTGGTAGTGCACAATCCACGATTAATCAATTTTGGGAATATTCAACTTCGTTGAGTGATAGGAATCAGTAAGTACACCTGCACATAATGGTTTTTACTCTGGAATTCTTTGACTTTTTTGAATTTTTTTCGCATCGTCGTGGAACATCATAGAACATCGAGAATTTCTAACTTAGTCAGAAATTCATATTTATTTATCTTTCACAAGAACTTTATAGATTAATAGAATCAAATGGTCAAAGATACTAAGTATTACGACGCGTTAGGAGTTTCTCCTTCAGCCTCGGAAAATGAGTTAAAGAAGGCTTACAGAAAGGCTGCTTTGAAGTACCATCCAGATAAGAATCCTTCTCCTGAAGCAGCTGAGAAGTTTAAAGAGATCACTCACTCTTATGAAATTCTTACTGATGAACAAAAGCGTGAAATCTATGATCAATACGGTGAAGATGGATTGAAGGGTGGTGGTAATGATATGGGTGGCATGGGTGCTGATGATATCTTTTCTCAATTCTTCGGTGGAGGATTTGGAGGTATGGGTGGCATGGGTGGCCAAAGAGGTCCAGCCCGTGGTAAAGACATTAAGCACTCTATTCTGTGTACTTTGGAAGAACTTTACAAAGGTAGAACTGCCAAGTTAGCCCTTAACAAGACCATTCTTTGTAAGACATGCAGTGGTCGTGGTGGTAAAGAAGGTAAAATCAAGAAGTGTTCCAGTTGTAATGGTCAAGGTGTTAAATTCGTTACTAGACAAATGGGTAGAATGATTCAAAGATTCCAAACTGTCTGTGATGTTTGTCAAGGTACTGGTGATATTTGTGATCCAAAGGATCGTTGTACTGACTGTAAGGGTAAGAAGACTACCAGTGAACGTAAGATATTACAAGTTAACATTGATCCAGGTATGAAAGATGGTCAAAGTATAGTGTTCTCAGGTGAAGGTGACCAAGAACCTGATGTTACCCCAGGTGATGTTATTTTCATTGTTGATGAAAAGCCACATGATAAATTTACTAGAAAGGGCAATGATTTATACTACGAAGCTGAAATTGAATTACTTACCGCTTTAGCAGGTGGTGACATTTCTTTTAAGCATGTTTCTGGTGAATACATTCAAGCCACTATCTTACCAGGTGAAGTCATTTCTTCTGATTCCGTTAAGGTTATCGAAAACCAAGGTATGCCAATCTACAGACTGAGTAACCGTGGTAACTTATTCGTTAAATTCACAGTTAAATTCCCTGCAAACAACTTTGCATCTGAAGAAAAATTAAAAGAATTAGAAAACATCCTACCACCTAGAACTAAGTCTAATCTTCCAAAGGATGCTGTTGTTGACGAATGTGAATTAGTTGACGTGGATCCAAGAAAGCATTCTTCTAATGCTAGAGGAGGTCATGCTGATTCTGATGACGAAGATGGTCAAGGTCAAGGTCCTGGTGTTCAATGTGCATCCCAATAGTTTGTGTAACATTTTATTTGTCGCTATTGTTTTATATTATTTAGTAATTGATGGCTGGAGTAATTATAAATGTACTATTTATTTTTCTATTATAGTTTTGTTTAATGTATTAACATATTCTATAAATTTATTATGATTGTATAAATAAGGGATGGATTTTCTTAATCTCTAAAGACCACAAAAATCATAATGGAATATGATACCAAGCAAAAACCGGCCATTAATGTATAACAGCCACCAACGTTAATAGCTTCGGTAATGCTAGACAATGCACCTGTGCCAGCTGCTGCTAATAAACACCTTACAAGATTCATACAGCTCGTCAGAGTGGAACCTTGGGCAGGATATATATCTACCAACATGGTAGTACCAGCAGATATGAAAGAAGATGCTGCAAATGATATTAAGCAAGAAGATATAATCACCGAAACTATATGTTGTTTGAATTCAATGCACCACCCAAATATTAATAATCCAGAGCCCATCATAATTGCACTTGGAAACAATATTGTTAATCTTGTTCTATAAATATTAAAAACAGGTCTGTCTTCAACATTTATGTCTTTGTATTTCAAGTCATATTGAGATTTCTTTCTACGATAAAACCAGTTCAAGAATTTCCCAGTTGCAACCGATGAAACCAAGCAACAAATACCCTGAGGTAAATAAACCAAACCAATATGTAAAATTGAATAGTGATATTTGGAATCAAGTTCAATGGAGATTGTAGTCAAAACCATGGTCCAAGCAGCAAAATGAAATCCACTGGCTAATAAACATACGATGACTATTTTATCGAAAAGTATCTTGTACGCAGCGAAAAAGCTGAATTTAGTATTTTCCTGTAAACTATCCACTTCATTTGTCAATCTCTTTCTAACTGGTGGGAGATATAAAATTGGCAGAATATTTATTAATTTTTGAGGTTTAACTGAACCATTACCAACAATCAGCCTCTTAGTTTCTGGTAAAAATATGAAAGCCATTACAAATGTAGCACCTCCTCCAATTGCAAGAAACCAAAAAATGGCCCGCCAGTCAAACAGTGAAATAAGACCTGTTCCTATCAAAGAACCAAAACCTTGACCCATTAACTGAAGACCACCCACGATTCCAACAAATCCACCTCTTTCAGCTCTAGTTGTAATATCTCCTCCTATACCTGAATTAATAGCAATTACTGGTGCTATCCCTGCACCTTGTATACATCTTAACAAGACTAACAACCAAAAAGTTCTTGTAACTGCAAGCCCAATACATGCCCCAACAAAGATCAACAAACTTAACAACACAATCGGCCTTCTTCCCACAGTGTCTGCAAAACTCAGAGAAAAAGTGGGAGCCACACCTTGCAGAATCAAATAAACAACCACCAGGATATTCATCAACGACTCGCTAGTGTCAAAATATTCGGATAAAACTGTAAGAGCTGGGAAAAATATAGGACTCGATATCGTGGACCAGAAACCTATGAATGAAAGTATTATCATCATAAAGAATTTTTCATTAGATCCAAAAATCAGATATACTGGTTCGGTCTGTACTTCTTGATCATCTCTAGTATTTTTATGATCCACTTCATCTTCCATTATTGATTTCGTGTGAAAAGTATTTTAACAATATACCCACAGATTTGAATCTAGAAAGATTACTTCCAAACTTAATTAATTTATAAAACTTGGATCAATACGCTAAGGTAGTGAGAAAGTATGAGCTTTAGAAAAAGATGGTGCCGTTCCAACATATTTTATGTGCTAGTGATAATCTTTGATACCACACCGTTACATGATGGAAAGAGTAAAAATAAGAAATAAAAATTCATTTACGTCATTTGTATTAAAATATATAATTAAGATAGCGGGACTTTATCATTTAAACTTTAACTGTTGTGTAACTACAACATACATACATATTATAGTGTAAATTATGTGAGTCACTTATTTATAAACATATTTGGGTTGGAAATGAGTCAAAAAAGCATATTTGAATGGTATAACCTAATGATTCAGAATTCTTTAAAATGCACTTTTTTTTTTTTTGAACTCGGCTATTTTTTGGCATCGGCATCGGAAAAGCACGTATCGTATCCGGTCGCTACAATTCTACAGAAGCCTTTAATGATTTTTAATTAAACTTTTTTATTTTTTGTTGCATATTCCAGTGGTTTATCATCTTTCTATGTTACAGTCGATTATTGTACTTCTTTACAGGAGGATTCTCAGGTGTACTAATCATGAAATTAATATTCCCTGATTTATTGGCCGATTTTGCTTTTTTAGCAGGTGGCTCTTCTTCTACTTGCTTATCAAACCTTAAGATACTTCCTCCACCGGGAACCTTTTGCGTTTTTTCCTCTAAATTGGTATTTGGGATTTGAGCATATTGTGGTTGTGATCCAACGCCGCCAGGGTACGAGGGGCCGAGTGGTGGAACCATAAATTGTTTTGGAGGAGTTGTTGCCATATAATACTGATATGGTCCATTTTTCAAGGCTTGACCCTGCTGCATAACCCACTGAGGGTGTGTTTGGTTTTGGGGTTGTTGATGATGGTGTTGTTGTTGCGGGTGTTGTTGTTGCAGGTGTTGTCTTGGCAGGGTATGAATCAGAACATGACCTCTAGAAGGAACAGGTGAAGGATTCTGGCTTTTACTCTGATTTGAACCATGAGTTTGGTTGCTCGTTGGAGGCAGCAGAAGTTGCAGCAGTAATCCTGCTGGAGGAGGAGGTCTATTTGGAATTGATTGTTTTTGACTATAAGGAGAACCAAGGAATTTTGGCTCAGAACCTGGAGGACTTGGATTATAATACAATGGGTATTGAGGAGACAGGTTTTTATAAGTCGAAGTAGCAGGCAATGGTAATAGAACAGGTCTTGCATTGCTTAATTGTGGGGAAACATCTTTATCGATGCCAGTCTCCGATGTTTTTCTATTATGAGATGCATGGATTGGCAGTCTAATAGGAGATCTAATTGGTGAAACAAGATTCTTTTTCTCTTCATCAGGTAATGAAGTTGAGGAAACATTACGTCTTTTAATTGCCGCAAGTGATTCTCGTTCAATATGATTAATTAATCCAGTTGAATTGACATTCAAACTATGAATTGTATCCTTTAATTGTTCCACTTTAATATCACTAATAAACAAAAATGGAATCAATTCCGGGGAAATATTTAAATCTTGAGCTGTTCTAAGTAATTCTAAAGTACTTTTAGCAAAATCTCGTTTAATTTCTTCTTGTCTAGTGATTTCTTGTTCTGTCTTATACCTGATTATTTCATTTATGGTATCTGAGTTGTAAGAAGTTAATGTCTTGCTATCAACTTGTAAAATTTGACTCAATTGTGATTCCATTGCATCTTGTGGCTTAAAAGAAGATGTTGATGATAAATCTGGTAAATTAGAAATGCTATTGTTGTGCTGCGGCGGGTTATCAGAGATATTTTTTTGTTCGTTTTCCAATTTTTGACCTTCACTGATTTTTTTTTCAAGTGATTGAGCAGTCATCAGTGAATGATGACCATAATGATGATATCTAGTTTTATTTATTTTCACTGATTTAAGATCCGTTAAAAGTGCTGGATTTGTTGGTGAAGGCTTTATCGTATCAGATGATGGATCATTTTTTGCTACTTCTTCTTCAGATGAAGACAGTAATGACGATATACTTGGACGGCCGGCATGATGCTTTTGAAAAGGTTGTTTACCCGGTGCCTGGCTATTAGGCGGACCCGAGTTCATTAGACTTAATACCGTAATCAACTTGACTGTTTATAATGCAAAAGCATGAAATAAGGGGCAGGAGTTTGAATAAAAAAATATAAAGTTGGGAGTATATTTTTATGAAACTTTGAATATCAATAGTTCAAGTAGTGATTTTCAGTGTTGTGAATCTTTAATATCAAAAAAGATTCAAGTTTTGTTGCTGATATTAGATGGGTATAAGTTTGAGGGGGGGTATCTAAAATAGTTAAACTATTTTGCTTGTGAGGATTATGAAATCTTTTAATATCTCAATAACTCAAAAAAAACAAGGTCAATGTGTTTGTTTATAGCAAGCTAATATTCTTGTTTTGATTAAAGCAATACTGGATTGAACTTTAAAGTGACCTTAAATGTAAGGGATATTGTTTTATTTAAAACCTTGTAACAATAAACAATTAAAAGTGGGTGATTTTTTAGTAATTTTTGCTTCTAATGCAACAATTACAAATGTTTAAAATATGATGTTTTAAAATGCCTTGATGAGTTCAACGAAAGTATTTGTTTGAAACTATGCTGTAATATATTAATTCTTTTGAATTTCAATCCTTGTTAAGTTTGTAAATAGTTTGTAAAGTGGATATTCTTTACTGTCTATAGGGTCTTTGAATTAAAGTTTAATGAATCAACTTAATGATGGACGGCTAAACAAAAATATGGTGTGCAAAAGAGGGGAGTTCCTGGTTTATATATTTCAATAATCAACTATCAGATGATAATTTTACTCATTTGGATTGAAATGTTAATTTATTACTATAATTGGATTTATTTCATTCAATAAATTACGCCAATTGGGTTTAAAAAGTAATGAAGTTGTCTTGATCTCAAATTGACTTCCTAAAAAGGAAATTATTTTTGTACTATTTCCTAAAAAGGAATAGTTGCAAATTTCTGTCTTTTTATTATTGTCGTAATACTTACTTGATTTTTTTTAATATACTTCAACAGAAAATAGGTTGTTCAACTTGTGAACTTACTGGATTGATTCAGATTTGGAATGTTGAAAAACTTAAGTTACAAAATTGATTCGATACTTGGCTCATGTTTTAAAATATTCACTTACAATGTATACCCTCTATATTAACAAGGAGAAAATCAGCTAATGCGCCATCAAAAGTAATTAAGGTTGGGTGCACTTGAATATTGTTTATTCATTCCCAATGTCGATTGTATTCATTTAACACATGTCTATAGCAAAAAATTTCAACCCGTTTGCTGTTAATATAAAATTCCCCAAAACAAACAATACATTGGTCTGATTTTGAACCTGAAAACAATTTTATGCCAAAAGTGGTGCATTTTCAAAATCCTTCATGTACCTTCAGCACTGTTTGATTTTTTATTTCGAATTCTTTTTTTTTCTTAATTAACACTCCGGAGACTGCTCTGATTGTTGTCCTGCATCTCGGTTCCAAATACCCTTCCATTTTGTAGGCTTTTTTGGCTTTTTTGGCTTTTGTTTAAGTGCATAGAAACTAATTTAATTTGAAGGGAGACTTTTATTATATGGTGTCAAGAGAAACCCCTATTATTGTAGCCCTTTCAGGGCCTTCTTCTTCTGGTAAAACAACCATTGCTAGTTCATTGACGCAATTGTTCACATCTTCTATTCTAGTGCATCTTGATGATTTTTATTTTCCCGATGATCAAATCCCATATGATAAGGAAAGAAATGAATCTAATTGGGATTGCCCGGAGGCGGTGAATTTCACTAAATTCATTCAATTTATGAAAAAAATAAGAGTTGAGGGGATAGATCATTTATCGAGGGTTAAACCTGATAGTCTTGAAGGAGATATTAATTTAAAGTTATCAGATAATGAGTTAAAAAGTTTTGAAGATAAATTAGCAAAATATCAAAGTTTACCAATTGTATTCGTTGAAGGATTTATGTTATTTCACTCCAAAGAATTAATTTCTTTATTTGATATAAAACTATTTTTTTATGCTCCTCATGATGTTTTGAAATATCGTAGAGAAAATAGAAATGGTTATAATACAGTAGCTGGATTTTGGGTTGATCCTCCAGGATATTTTGATAAAATGGTTTGGCCAGAGTATTCTAAAACTCATAATTATTTATTTGAAGATGAAGATGTAAACAAAAATTTAAATGACTATGCTAAAGATACTCTTAAAATTATTCCTTGTCGTAATGATTCAAATCTGACATTATGCGAATTAATCACTTGGTCTTTAGATCAATTACAATTGAATGAGCTTTAATTAGCCTTTTACATTATTTATACATTTATATTTATTTAATTTTATAACCCCATCTAATGTAACAGATTTTTTGTTGCTTTAACTTTATTTATTATGTACAACTTTAAAAATCATCTTGATTCATCAAAATTTATTTATGCTTTGGCTTCTTAGTTGACTTCTTTGCTTTCTTCATTTCTTCTTGAAAAATTTCAGTAGCGTTTTCTTGCTTTCTCTTAGCATCCTTCTTTTTAATACTAACAGATCCTTTACCATTGGCTGCCTTATTGACTGATTTTTCTGCTGCTTCCCATTCTTCTCCTTCAGCAATTGCATATTTATCCAAATTGAGGGAGTCAATTAATTCTCTTTGTTTAGATCTTAAAGCAGTCATGGCTTCATCTCCAGCTTCTTCTAAATCTTGATGAAATTTCTTTTCAATTGAGTCGTAATCAACATGTTCAACTTTTCCGTCCATTTCTTTAGAAAGTTCATCTTCAATAACTGGCATAGATTCTTCAATTGATTTAGATAAAACACTCTTAAAGTAAGTTGAGAACTTTCTAACAACTTTGGCAAACATGGCCATAGATTGTTGAGATGGTAAGTTTAATTCTGAAGAAATTTGATCTAAATCCTTGTGTTGCAAACCAATAGCTAATAAGATAGCCGCTTGAACTGATGATAAGTTAAGTTCATCTCCAGTTCTTTTAGAAAAATAAATCAAAGAAATCACTGGTAACATATCAACAATAACATGATAATCCAAAAGATTATTAGCATAAGAATCTAATCTTTTCAAGTCAAATGGAGAAAAAATATCATCTAATTGAGCTTTAGTTATTGGTTTAACACTATCTTCCGCATTTTCTCCATTTTCAGCTGCTTCAATAATATTTAAAGCTTGAACAGCTGGGAATTTCTTGAATTCATAAGATAATAAATGTAAAAATCGTTTGTGGAAATCTTTTGCAAATTCCTTTAACCATCCCAGTTCTCTATTTGGAAGAACATTCAACATAACAGAAGTATGTTCCCCAGTTAAATCATTTGCAGTTTGTCTAAGGTAAACAGGCACAAATCCAGATCTCTTCCAAAACTTGTGTAATTGAGGAGTCAACCCATAAGAGACACCCATATAATCCAAATAATAAGGAGGCTTTTCAGCAAGCTTTAAAAGTAATGGAGGTAACGATTTGGCATCTCTTAATTTAATATCGTCTTTCAAAGAACCATTGGTCAATTCCTCTTCGGTAACTCTCTTGAGTGTATTGTCATTGAGTACAGTAGATTCACTAATATCAGTGAATTTCCCTTGGAAATAATCTTGTAATAATTCTAACGCTCTTGAACCGTAGCCCATGCCGGAATAATCTGGATTAGTGGCAATTCTAACAACTCTAGCACCAGACAAAGATGCAAAATCATCGTCTTGGAATTGCTGAGAAATAAGCCATGGAATCAAGTCACCACCAGCTCTTTGACCTCTAGAAAGAGACTTTCTCACACTTTCCTTGGAAATTTCACCTTCTAATGCTAATTGAACCACACACAATGGATCTGGAATTTTATTGTCCTTCTCGTCAATAGGAGGCAATAAAACATATAATTGATGAGCTGGGGCATCACTCATTAATTGCAAATCATTTGGTGAGTTCTTGTAGTGAGAAGCCACGTATAATGCCATCATTTTTTGTAAAAATGCTTCAGAAACTGGATGATAAGAAAATAAAGTATCTCTATCAATGTAGAAAAGATTACATTGCGATGGATGAGGAGTACCCTTGGTAGCAAATCTAGCATTTTTGCTTAAAGAAACATCCAAACATAATAATTTGTTCAACCATTTTTCAACTGGATCTCCTGGAGCGTATCTAATTGGTTCATCTAATACAACTTCTCTCAAAGTTCTACCTCTGACTTCAACATCAGCCTTTTTGTTATCTCTTGAAACAACTTCAGTGTCACTTCTATTGTTTGATCTATTGTTGGATTGATCACGTAATTGTTGTATTAACTTCAAAGAAAGAGATCTACCAGTACCTTCATACCCGTTAATGGTGGAAGCCATAAAAATCAAATAAGGACCCATCAACTTTTTAACCACTGGTAATGGAATAGCTGCAGCTTCATCGATAATAAGTAATTCTGCTTGTCCTAATACGTTGCTGTCATTTGGTGAAATATATTGAATTGTTTGACGATGACCTCTTTTAATATCAACTCTGACGATAGCTTTGTTGAAAGATGGATTGGTGGATTGAATGATATCGTAATCCAAATGTTCAGCGTAACCCAAAGCATCGAAACCTTTAAAGATGAATTCAAACAAAGTGTTTAAATTTTCTGGCGATGGAGAAGTCACAAAAATATTTGAATAACCATGAGATACTGCAGCGGCAATAGAGATACCTAATGCGGCAGATTTACCTCTACCTCTTCCAGCAGTTAAAGTAACAGTACTTGATAAAGTTTTTTCAGAAATAGAATCAATGAAAGTCAAAATAGCCTGCGCTTGATTAACAGTCTTTGATAAGGCTACTAAAGAACCAGCAGGTTGAACGTCAGCTAAAGATTCTTTTAATTCTTTTAATTCCTGTTCTTTTGGACTTATTTCATCATCATCCTTTGGAGCCAAAGCCTTGACATGCTTTCCACCAGAGATTGGTAAAACGTTAAGTTCATCATCCACAACTAAACAATTTTCACAAGATCCCAAAGACAATAAAAATCTTTCATTGAATCTTGCGACAACATCGGAATGAGCTTCAGTTCTATAACGAGAATGAATATCCATGGACATAGTATACAATTGCTTCAATGAGTTCATTGATTTTAAAAGAATAACAACTATACCACCACCTTCAACGGTTTCAATAGTTCTAGCCAAAAGATTAGGAGTTAATGCTTCAAAATCTTGTAAAATACACATACCATATGTGTTACCTAAAATCTTTTCAGTTTCCTTATAGTAAACATAACGAATGTTTTGGTTAGAGATGAATGCTTCAAAAGGATCTTGATCATTAACTTCTCTAATACCACGCTTAATATCTTTTTTGATCTTAGCTTCTCTCTTTTGTCTGTGTGATGTAAATCCCAAAAGTTTCTTCTTATAAGCCCACAATACTGATTTATTCATTTTCAAATCAGCAGACATCATCAAATAATGTAAGTTAGGGAGCTGGTTCTTAGCTTTATCACCAACAATAAAGAAAAAACTTCTCTCCTTCTCTTGAACCCCATTACGGATTAATGCTGGGATACGTGAATCAATAGCCTTCTTACCCATGATTGAATGTTAGATTGGAGATGCAACAGACTAAAAAAATTCACGATGAGCAGTCTTGTATAAAGGCTGTTGGTACTGTATACAGGGTTGATGAGATGCTAAGTTCACTTGGTTCACTAAATAAAGACCTAAACCGTCTTTCTCTTTTGAATTAACTCATAACAAACAATTGTAATAGATTTCAAACACCTTTGAAAATATTTACAAATTATATCTAACCCAATATTTGAAAACGGATGAAAAATTTAGTTGTTTAGATTCTGTCCAGAATAAAGAGTACTGCACCTAGGCTGAAAATGGTTGCATTAAGAGTTGCAAAATGTAAAACATTTTTGAGATCAATGCTTCACGAGAGTTTACAAAACGATTCATATACACAAAAACAGTAATTTAACTCTCTTTTCACTTACGGTATTTAATAATTAGTTTGAGTTTTAGAAGCAGTAAGAATGGGTAGAAAAAGAAAATCAAATACGTTGCAAAAATCAGATATTGAATCTGTTTTTTCAAGTTCGATACGATCGAATAAATCGTTAGCATCTCAAAACTCCACTTTGACTTCTCTTGAATCAGCTAAATTGGCCAATTCAAGAGTGGCACCTCGTCTGGGTTGTCAATTCAAAGTTGGACCCGAATTCGATGGAACTGAAGTAGTCAATGAGATATTTCTGTCATTAAATTCAGAATGTGTCGTCCCTCAAATTGAAGCAAGAATAGATAGAGGATTTGAAAACATTGACGGGGTATGGATAGGTTATAAAAGAAACTATTTTACCTTGGTAACATCTTTTTACTTTCCTGAAATATTAAACCTGGAATTTTTAAAATCGACATATTATACTATTGGCAATGACGGAAGATCAAAACCAATCGATTACTTTGCTATTGAGTTGGTATCAATATGTGTGGAGACGGGGGAAAAAGTTCCATTGATTCAGCATACCGCAAAACGAGACAAAGGTCCTCAAACTCTGCCTCCTATATTTCCAACAATACCAGGAAATCTTCCCAGTCATAGCACCATAAAAGATGCTGCAAATATTAGGAATGGAGGCAAAATTGCAAAATTTGAAACTCTCTTTTATTTGTCAGATGCGGATATCAAAGCAGATGAATCAAACATATTGCTTCAGAATTATCCAAATAATAAGATATCAATTGCTGCAAGGTATGAAAGAATTCAATTCTCTACGTCGTTAAATTGTCGTAAGTTTTCCCACTCAAATCATCATTTTTATTTAGAAGTAAGGTTATTAGGATATACACAAGGTGAGGCTACAGTATTATCAATATCCAAGACCCCGCCTTTGGTGATAAGAGGTAGATCACCTTCTAACTATAATGGTTTGCTGGTTAGCAAATCTTTGAATTCAAAAATTCCCAAAACTAACAATGATTTTTATAGAGAAGCTTCTTTGTATGAGGAAAACTCGTTTCAATACTTTGATCCTTCTTACGGATATAACTATATTTTGCATCACTCGAATTCTTCATCTTTAAAGAGTAAGAGTTTGAATAATAGGAGTTTTAATTATGATAACAGAAGACCCCGATCTTTACTTCAAAGCTTTAAAAGTCTGAATTCTGATGATGAAATTGAACCCAAAGAAGATGATGAAGGTTTATTTATTCCTCAAACTGATAGTTTACATGAGGACGGCTACAATGAAAGCTTTCTTCTAATGCATTCAAATGATAGTTCCTACAACCATAAGCAGTCTACATCAAGTTTTCCTTCATATCGGTATAACTCTGAATCAAAATCGAATCACTATAATGAAAGTCAAAACTATTTTGTTAGTATCATGAACGACTTGGAAGTTAATCAGTCATTTGATTCATATAACTTTGAAAGTCGCGGAAATTCGTCTTCAGATTATGATCTGAGCTCTATTTTGGCTTTCAAAGAGAAAAAACTCAAAAATCGAAACCTTTTGGCTAAATGAGAGTATCAACATAAATTCTATTTTCCCAGCCTATTCATTCTCTGAGTTTGGTTGCATTCATTAAGCGATAAATCAAAAATAAAAATCAAAACTGAAAAAAAAACTATGAAATCAAACTGCACATAGCACTCTCACGTTAAGGTTAATTTTTAAAATAAGCAAAAGAAGCTATTAAAACTAAACTACTCAACCGGTTTGATAGCTAATATCGTACATATTGAATTAGAAGATGTTGTTTTTTAGTTTCTTTAAGACTTTAGTGGATCAAGAAGTCACTGTGGAGTTGAAGAATGATATTGAAATCAAGGGCACATTGAAGACTGTTGACCAATATCTCAATTTGAAGTTGGACAACATATCTTGTGCTAATGAATCGAAGTACCCACACTTGAAGTCCGTGAAGAATTTATTCATTAGAGGTTCCACTGTTCGTTATGTTCACATGAATGCAAACTCAGTTGACTGTACTTTGTTGCAGGATGCATCTAGAAGAGGTACGTAAACAAACTACACCATACAATTGGTAAAATCTTAATACTAACAACATAGAGGCTATGGTACAAGGATCATCAAAATAGTAACGTTTATGTATTATACTAATGATAGAAAAATAAGCAAAACGCTGTAGCTGACCACAAGATTGGAAGATGATACTTAGAATAAGAAGAACAAGAAAGTCGAAGAAATGTTGGAGATAAGTTTTTGATGGAACAAATTAGCACCAATAAACACAAGACAAAGCTTCCTTGATTATAAATTAACTTTAGAAAGCAAGGAATAAAGCAATGATTATGTTATTGGTTAACTTACAATTTCATCATTGTTTTGTTTGATTTGCAATTACACACAGTGTTTTTTTTTTGAAATACGGTGTTTTGATACATGGTCGTTTACTGTGATGGAAATTGTGTATTCTATAATGCTGTTTCTTTCACAAAATCATGTGAGTTTATTTATTGTGGGTTCTTGTGAAGACTTTGGTTCTCCAACTGGTGTTGTCAATCTTATCCGACATTTGGCTCTAGTGTGTCCCGTTTTCTTGCAAAAGGAACATGCTTTCTTGTTTTTAGATTTTTCCTTCTTCTGATTTGGTGGTGTAGAGTTTTTATATACTTCTGTAATGCCCGGGTTAATATTCTGTTTGATCTCTAACTTTTTAAATACCTCTGACATTTCTTGACCTTCTAATATCTCCCTGATATGTGCGGTAGGAACTAAAGTGTAGTCCCCTATCTGCGTCAAGGGCTCGTTGCAATTCTTACAACACGCAAGTTTTATAAATTCTTCATCACTTAGTTGTCTCACCTTCTTGTCTTCTAAAGCATCGCTCTTGGATGCTTTCATCAACAGGTCGATATAGATATTTAAAAGCCTTATTTTTTCATTGTATTTCTCTTTGAGTTCGTCTAACTCTTTGTTTTTGGAATTTACCGCTTGTGCTAGTTTATCTACACTCTTCAGTAATTCCACAATCGACATTTATGGCTAGATATATAAATTAAGAAATCTCAATTGATATGTATCATATTAATTCTCTTCTCGCAGTCGTGCAAGATTCTCATTTCTAAATGTTTTTGTTGTTCTGTATATGCAATCTAAAGTGCATTTTACGATAATCAACTTCCCTGCTATTCAGATTGGCAGACACATTCAGTCATTTATTACATACAATAGAAGCTATAGCAATAAATTTAAGGAAATATCTTTTCAATTAACTGTCTTTATTAAAGTTTTGCTTGTCATTGAGATAAAAGGATTAACAAATCGGTTACAACCCCAACTCCAACTTCACAAGTTTAAAGAAGACATAGATGAAACCACTTCTTACAGGACACGAGGAACTTATCCACGATTTAGAGTATGATTTCTACGGGAAGCATATTGCTACAGCCTCATCTGATCAGCATATTAAAGTGTTTGACTTGGATTCTTTTACTGGTTCATGGGTTTTAAATGACCTGTGGAAAGCTCATGACTCTCTGATTGTAAAGATTTCTTGGGCCCATCCTGAATTCAGCTCTTCAAAATTATTGGCATCATGCTCATATGATAGAACAGTCAAGGTATGGCAAGAACAGCTGGATGAGTTGCATGGACTGGGAAGAAGATGGATCAAGTTGACCACTCTAGCTGTAGAATCATATGCCCCCATTTACGATGTGGTTTTTGCGCCTAAGCATTTAGGACTCAAGCTAGGATGTATA
Organism: Kurtzmaniella fragi; assembly: GCA_030581955.1. Classification (NCBI taxonomy): domain Eukaryota; kingdom Fungi; phylum Ascomycota; class Pichiomycetes; order Serinales; family Debaryomycetaceae; genus Kurtzmaniella; species Kurtzmaniella fragi. The sequence goes on from JAKTWE010000008.1 coordinate 113,665, forward strand.
GGACTGGATGGAATTTTTAGAATTTATGAATCGGTTGAACCATCCGATCTTACTGCTTGGCAATTGACCACTGAAATTCCCCTTTTACAGCTGCAATTACCCGCTAAATATTTACAGAGTACATTTGCGGTGGAATGGTGCCCTGCCAAATTTTCAAGTCGTGAAATGTTCATAGTAATAGCTTTAGATCAAGGTTTCATCTATGGTTTAAACACTTCAAGTAATACAGGAGCCAATAATAATACTTCTCATAATGGTTTATCGATGAATGACATTTCAGACGAAACCGAGAATGCTTCTCAAAAATATGTTAAAATCTGTAATTTACCAGAGCATAATGGACTTATAAGATCAGTGAGTTGGGCTCCTTCTATGGGGCGTAACTATCATTTAATAGCGACTGGATGTAAAGATGGATTTCTTAGAATATTCAAAGCAACAGAACAAAATGGAGAGATTGTAATAGAGACAGTTGCAACTTTGAGTGATCATAAGAATGAAGTATGGAAAGTCAGCTGGAATCTCACTGGAACAATTCTCAGTTCTGCAGGAGATGATGGGAAAGTTCGATTGTGGAAATGTAATTATTTAAATGAGTGGAAATGTATGAGTATCATTGATAGTACTCAAAGAGAAAATGAAAGGCTGCCATTGTCAGAGAAGAGATAGTAATCTTGTTAGTGTTATCGAATAAAATTATGGAAGCAGTTTCTTGCATTATATGAGTATTAATATAAATTAGATTTTTTTCATCAAAGTGTTTATTCTATTATACATATTTATTCGGTCTTCCTTTTTTTATCTAATTGATTCCAAATTTCTTCTTCTTCTTCTTCTTCTTCTTCCACAGTTCTTTTGACTGGAGCCTTGTATTCACCTTCTTGTTCTTCAACTTCATCTTCAGGATCTAAGACAAGCACAGAGTTAAGTTGAGTTCCTACGTAAACCTTGGCCACAACTTCTCTAGTTTCAAGATCATATACTCTCAAATATCTATCAAGACCACCAGTAGCAAGTAAATCATCTACAATATCAATATCAAGAACAGCACCAGTATTTCCACCGGTGTATTTACCGAGTAACTTGGCCAGGGCCTTGACCACATTACCAGCAGTTGCAGAATGAGTAGTGAATGCTCGTTGATCTTCTTTGCTCAAAGAATATTTTGCAACTAAACCAGCGGTGTCGGTAACAATAATGCTTTCTTGTTCACCGGAGGTGAAAGATAATGAGATGATTGGCTTGTCACATAATCCGTAATCTTTGAATGGACGTTTCCCATGTGTGCTATCGTACATACGCAATTGGCCGTATCTTGTAGTTGTGATAAACTTGTAGCTTCCTGGGTTTTTGGTATCTAAAAACAAGATTTTAGTTACCCAAATAGGACTTTGTAAATCCAAGTGATTGTTTTTGACATTTCTAGCAGAAAAAATGACTTGAGATTTGAAAAACTTATCTTTAGCTTGTTCATTTGTGAAAACTTCTAGCGGGATGACATCTTCATACAATCTAATGAGTTGAACATCGTATTGTTTTCCTCCACATGCAAAAACACCAATGTCAGTTGGGTGTAAACTGATGCACGACAATTGTTTCTTGATTGGCAAAGTAACTTGTACTGGATCCAAGTTGAATTCACCATTATTTAAGTTTATTAAATACATTTTTCCTGATGCAAAAGTCACTATAATCACATCACTTTGTTTATCTTCTGTCAAAGATATTGGTTGGTCTTCCTTATCTATTCCTTCCAATTCATAAGACTTCAACAATTCGTATTCTTCTGAATTGATGTTGTAAACACCTAAGGTACCCCCCAATCTAGTAACAATAAGATAGTCACCAGTAATTTCCATTTGCAACACTCGAGTACTTAACCCAGTGCCTTCTTCATTACATATACTTTTGATACTCAGAGGTTGAGTTGCATCTTTCTTTGAAGTGTCAGTACCATTTGGGCAATCAATTTCTTTTACAAAGCCCGTGTCTTCGCATGCAACTAAAAACTTCATTGATTATTGATGGAAATGCTGAGAGATGAGATGGAGATGAGGTTGAAGCAGCTGAAAAATTTCTGGAAAAAACAAAAATAAAAATTAACTGAAAAACCGTTCTGAGATCACACAAGTTATTTATGAAAAGTTAAATATGGTATTCACGCTACAAGTTTTGTATGAGGAAGTGAATTTTATTATTGACGACTCTCGTTGCCTTTTCTATATGCTTGCCTACCCTTTTTGACTGATATTCTCAGAGTAAGGTAATCTTCCTCTAACACTTTGAACCTCTTTGGCATTTTTTCAAGCATTCTATGCCATCCTTCAATTTGTTCATCAGTCCATTTAGTATCAGTTTTAATTTGATCTCTTATTTTAGATTTTCTATCAGCTTTGGCAAACGCAGTTGACAGAAATTCCCTAAAAATGCTAAATAAATATTTTTCCTGTTCGGAAAGAGATCCAGCATCTGCTTTCGGTTTACTCTTTCTGTTTTCACCCTCCATTAATGCAGCATTTTCAACTGCAATAGTGTCATAAGAATAAGAATCATCTGGTTCATCTTCATCACTATCATACAAAACTCTTAATGCAGCCTCCCAGTTCTTAGCTTTCAATTTACTATCATTATCAATCTTTAACGTTGATGGCATTCTTTCAAACAGAAGGGAGCTTGAAAATCTGTCCAATAACTTTTTATTAACTGGTGTTCCACTAGTAAAATCATCCTGCCCAATTCCACCGGCAATAGATATTTGTTCTGAGGGTGTTTCATCTAAAGAATCTATAAGTTCTGGACTTTCAAGAAGAATATTGGTTACCTTTTGAGCATCTCCACCGTTTTCTTTTAGAATTGTTCTTGCTTTACCTTCTGTGAGAGTAGGAAACATTTCAATTAAGAAATTAATATATTCCATGTCCACTGGAATATCGGTTGCTTCATTATTCCCCGTATGATTAAACTGTAGGTTTCTCAAAAATTGTAATCTCTCCTCTAATCCTGGAGTGATGTCTTTAAATGGCTCTGAGATAATAATAGAGCTAAATAATGGTGATATTTGTAACGTATCAACACTAGTAACTTTTAAATTCATGGACAATTTAGCAATTTTGGCTACTGACAACGAAATTAAAGATGTTATCATTGCCTTTTTAGCAACCTCGTTGTGAATTCCTTGATATAGTGATTCTAAGATTTCAATCCATTCGACAATTACAAATTTTTCTGCAAATATCAACGCAGAAGAATTGGCTTTATTAACACTTTTATCATTGCCTTTTACTTCATTCCCCATAACGTGAATTTTCTTGGATGTTATATGCTGACCAATTATCATAGATAAAGTAGTCAAATCAGTTGATGAAAATGTTCCTTTGATAATTTTATCATGCAAATGCTTGTGAACTAAAGATATGCAACTGATGTTTTCTGATTTCTTTTCGTTATACTTTGATTTAATTGATCCATCCACCAATCCTCTTACGACAGAAGCATTGTCTTTCACAAATATAGAGATAAAGTTCCACACGGCATCTCCTGAAAGACTTACTTTTATTATACTAATGTTGCGAAGAAATGTGAAAACGTAAGATTTCAATAGTTCTGTATTATTTCTTATGTCGGGATTAATGGTCCCCAATGAAAATATATGATTGTGCTCTTCAGAAGTTTCGTGAAGATATACTTTGAGAAACAATTGCAATTGTTGTTGTGACTTCAAATGAAGATTGTTATAATTGTTCTGATTAGAATCATTTAAAAAAATGAAAAGCCGTATGTATGATTCCAAAGATTGCACCCAGATCACTGGATCCTTGTCTATAAGAGATGAACGGAGTTTAAACGGAGGATAGTGAGGTATATTGATCAATATTTTCGACTCTTTCGACATGATGAGTGTGCTTTAATGAGCAAAGGGAATGAATGGAGGGTTCAAAATTAAAATTCTCAATCGATAACGTGAAAAAAAATCCGGATTTGAAAATGACCCATTTTTTACAAAAATGGTGAGCCAAGCTGGCATATAAAAATTTGGTTGCAAATTTCTAAAATTCTTCTTGGAGGTCTTTTAGCTGATCCAATTAATGTAAAACGTATCTAAAATATTTCGATAGCTTGCTCGAAGAAGTAAATTAGGTCATTTGTTTCAATTTCTCAGGGCTATCTCTATTTATCATTTTGGCTGGCTGAATGAATAAGAATGTAAAGGTATTTGTAACCCAAAATCGGAATACTTTAGATGCGAGCATCATTGTGTTATATTTGATGTATAGCATATATCCACTTGTCTTGATACACACCCATTTTGAAACCCTATTAACAATTTTGGTCCCAAAAATGGCTAGTCTGGCTGTACTGGCTCTTCAAAGTCACATAATCAATATACAAAGCGCCGTGGCGCAGTGGAAGCGCGCAGGGCTCATAACCCTGATGTCCCAGGATCGAAACCTGGCGGCGCTAGCTTTGTATTTTTTTTTTTTTTTTAATTCTTCGCTCATCTACAATTTTGCAACCACAATGAAGTCTACAAATGACTTTGTAAAAGTGTATTAAATAACCAAAACTATATTTCAGGACCTTTCATCCCAGTTTTCATGTAATCCTTTTGCAGCTACAGCTGCCCTGGTTAATATTTCTTCCGTATACACAGGAAATTCACGACCAACTTCAATATTTTTAGTAACAGCTCCCAATTCAATAATGTCTTTCAGATACTTAACAGCATCTTCAAATCCTAAAGTATGATAGGCTCTGGTGACCCCTTTATTTTCCAATCTTTGAGATACCCATTCTTCCTGTTCATCTCTAGTTGGTAATAAAATTTTGCCAGCTAAATATCTTGACACTATAACTGCTTGATATTCAAACACTCTAAAAGATATTCCGTCTACAGGAACACCCACAAAAGTTAATAAAGGTTCATCAATCAAAAACGTATGCTGATATAATTTTTGAATAATCTTACCCTCCAAAGTTATACTATATCCTAACTTTTGAACGTACCTGTTCAAGAAAGGAAATGACCATTGATAGCCTGTGGCATAAACAATGTGATCGGGGTTTTCAACTTCTGTATCATCACTAAAAATAACTTTGAAATCTAATGGTTCATTTCCAGAAGATAATATCTTGATTTCTTTAATGGTTGGCTTAAAATACACATTTTTCTTTTTAGTCTTGACTTTGGTATTTTCAACATTTCTGATTGATTGATAGACTTCTCGATTTGTATCCGCCAATAATTTAGATAAATCAGCGCCCGATGCTCTAGATCCTACAATAATAGCCTTTTCTCCTTTATAATCATTTTTATTACGAAAGTATTTTGAATGACTTACAACTTTAGGAGCCAATTGTTGAAGTTCTTGTAATCCTTTCACTTCTGGAAAATATGGAACAAAATAATGACCAACGGCAACTATCACTGAGTCGTATACTTCTTGGAACCAAACATCATAATTTTCATTGACTGATTGTTTCAATGTCAACTTGAATTTATATGGCAATTCGCCTACTTTAGCATTGGGATTTGTGACTTTTTCTACATCTTCGACTGAAGTTTCTTTCAAGATTGTCACTTTATCGTTATCTTTATGTCTGTTGATATATTCCTCGATGTACAATTTGACAACATTTCTATCGACATAAGAGTAGTCTTCAGTTGATGGAGTAGAAAACCAATCGTTTTTATCACTAAATGTCATTACCATCCGATCAATATTGGTTTTCATTCCAGTGTAACTTGGAGTTTCCTCAAACCGATTCTGTTTGAATTTGGGTCTGAGCAAAAACTTTTTGCTTTCGTCCTGAGACAGGTTGGAAGGATCGTGAAATGGATTTGGTAATTGTGGGTCAACGTCTTCATTAGTACGACCAGGCTGCAAAACTTCGTGAGGTGTGTCCAATCTTGTTTCATCCAAGTTCCAAATTCCTCCCAAGTTACTTCTTCTTTCAATCAAAGTAATTGTTTCGACATGATTCTCTTGAATTAAACTATCTAATGAAATAGCTCCAGAAGCACCACCACCAATTATTGCAACGTTTTTTACTTGTGAACTAGAAATTTTCAAAGTTCCATTTTGAAATGCTGAAGGACTCATTATTAAAATGAAAAGTTGATTTAAGACTTTAAAAAACTTGCTGAGTATCAAAGAGTGGCCTGAGGTACGGAATCGGTATCTTTAAGTAGGGATCAATATGTAGTGCCACAGTTTGGATCCACATTATCTCATATTATGCAATTATAATTTTCACACTAAACCACATGAGTTGCGACACCCCTTTTCACTTTAACCCGTCAATGTCGACCGCTTCAATTGGTCAAATTTGTTACATTACTTTAACATGCCTTTAAAACTTCGGTTTATCGAAATGGTTGCAATGAAATCGTAATTTTGGGATACAGGCTGCACAGTTTTTTTCACTGAATCACATTGTTACATAATCACCTAATCCTTAGTTGTCAAAAAAGTTGCATTATCGGCGAAACGACTATCAACTCCGTCCGCAAGAGTGTGGAATATCGCTAGCCACAGTAAAACTTGATCTTTTTAAGCATCAATACCTTATCTATAAAATGGATTACTTGAACCGAGCGCTAAACTAGAAGTACCATTACAAATGTAACACAAAAGATACTAAATTTTTCAAATTGATTTGTTTCATAATTTTTACATTGAATATTCTGAGAAGTGCAAAAAATCTTTAGAATTTAACATAGTAAATTATACAAATGCACCGAAAAACAATTTATTGGACTCTTTTGAATTATGATAGTTTGAATATGAAATCAATTGATCAATGAAAAATACACAATATCGTTAACCGAGATCAAGTTAATGTACTACAATTTTGGATGGTAAAGAATAATTCATATTGACAGCATGGAAGACGCTCGAAGATGCCAATTTGATAAATTAGGTTAAACCCCACGTGCGATTTATTTAATAGCCATCGCAGGCGTGTATGCAGTGTAATTTTTGACACCTCAAGTAGATCTTAAAAGGCTAGGAATCTTGACATTTTGAAAAATATTCATTCATTCTAACATGGCTATTCAAGAAGACGTCAATTTAAACGTGCCATTGAAGGCAGAAAACCGTAACACTCTTGAAAGAGTGAACTTGACTCCTGATAGAGCACAGGCTGCTTTGAATCTTCACGGTGATTATTACAAGCAACTGCTCCTGTTGTGTAATAGATATGTCTTCTGGCACCCAATTTCAATGTCTTTCTTTGCCATTGGTAGTTTCGTTTACATGTTTTCGCAATTGAAAAAGTTCATTTTTAACTATGAATCTGGAAGTAGCCTTGTTAAGATGCTTTTCAAAGATAGAGATTTTCAATTCCATGTATTCATGTTATTACCAGGTATGGTTGCCTTCACCGGTATTGTTGCACTTTTCGCTTTCATTTTAACTGATGATTTCCAAAGAACTGCTGACAATTTAGATGGTCCAGATTACATTAACGAACTTTTCGGATTTAACTTGAAAAATTATGCCAAATTACCTGCTGATATAGAAGAAATTCAAAAAAGTACGACCGAAGTTAAAAAATTGGCTGCCAATGGTAACAATACTACTTTACTTATCTATCGTTCTTCTCCAATTGCAATTGCTACTGTTAAATCTTTACCTGAATATTCAGAAGATGGAACCTTTTTTGTTAAAATCACCGGCTTACATGTGCGTAAAGTCTTTGCCGCTGTTGATTTTGATAATTTATTACTTGAATGGGCTAGAGAAAGAGCTACCGAATTATATAAGGAAGCTCTCAAGGATAAGAAAATGAAGAAAAACATTTCTAAATTGACTATTTTAATTGACACCTATTCATTCAACAAAAAAATGATCAAAACTTTGAATGGTCAATTTTTCACTCAAGTTGGTTCCACTTATGTTTTGAACCCTTTCCAAGTAATTGATAACGCAACCCTGGCTTACCAAAACGATCCAACTACTGGTGTGTCAGCCAGCTTAAAGCAGAATGCTCTTGAAGGAGCTAATAAGGCATTTGGAATTGAAAAGTTAACATTTGCTCTTTCATTATCTCCATCTTCATCTAAAGATGTTGAAGAAATTAAATCAAAACCAACTACTCTGCAAATCAAGAAGAGAAAGTAATCTTAATTAATACAAAGCAACTATAATTTCACTTCAAACTCATAGATAAATATAATTTACAATTTTTTTTATGTTCTTTAAGTAGGCCATTTATTTTTAGTTTATTTGAACCATATCTTTTAATAGTCATTCTTCGTATCATTAGTTGCAACATATCGGCACATGCGTCATTAATCTAATATACCTGTTGTCCTTGGTCTATTTCTTTGCTTTTGAACTCTATATATGGTAAATGCTATCCAACAGGCAAATGAGATTCCATTGAAATAAAGAAACCATTTCAAAACTATCCAAAATCTATGAAGCATTCTACCGAACCAGGAAATATTAGCATCTCCATATTTCTCCTGTCTCAATTGTCGTTCTCTTTGTTTAAGTCTTTCTTCTGCTTTCTTCAATCTGGTGACTGATTTACGGGTTTGAGCGGAAGTGCCATCTTTCTTTGAAGGCCCGCTATTCAGAATTTTTTGCTGAGGTTCATCATCTTGCTCTTCCATTATAGTTTCTAAATCTTCAATAGAAGATACATATTGACCATCTGGTTTATATAAAGCAAAGACCTTATTCTCATAAATATCAACATTTTCTGAAAGTGCACCAGTTTCAGCAGAAAATCCTAAAAACTTTCTTTGAGGTAATTTAACATCACTAAGGGTAACACAATTTCTCCATTCAGTTCCCTTACCAGAGACGTCAAAATCTAAAGAAAAATAACCATTTTTGATATAGACAAGTCTTGCTTTGGTTTTACCTGAATCTGGATTTACTACAGAAAGATGACATCCTGCTAATCGTGTATCATAACCATCGGTATGCTTATCGTAATGAATTTCACCATTACCCAACATGATGTTAACATAAGGAAAGGTGCCTCTTTTACCATTTTTATAAGTATCAATAAAAATACCTAAACCGTTGAAGTAATTACGTGCACCAAAAACATCTCCAATCTCGGATTTACTATCAATTAACCATATGGCCATACCATCACCGTATAATCCAATCTTAGATTGGCCAGATATTTGAAAAGTCAATTCCATTTCGAATGATTCTGCTGGTAAAGGATTTTTAGCAAAGATAGATCCTACTTGAGACGGTTTATCACGAGTAAGTCTAATAAATTCAGTATTTTTGACCATTGTATGACCTTTGATTTGCCAATCCTTCAACTTCAGTGTGGAGTCCAAATAGGGGGTTCTTAAGCCGGAAGTAATAAGTTCTTTCTTGTGGATGTGGACGCTTTCATGTTTGTCTTGAAGCATGGAATTGATTTCTTCAGGCGTAAAGGAATCAGTTGATGCAGACCCTGTGAAAAGAAAATAGTAAACGGACACTATGAACAACAAGACTGCTGCCACCTGTAAGCGTCTCGACCTTTGAAAAGTAGAAATGAAGGCCATGGCCTAAGGTTTGGTAAATGTTGTAAAAGTGGAAAGAAAACGTGGAGGTAGACCGAGAAAAAAAAATATAATTGGGGAAAGAATATTTAGAGAAGCCCAAAAAGAGCTGATGGAGAGTTGTATTTTGTAAAGATGCAAGAAATTTTCAGATACTCAGCGATTGTTAATCGAAGAAAACATTGATATAATGCAACAATATGGTTCATGAATCCAGATAGATCAACAAGTTGGAACGAATTGGGAAATCAATTTCCAAGCCGCTGATGCTTTAGATAAGTGAAAGAAATATCTTATAATTTGCCAACGCATAAGTGCGGAAAAGCCATCCTAAGCTGACGGTACAAAAAGAGAGAGTGCGAATTTATAAGTGTAGAACTCTAGGGAGAAAAGCTTTTAGGTGCTAAATGATTACACTAAAAATATTAGTCTTTAATGTAACATCGATTATATGCCCTAAAAAAGTTTTAGCACTACTTGTCATGTATGCCACTATAAAGAGTAGTGATCGGACTATACAGAGACAGCATCAACAAGTTTAAAGAATATAATTAAGCTCATAATAATGCAAAATTTCCAATTTTTGTGGTTCACACTTGTCTACTACAAAGTTGTCACTCTTATTGTTTAATTACTATGTACAAAAAGCCATTCATCATCTATTTACCGAAAGCAACTGTTCTAAAAGCACTCCATGTTGTTTCTTTCTTCTCACCTCTGATTTCAGCCATAAGTCTGGTGTAGTATTGTGGGTTTCCCTTAGGCTCAATAATCTTTTGATCAAGAGGATAATAGTTGCGGTACTTATCGTTGACCAAGTCTCTTAATGCTATGTATTGTAATTTCAAATCTTTTTCAGAAACAGATTCGATTTCTGGACTGGAGAATCGGCTGATCTGAACGTCTTTGAAAGATGCATAATGATTCATTCTCTCCTTTGGAAGTGTCTTTAACAAGTCCACAATCAGCTTACAGATCTCCTTCTTGGTAGACATGGTGAGTAGCAAAATAAGTTTTAGATGTTTGATGATATTAATGATAATAAAATGAAATGAAAAAAATATAATTAAACAAAAAAAAAAAAATAGCTGTAGACGAATCACAGATACTACGAAAGTAAGGAAACCCATCTTGAAGGTTGTATCAAATAACAAGTTGAATTTCAAGATTTTGGGAAAAAATTGGAATTTGTAATATATTTGTAATGAATTTGAGTCAGTAGTTTTTGATTTGAACCATTAGTAAGTTAATTTTGATCATATGATCAATGGTGGGTTTTCTCATGTGAATTTATATGCTAATTAAATGACGGATTAATTTTTTAGCAATTGCAATCTAAGCTCACCAGAGAATTTTTTTGAAATTTAGTCAATTAATTAATAATTGAGCTTAAAGAATGAAGAATCCTTGTCCAAGAGTTATCTTTGTCCGTCATGGGCAGACTGAATGGTCCAAATCCGGACAATACACCTCAGTCACTGATTTGTCTTTAACTCATTTCGGAGTGTTACAAATGAAATCTACTGGTTTACACTTGATTGGTAACTCTCCTTTACAAATGATTAAGCCTGCTAATTTAAAATATGTTATAAGCTCTCCAAGAACTAGAGCTCAACAAACACGTGATTTGATCTTAGAGGCTCTCACTGAAGAAGAAAGATCTCTGATTCAATGTGAAATTGCTGAAGATTTAAGAGAATGGGAATATGGTGATTATGAAGGATTACGTACTGACGAAATTATCAAACTTAGAAAATCAAGGGGTTTAGATACTGAGAAGGCTGAAGGTGATTTATGGAACATTTGGAGAGATGGATGTGAAAATGGAGAGATCCACTCTCAAGTCAAAGAAAGATTAGATAGATTGATTTCTAACATTCAAGCCAGACATAAGGAAGCTCTTGCTAAAGATGAAGCTTGTGATATTGTTATCATCGGCCATGGTCACATTTTAAGATGTTTTGCTGCCAGATGGCTTGGTAGAGAAATCAATCGTAACCCAGATTTCTTATTAGATGCTGGAGGGGTTGGTGTATTGAGTTATGGACACAGAAATATCAATGAACCTGCCTTATCTTTAGCGGGTGCTTTCACCGTTCCAGTGGAAGAAGAAGGTGCAGATTTATAGATACAATAAAGTTCAAACTTGATAAGAATGTTTTGTAAGAATTTCAGATTATTTTATATGATTAAACTTGAAACTATGGCGTAATAAAGATTTAAACTAAAGTTTTACATTCATAAACTTTTTTATTTCCATTTCTATTTTCTATATCTTTTGTTCTATTTTATATCCGATTTATTTACTGACCCAATTATTATTTATGCTCACGAAGATGACACTTTTTTATGCCTTTAAATCACAATAAGTAAAGAAACCCCACATTTCCATAAACTTTGGTTCCGCTCAAACCGTCAATTTATTAGTCTCGTAGATTATTATTTCCTTATTTAACATCCGAAACATGACATACCCACTCAAATCTCCTCAATTTCATCTGTTTAGTCTACTCTTTCTTAATATTTTTTTTGTTTATTTCCCGGATTATATATATAGAAGTTCTTTGGCTCCAAAATATTACACAGAAAGTATCGCTTAGCACGAGTTTCGATTTCGAGATTAATTATCAATAATCACATTATATTGAAAAGAAAAATGACAATTGATGATAGAATCCCAGTGTGGTTGGATTGTGACACTGGAAATGATGATGCATTTGCAATATTGTTATTGGCATGTCATCCTAAATTCAATTTAGTGGGTATTTCCACTTGTTACGGTAATGCACCTTTGGCAAAAACTACACGCAACACTCTTGCGCTTTTGGAACTTTTAGGTTTCAAACAAAATGAAATAAAAGTTTACGCTGGTGCTTCAAAACCATTGACTGGAAAGGCACATTATGCACTTAATATACATGGAGAAGATGGAATTGAAGGGTTTGATGTATCAAAACAGACCTCAATTACTGATTCCAAAGATACTTTTTTCTTTGAAGCTTTAAAAAGAGAATTAGATAAATGGCAAGGTGAATTATGCATGGTATGTAGTGGATCATTGACCAATTTAGCAGCATTCATCATTGAATTTCCTGAGGCTAGACAAAACTTCAAATACCTCTCGATCATGGGTGGAGCATTCAATGGGTTACACAACGTGACACCTTATGCTGAATTCAACGTGCATTGCGACCCTAAAGCATCATCAATAGTTTTCAAAGATTTGATACTTAAACATAAAATCATCTTAGCTCCATTGAATTTAACTCATAAAGCTATCGTCACAAAAGATATTAAAGATAAGATATTTAACAAGGATCAAAAAACTTTGAATTCTAAAGTTAGAAAAACGTATTACAACATTTGTACTGAATTTGGAAAAGCTTATTTGCAAGCAGAAGGATTTGAGAATGGACCTCCTATTCATGATCCAATGGCTGTTTTCATACTTTATGCCTTGATTCAAAAAAAACATGAAAGTAATGATTTCAATTTAAAATATAAAAGAGGAGAAGTCGAAGTAATTAAATTAGGAGATAAAATTGGATCCACTATCTTACATGAAACGGAAGATTCAAATAGTTATGTTGCATTTGATATTGATGTTGAAAAGTTTTGGGAATTGATTTTAAAGTCTTTTGAAATTGCTGACAATAGAACTACATCTTGAATAGAAAATGAATCAAAAATATTTACAATTTCATTTTATATTGTAATTTACATTAATAATACTGTCATGATAAATAAATGAAATAAATGAAATGAAAATTAAATATGGTTTGTAAAATTAATCAGAGGCCAGATATTTATCTATAACCTCACGCATAACATAACCGATTCTTCCAATAACGTCTTCACCCCATACAACATCCAAATGAGAATGATCATCTAACTCTACAACCTTCAAATTATCAAATTCTTCATAAGCAGTTTCGTAATGACGCATATGTGATATAAGTCTTTCTCCATCAACCAAAAAATCTAATTTCCCAGTGAAAATAAGCATTGGAACAACTGTGGTGTTTTCACCACCAAACCATGCCTTTTTATAAGGGAAGAAAGATTTCGAATCGTCTACATGCTGAATCACTTTTTTATCTTCTAACTCTAATTCTTTTTCTCTTGCCTCTTCTCCTGCTAATTCTGCTGCTTCACCATCTTCCTTAGTATTCACTGGAGTGAAACTACAGTGTTCTCCGTTTATATATGCTTCCTTTGGTTGGAGTTGATTAGAAAACCCTTCTAATCTCCATTCACTAACCCACCAGTTCATAAGTTTAGCAGAAACATAACTCACATTAAAGATAAAATGAATATGCCATAAGTGATGAGTTTGCCCCCATTTACTCCCGTTCCACCCAAATAAATACTTAAAAACATAATATGAAAGTTTTCCAAAAATATTAAGCTTGTATAAATACTTTCTTGACATAGTGAGTACAGGAGCAAAATCACAAGTTCCAAACATCAATTTGGACATCAAGGGTCCGAGGCTATGCATAAATTTAAGAAAGAATCTGTTGTGAAACAAAGATCCAGGGAAAATAGCTGGTGCCAATGCTATAAATAAATTAATTTTTTTATGATAATCGGCTAACTCTGGATTTTTCATAAGAAGGAAAGATTGTGTACTACCTTGAGAGTGACCTGCCAAAGTAAGTTGCGTATGGTGAGGTTTGTGGGACAAAACATTATCAATAATGCATGGCAAATCGTAATAACCAAGGTCTCTGACATCCCAATCCCAGTATGTTTCATTTGTAGATAAATGTTTCAAAGTTTCATGTTCAGGAAGAAACCAAGAACGATTATTACCCAACCAAACGTCATATCCACACTGAACTAAGTAGTAACTAAGCGAATTATATCCACTTGTCACATAACACCCAGAAGACGAAAGAAGACCGTGTTGCAAAAGAATCGGATGCTTCCGGTCCCTCACTTCTGCAGGTTCTTTAGGATCAATAAGTCTATGAAGAGTTAAAATATATCCATCTTTGGTGGTGATTTTGTACTCTTCTAAGTCAAGATCAAGTTGTTGAGCATAGTATCTTAAATTATTAGTTGCCTTGATTTTTTTAAGAGACTTAAAAGCTTCTTGGGGCTTAAAAGTTTCGGTTGAATTATCTTTAAGTTTGTGAGTTTCGATTCTCATGATTAATTGATACCAATGGTATAAAACACTGCCAAACATCAAAGTGTTGACAAAAAGTCCTCCTAAAATGGCCGAGACAATGATGTACCACCATTTGATAAACCCTCGATCCGCACGCTTCTCTCCAGGAATGAACTCGTTCATTACTAGTGATACAATTGAAGGAAAAACGGAATTTAATAAAAACTTCAACCGAAATGGTTGAAATAATATAGAAAGGTAAATAAAAGAAAATAAAAGAAAACAAAAATAAAAATCAATCATCTATTGACAAAGTAAGTGGAGTAGGACAAAGTAAGTGGAATGATGACATGAGTTAAAACTGCTATAATAGGAAGTGACATTGAGTCAGTTTGAAATTTTTTTGAAAAATGTTTCAGTTAAATGTAGAAGGTAGTTAATAAATAAGCCTTTAGCTGTCATAAAGTAAATCATTAAAACTACTATCCATCTCTGATTGACATCGCACTATCACAAGCATTGAAGTAAGTTCGTAAATGGAAAGAATAAAAAAAAAAAAACAATGCAGAAATAAAACTTAGACATAGCCTTGACATATGCCAAAACATGTGAAGAACTAGCAAAAGTGTAATTTGTTTGATAATGTCATCCAACGACGATCAGATAGATACATTTGCAAAATCAATGGGTTGGAAACATTTCATATCGATCGTACATTTCTTATACTAGACTTTGCTCATAAGTTTAGCTGTGCTTCAAGGTATGTGCAGCTTTTTCGCACTCATTTTTTAGAATCGTTGGCTTGGCCAAGTGGTTCTGATCCTCTCGAAACGTTTCGCGTTTACCCGCCTTCAAAAGAAAATCATAAGCGGGTGGGAAATTCGGTGGTACACTCCGTCTCACACCTAGTGTGCATGTGGACTGTTTACGCAGTTCTTGCTCTTGAGAGCTCCAAGCGTGCAAACGCTGGGTAACGCCATCAGAAATTAACAGTATGAAAGTATTGTATGGGAGGCGTTACAGACGGTTGGTCTTCTAATTGCGAGAGGGCTATTTAGTGCAATATGCGAACTTGTTTGACAAGCACCCGATACCGATCATCGTTCCGAGGTTTTCACTCTTTTTTTTGTAGACCAACCTTAAATCTCTCTGCTTACCTGTATACATCTCAGCGTGTTTACTTATTTACATTTTTATTCTTATCTGATACATCAAAGCAATGATTGTGGCCAGTATCCGAAGGATCTTTGCTTCTTTCAGGACGGAAGAAGAAGAAAGGTCTTATTCTAGGAAGGCATTTTTCAATCTCTTGGGGTTCTTGGGCTCTTGCGTGATATTTTCCTTTGTGGCCCTGAAACTTTCAAGACAAGGAGTTGAATTACCGTTAAGACTCACTAACTGAATAAAATGCAAAAATGCATAAAAAATAGATAGTTGCGAAGCAAGCAAAGTGAATAAGAAAAAAAAAATAAGAATAAAAAAAAAGAACGAAGATTCATTCAAGCATGAGAAAGGGACTCTGAAGAATCAAAATATTGAACGAAATGTTCAAACTTGACAATTATAGATCAATATGAACCCGGTTTGAAATGATGAAAGTTCACCACTCTACATACATTATTAAAACAATAAATTACTTTTGGGTATATATACTTACACAATTATTTAAATATGTTCTTTAAAATACATCATTATATACATTGAAAAAGATTAGTCCATAAATCAATACAACGGAGCTGAAGAGCTAGTAGATAAATGCCTTCAAATATGAAAGAAACTTTAGTTACGTAACAAAATTTCTTTGGCCATCTCATAAGCTGTCCAACTGATAGCTGTGGATGGAACGTTGAATATGATTCTTGCCTTTAATCCTCTAGTGAAAGCTTTTGAACCACCTTCCTTTAATAAAACTTTAAAAGCAGAAACAAATCCCGATACCGCTTTCATTTCGGCATTTTGAGATATTCCTTTAGTTTGTAAAGCAGTCTTTATACAATCAAAAGGATTTGTAACTGCAGCTGCAATACCACCAGCAATACCACCCGCCACACAATGCAAATATGGATTGTAAAAATGGGAAGGGTTCAATATTAAAGAGGTGTATTCATAAACACCGAAATTTAATGCAGCAAATGGAATATTTGTAAAAAGAGTAGTTGGGTAAGAAATATAGAAGGCTGATAAACCTTCTTTCTTGTATATATCAGCAGCAAATTTAAGTAATTTAGAACTATTTGAACCACTAGCAGTAATATTAGTAGAAGCTTGCATTCTTTGCTTTAAAACATCAAATGGAGTCATCAATGCATCGGAGGCAACCGTGGCTGCAATACCAGCACCACTAGCAATAATAGGATGATTTTCATCAGTGACTATTCTATTAGAATGCTTGGAATTAGTAAACTGATTAACAGCAAAAGTTTTAGCTGCTTCGAAAACTGAAAAATATACTGCGTGGGCTGGACCTGCTCCTAAAACAACAGAAGAAACTCCTCTCCAAAGTGAATAAGCTCCTTCAGATGCAGATATCTTAGTGATAGATTTAATAATACCTCTAGAAAATTCATTCTTAGAAGATGCCATTTGCATTCTAGTTTTCAATGAGTCGATTGGAAACATCACTGTATGTTCCATAATCCCCGCAAAAGCTCCAGCACATAAATGGGCGGATAATGAAGCATCATCTGGTAAAGCTTCATAGTCAATTTCAATCCCGTCCATAGTGGAAATGAAAGGAACCGCTCCCTTTTGTTGCTCCTTTTGTTCCATTCTTTTTCTAGGCCAAAGTAATGGAGATACTTTTCGTTGAAATTTCGTCCAAGTAGAAAAAAAAAGAGTGTAAAATGAAAAAAAGATGCTCAAAGAATTTGAGATTTAGAGGAATGGGAGAAGAAATTGGCAAACATAAAAATAATAAATAAGAAAGAGAAAAAAAAAATGAAGAAAAAAAAAGTCAAATACGCTAAATTCTTTATAGCTCAAATATCACATATCAAAGTTATCAAGAAGTTTAAATTTGAAACATCTATAATTAACTGCAGCTAATATAGCTATTCCAAATGGCTGGGTAGTTATTAGATGAAGAATAAAAATTCATGAAAAAAAATGAACTTTTAAATTAATATGAGTCAAATATACATCAACTTGCACGGCCCCAATACGCTAGTTCAATTACAAACCAAAAGAAGAACTGGCTAAATTAGTGATGGATGATTACTTGCAGTAAGCACGATTAATGTACAAAGAGTGAGCATCAAATTAAATAAAAAAGCATAAGAGGGAAAAAAAAAAAAAAAAAAAAGCTTGGGGGTGAATATTAAGACTCACTAAATCCTAAAATTGAGTAAACTTTTATATCCGTTATCGGTAATGCAACATATGAAGACACAATTAGTAAATATTGTCAACGTTTCGATATCACAAAGATGAATATGATCTCTAGAATCATTAAATTTTGCAATAAGTGACACTATTCATGTCGAGAGTTTGCAAAAAGAAACAAATATTCTCGTACAGCAATCACAAGAATTGTTATCCGGTTCGCAATGGGATGCAATGGGATGTGCAAATGAACAATGAATTCCACGATTAGTATGGAGAAGGCTTGTATCTTAATAAAATTTTTCTCAGTTAAACAGTAGCACTTGTGCATTTTGCACGGAATTAGGACTCTATCCATAGGGTTAAAATTTAATCCTGATATTGTAATTAAATCATTCATGATGAATGATCTTTATGTTATTTATGGATTATTCGTCCGTCCTTTTCTTTTGGTTTCTATTTTTTGGTTTCGTAATTTTGGTTTGCATTTCTCGCTCGTTACGGTTTCCCCAAATTTTAAAATGTGTCTATTATTCTCGTCGCCACGTAGAACCCCAATACTACTTGAAATGCAACTTGAATTTCTCAAAGAACAATTAAAATAACTATTAAAGGCCAGGGACTCAGGTTATTATTCCTTTTTTTGGGAGAACTTTTAAATGCATAATGACTTAAACGTTTTCCTCACGTTGAGATTTATGTGGGTTTCAATAAAATGTAGATACGAATACCAATACGAAATGATGATATCTCATGAATTATATTAGCTGAAATGTATTGAAAGAAATATAGTAATTGAGTTCCAGTCAATTGTTGAATACAGATCGTCTAATCTTAAGGTCGAACCCTTGGCGACAAACAAACAGAAAAAAAAAAAGAAACTAAAAGAAACTAAAAGAAACTAAGGGAGGACTAGGGGTCGTATTCAATCCTTTGTTGCTCGCTCGTATTTGTAGTTTATTTTATTCAAGTTATTCCATCAGATTTGTTAAGGTTTTCAAGATGAATATTTCAGACAAAAAAAAAATCAAATATTGATTTAATTTTTTTTTTTAATCTGTATTTAGCCCTGTTGCAACCTGCATCAAGTATATACAATAGACGCCCTCCAAGTTCTATAAAATTCTCACATTCGTGCTACAACATTTGTTCAATCGTTTAATCTCTTATCTATTATGTTAGTTTTGGCTTATTTAGTCAAAATGGCCTTGAACTCAAACTCAGTTTTCAGCTGTTCTGGTACAATAGTTTTAACCTTACCAGTGTATAAAAATGATTCAACATTTGAAATGACCCATTCTTCTAAGTTTTGAATGGCTTCAAAAGTGTGAGTACCCATGTGGGGTAACGAAACAACGTTTGGTAATTCCAAAAGTTCCTTTGCCACTTGTGGTTCTTTGGCGAAAACGTCACCACCAAAGGCACCAATCTTACCCAGCTTAAGGGCCTCATACAAGTAATCTTCATCAATAATTGCACCACGAGCAGTGTTGATGATTACAACACCATCCTTCATCTTGCTGATTGTATCTTTAGCAATAAGACCCTTTGTGTTAGCATTTAATGGAATCGAAACCATGATAATATCACTTTTGGATAATAAATCATCAAAGGATACATATTCAGCACCATCTTCCAAATCAGTACTCAATCTAGATCTATTATGATAGACAATTTTTTCATATTCAAATGGCTTTAATCGGCGGTGAATAGCTCTACCAATACCACCTAAACCAAGAATTCCAAGAGTCTTTCCTTCAGGACAATGTCCCAATGGGGCACCAGCAGCCTTAGCAGATGGCCATTTACCTTGAACAGTCAAGTCATGGCCTAGTTGAAAATTTCTAGTTGCAGCAATTGTTAAATAAACTGCAGTATCAGCAGTTGGAGCTTCAACTGGTACAGTGACATTGGAAACTTGAATTCCTCTATCAGTAAAAGGTTGAACATCAATTTGATCATAACCTGCACCACAATGACTCAAAGTCTTCACAGATGATGGCAATGAGTCAGCAATTTCCTGATCAAATCTACCGGTGATCCCAACACTAGGGAAATCTCTAGTTATGGATACAACACCATCATATTTAGTCTTTAAATCTTTAAGAAACTCTTCACGACTCTTTGATTCGCAAGAGATCACTTCAGCAACCTTGCTCAATTCGTCCCATTTTTTTTGAGCAAATGCAACTTCACCGATTCTTAAAACTTTTGGCTTGGTACTCATATTTCTTATACTTGAATTGATTAAATTCTTGATCATTCAAAAGAAGAAATGTGTTACAGGGAGATAGTGAATTATTTATAGTTTTTCTGACAGGGGAACTTACTGTGGGTTGGAGGCTATTCCGAGGGTAGAATGTCAGGTGAGTGTCCCAATTTGTATACGAAACCCGTACAAATCCACCCTCGATTTTCGAAAACATTGATCAGAAATAACGTGGGCCCCCACGGGTTTTGACCCCCCACGGTTTGTTGCTACCCCATTACTAGCTTGATTCGACAGGCTTCTTAGTGGTATTTTAGCTCGATAGAACGAGGGGATGTGGGGGAAGCATTTTGTCGTTGCTTAAAATTATATACATAGGTTTCTAGCTTGTTTCCCCCACAATTGGCTTATAGAATAAAGTAACCGGTCCGAATAATTGAATTTTGGCAAACGTTTTTGAAAAAAAAAAAAATGAATCCATCCCTATGTAGCGGGCAAAAGATACCCATGAAGACTTTGACAATGCTCTTGTCAAAGTCGGCCATTGGTAAACCAGTTATATTTACTATTAGCATAATCAAATAAGAGTCAGTTTGATTATTTTACTTAAAATAGGAAACGGTTTCCGTTGGTCTTACTCGGTTTCCACTAGCACAACATCAAATCAGGTCGCTGGACCCATACCCTTCTGACTCTGAATAAAAGTTGCTTATCAGCCAAATAAGCCGCTTGAAACAGGGTATTTTTTTTTTTTGTCTTGTTTCGCTTTGCGTTTATATAATAACATTATCAAATTAATGCGCTAGCTTTGATAATCATAGTAATTCTAATAGCATTAGAGCATTGAGCTTTGTAGGCTACGGGAGTTGATTGAAATATTTTTATATTATTATACAGTCTAGTTCTAACATGAAAGGATTTTTTAAATGATAAGTTGAGATCCACGGTACTTGAAACCATCGGAAACCTTAGATTGAGCAGTTAAAGGTTCTCTAGCCGGGAAACCTTCAAAAGACTCAGCAAAATGTCCAACAGAGTGAGCAATCAACTTAGTGTTTGCAACCCAAGCTTCGTAATCTGGATTCAGCAAGTCATCACAAGCTAAATGGTAACAATCGTCAAATTGGTGACCAGCTTTTCCACCAAACTTGCTTTTAGAGTCCTTAGTTTTGATACCTTCAGCACCAGTGGCAATACCACCTGCTGGAATACCAGTGTCAATAAAACCAACGTAATCGGATCTACCGTCAAATGGAACCAAAGTGTAGTTATAACCATGAGCAGTGTACCAGTCAATGAAGAAGTCCTTGATGTCCCCAGATCCATTAGGATGGTCTTCATTGTTAGCATCATAAACTTCATATTCATAATTTGGAGAAGCCATCATATCATAATCTAAGAAAAATCTTAACTTTTGGTTTTCTTCAGCAGATAAAGATTCAGCGTAGTAAGTAGATCCAAGCAAACCTTCTTCTTCAGCGGCCCACCATGCAAATCTAACAGCGTTGTTAACTTTGAAGTTGGTTAAATATTTGGCAACTTCCAAAAGAGAAATAGTACCGGAACCATCATCATTAATACCTGGACCAGCTTCAACAGAATCAGAGTGAGCACCCAATGAAACAACGTTATCATGGTCACCATGGACAGTTTCAGCAACGACGTTTAAAGTGGTGATGTTTTTGACGTAAGAGTCAACATACAAAGTAGTTAAAATTTCTGAGCTGGGATCTGTCGTCAATTGATCAATATATTTTTGAGCATCATCCTTATCAATTGAAACAGTGGCAACTTCTTCACCGGTTGGAGTACCTAAAGTCCCGTGCAAAGCACCTCCTTCAGGATCATAAATGATAGCACCAAGAGCGCCTGCCTTACCAGCATTGATGGATTTGTCACCAAATGGACAAACACCACGCTTAATCAAAGCAATACTTCCAGTAGAGTTTTCTGGAAAGTCGCTAGCATCACAACCTGAGTTCTCCACTAAAACCAAGTTCCCGTGAACTGGACGATGGTGAAGAGTTGGTGGAGTTAAAGAAAGAGCTTCAACTGATTTTGGTTTAACACCATCAATTAACAAAGAGTAAGACTTAACTTTACCGTCAATAGCCTTGAATTCTTGAGTGGAAACGGTGTAGTATCCGCCCAATTTACGTAATTCCTTGGTAATGTAATGGATTGTGTCCCAATGACCCTCAGAGCCAATTACACGGGTCGGGTGACCGTATTCCTTGATCGATTTTTTGGAAATATTGTAAAGTGATTGAGCTCTACCTTCCAAACCTTCAGCAGTAACAAGAGCTTGAAGGGACTCGGAGTCAATTAATGGCAAAGCATCGTACCACCCATAAGCTTGGTCGGATACAGCTTCCAGACTCAATTCGTGTGCCATTTCAGCACCAAACATGAGAGGGTTTTGCATGAAGTTGATTGGGAATGCATTGACTGCACCAAGAATGGATACACAGGTAGCCAACGAAAATGTTTTGAACATCATATCTTAATTAAGTTGAGATAGAAATTTGTTTTCATGGATTTTCTGTGGCTGACTATTTATATGATGATAAGATATGATGGATGCAGGATCGGCTGGCCGATTACTCATTTAATCGGCATGCCGAAGAGCCATTCGTTCCCTCCACAATTGCGGCAAAGCTAGCAAATTGTGAGAAAAACAAACAAAAAAAGAACAATATATACCGTTACCGTCAACATTATGATTGGATGACTTATCAGAATAAAACAGTAATAAGTAGAAGATCCGGTACCCCATTTTTCGAGTGTGAGTTAAAATTAGTGCAGATTTATGTTTGAATTGTTTGAATCATTATTATCGTTTATCAATTTATATATATATAGAGAAATTTCTTAGCCTCCACGACGTTTACCTCTTCCCCCATTCCCACCAAAATTGAATTGGAAACCTCCTCCATTTCCGCCCATGAACTGGTCAAAAAATTGATTACCATCGAAACCTCCAAAATGGAAATTCTGGCCTCCTCCGAATCCATTATTTTGAGGACCTTGACCACCAGATGGATCGTTAGGATCAAAACCTTGATCATATTTAGCTCTTTTATCAGTGTCCGAGAGAATTTCATACGCAGCATTGATTTCTTGCATTTTAGCTTCAATTTGATCTGGTGTAAGATCATCTCCCTTATATTTATCAGGATGATATTTTAATGTTTGAGCTCTGTGTGCCTTTTTAATAGTTTTCTCATCTGCATCTTTAGCAATATCCAAGATTTTGTAGTAATCATTCTTTGGTGGCTGTCTCTGTTGCTGTTGTTGTTGCCTTTGTTGTTGCTGTCTTTGTTGTTGCTGATTATGAAATCTTTGTTGTTGTTCTCTTTGTCTTTGTTGTTGACGTTGTCTATCAAAATCTTCAATTTTCTTGAACCGACTCTTGAAAAGTAAAGATTTACGAACGTTAACATTATATTTTTCTAATTCCCTTTTAGCTTCATCATAGTTTTTTTTCTTCAATAAAGCATCAATGACGTGTATATGTCCAGGAAGGAACGGGTTATTACTGTCTTCAGTAATTAATTTGCAATACTTTGACTTAGAATCACCCGCATGAACCAGAGATTCACAGGCCAATCTTTGTAAATCTTGAATGAAAATCAACTGATTATCTGTATACTTTTCAGTTTCTTTAAAAGATTCCACTTTCCATAATAAATAATCATAGTTGTTGCTAATTGAGTAAGGTAATTTTCTTTTCTCTAATTTAGAAACTTTCAATGCATCGTTGAATAAATACTCTTTGATAAATTTAAAATCTTCAACTGATAATGAAATTTCTTCATCAATATTACTCGTACTTTCACCCTGAAAATAGTAATATCCATTCATAATAGAATATCTTTCAAATAATTTCAAAAAATCTTGATATTTCAGGTAGAATTTAGATAATTCACCACACGATTTGAAATCATTATCAATTCTTAAACAACCTTTAACGCTTTTCCATGAATGTTCGAAATGATTTTGTGTGTATAATAAATATGAAGACAACTCATGATATTCATTCAATGATTGAACCGGCAGAATGTTAATGATAGACGACAAATCTTTCACAATATCACGGAAGTTGTCCTGGTTTCCTTCCACTCTTGATTTCATTTTCAAACAATTAAGATGTAAACTATAAGGCTCAATCTTATTGGGAGAAATAGACAACGCACCATTTTCTAAAATGGTTAAACATGACTGATGATCTCCACTATCTATATTAGATTGAGCTTCAGCTAAAGAGCTAAAATACAAATTCTCTTTATCTTTCAAATCACTATATTGTGAATCGTTTTCGTTTACATAATTGAATATTTCTTCAAATTCACCTCTTTCTAAAAGTAATTCAACCAATTTATTTTTAGCAATGATCATCAGAGGATCTGAGATTAAGGATTTCTTAAGATCGGCAATAGCTGAAGTTTGTTTGTTTAATGAAAGTGAGATAAGAGCTTTCTTGAAGTATAATTTGGGAAGTGAAGTGATTGCTTGGTTTTCACTTTCCAAGTCTCTAATTAATTCCTCGTACAGTCTAAGAACATTCCCTGTAGGACCTTCAGTAGATAAAAGTGAATCTACTTCTTGAATCCGTTGCAGAATCTCTCCCCAGACCGCCCCAATCAATAATGCTAGAACGAGTGTAAATTTCATGCTTAAAAATTGACAAAGTTGAGTTGCAAAAAGGTTAAGTTTCAGTATTTTGATTGCGTGTCAAAAAAACGTGTGTGCAGGAAATCCGACTTGACAATTTAAAAGATACAGCAAGAGAATAGGCTGTGACACCACACTCATTAGTATTACAGGGAATTTATATGCTTTTCTATTATAAAACTATTTGAACAACTTGGCCAAAGAAACAGCACCTTCGTCATTCTTGGACATGATCTTAGCCACAGCCAATTCAAAATCTTCTTGCGTTATATGAATTCTTCTTTCTCTTAAAGCGTACATACCCGCTTCTGTACAAACACCTTTAACATCAGCACCAGAACAACCATTCATTTTTTCAGCGATTTTTCTTA
Source organism: Kurtzmaniella fragi (assembly GCA_030581955.1). NCBI lineage: Eukaryota > Fungi > Ascomycota > Pichiomycetes > Serinales > Debaryomycetaceae > Kurtzmaniella > Kurtzmaniella fragi. The sequence goes on from JAKTWE010000008.1 coordinate 138,879, forward strand.
AATTGATACCTCTGGTTAAATTCATAGATCTAGAATGAATTTTCAAAATATCGGTTCTGGCAGTAACAGTTGGTGCAGGGAATTCAATTTTTCTATCAATTCTACCAGGTCTCAATAAGGCAGGATCCAAGATATCTAATCTATTGGTAGCCATAATGATTTTAATGTCTTTAGAACTTTCAAAACCATCTAATTGATTGAGTAATTCCAACATGGTTCTTTGAACTTCAGAATCACCACCTGAAGAGCCTTCAACTCTTGATGAACCAATGGAATCAATTTCATCCATAAAAATGATCGAAGGTGCATGTTCTCTTGCCATAATAAACAATTCACGAACCATACGAGAACCTTCCCCAATATATTTTTGTACTAATTCAGAACCGGAAACTCTAATGAATTTACATTCAGTATGATGAGCAACAGATCTGGCTAATAAAGTTTTACCTGTTCCTGGAGGACCATATAAAATAACTCCCTTTGGTTGAGCAATTCCCAAACTTTCAAATAACTCTGGATGCTTAACTGGTAATTCAATCACTTCTTTAATTTCCTTGATTTGTTTATCCAAGCCACCAACCATATCATAAGTAGAGTCTGGAACTTTTTCAACCATCATTAAAGAAACCAATGGATCAATTTTATTTGGTAAAATTTTGTGTAAATCATAAGAATCAGCTTTTAAACAAACTCTTAAGGATGGTGTAAGTTTCTTAATGTCAATATCTTTCAGAATGTTGACAATGTATTTTCCTTCTGGATGAATTTTGACAAGTACTTTCTTCAACCCCATGACTTTGACAACTTCTCCAACGTATGAACCTGGTTCTTGAAGTAAACGTAATTCATCCTTTAATTGTCTAACTTTATTGTTGAGTTTGTTACGTTGTGCCTCAAGTCTTCTAAGATTTTGTGAGGTGGATTGAATTTTCAATTCAGTATCTTGTATCTGTTGCTGAAAGTAGGGTTTGATACCCCCTTCATGGACGTACTTTTGAGCTACTGACGACATTTAAAGATATACTGTGTTTGCCTCCGTAGATTTGAGATTACTAGATTTACTGGAGGACCAATGCAGGAGCAATACATTACACAAAACTGCAGAGAAATTTCAATTTATCTTGAATCCAGAGAAAAAAAAAAAAAGTGAGAGAATCAACAAAGTTTCTAAACAGCAGTTCAAACCAAAAAAAAAAAAAAATCCCATATCCACAATAAGCGATAAATTGAGACAGCAAACTTCTATAGTTGCCAATAAATTACAATATTAGAGAAAAAAAAAGTCAAAGCCGGTGTGCTTTGTAGACGACGAAATGAGCTCATCCCATTGAATTTTTGAATTTTACAAACACATTTATTTTAATTCCAATCACCAGCATATCAAATAAATATACATTGATATGCTGAGACGTGTTTTCCATGTCGAACAAAAATACTTTTTCAGCATGTTTAACTATGCTGAAATTTAAGATACTCCCACACTACACAGAAAAATTCAATGGAAGATAATTTTGAAATAAATTGTTTAAGGAAAAATTACAGTGCAAAGATGGTAAATAATCCTAAAATCAATTACACAAAACCTTGTTCTATAAAACCTTGAACGAATTTGCCGTAGAATGAGTAGACAAAATCTCGTCTTGATTTTCACAAATTTGATATATGAAAGTTATATTTCTTATTTTATAATATATGTAGTCACTCATGAACTTAATCGTATTAAAAATCAAACTAAATGTAATGTTCAATCAACATTTATGTACTTTCCCTTCATTTCAAATTTATTTGGATCAATTCCTAGAACAGCTTTGAAAAATTAAATTTTTTTATTTAATTTTCTTTTTCTTTTTTGATCAGTTTTCATTACAAAAATTTATGGAAATTTCGAGGAGATCGAATTTTTCTTTTTTTTCTTTCATCCAGCCAAAAACATAATTATATTATTATGTCTGAAAGCAAAAACACAGGGGCTAGCAATACTGCTTCTCCTGCGCCAGCCGGTGGCAGCAATCCCAGCAACACCCAGGCTAAAAATGCCCCAGTAAATGCGGCCGTTCCAGCTTCTGAAGCCAAGGTTTCAGAGCAAGACGCTGAAGGTAATGAGGAAAGTTCAATTGGTCAAAGTGGTGCTGTAGGAGCCCAACATCAAGGTCAATCAGGAGCTAATAATCACAACCAATACCTGAGCGGAACTCAACATGGGAAATCATACAATAATAAGCAATACGGTGGCCCCAGACACAATAACTACAACAATGCTAACTCGGGAGCAAATTCTGGTGGAGCTAGTGGTGCAAGTAGACAAAACTACAACAACCGTAAAAACTCATACAACTCTCAAAAAATGGGAGGGTCTAACCAGTATAATAACTATGGTCAATATCCTCTGAATATGTATTACGGTTATTATGGCAATCCTTACGGTTATACCATGGTTCCATCTATGCCTCCAGTTCAAGCATACCAACAAGCACAAGCCCTGTTACTGTCTCAATCCAACCCTGCTGGATCTCCACTGTTTATTCCCGGTAAAATCACAATCACTGATAAGTTTGGAAACCCTGTCGATTTGGAAGAAAAGAAAAAGCTTTCTTCTTCGTCGACACCGATTTCATCTCCTGCTAAGAATGTTGCATCTCTTAACACTGCTTCTACTCCAAGTGCTGAATCATCTCCAGCTCCTGTAGCCGCAGTTGCTTCTCCAGCTGCTTCTATTCCAAGTCCAGCTGCAGTTCCTACTCCTGCCTTTGTTGCCAGCGTAGAATCCACTCCTGTGAGTGTTTCTCCAGTTGTTTCCTCTGTTTCTCCAAAGGAAGAAGTTGCTAAATCTTCACCTGTTGCTTCTCCAGCAGCTGCATCTACTCAAAAGTTATCTATTGCTGAGGAATTCAAGAGAAAAATTTTAGAAAGAGCTGCCAAGGCTGCTCAAAAGGAAGAGCCAAAACCTGAAGTCAAGACTGCTCCAGTCAAAGAAATCCAACCAGAATCTAAGACTCAAGCTCAAACCGAAGTGAAGGAACAACCTGAGAAAAAACTCAAGGAAGAACCTAAGGAAGAACCCAAGGAAGAACCTAAGGAAGAATCTAAGGAAGAACCAAAACCTGTAGTCAAGGAAGAACCAAAATCTGAATTCAAGGAAGAATCAACTGCTGAAGCTAAAGAAGAATTAACCACCGAAGTTAAGGAAGCAACAATCACTGAAGCAAATGAGCCATTAACCACTGAAGTGAATGAAGAACCTAAAGCCGAAGTAAATGACTCGTCTAATGCTGAAGTTCAAACTAAACCAAAAGAAGTTTCAAAACCAGTGGAAGATTTCAAGTCAGAAGATTCTAAGGTCGAATCCAAGCAAATTGTTGACCAACAACCAGCTGATGAATCTTCTGAGCCAAAGGTAGACTCCGAACAAAAATCAACTGATGCTGAATCAGAAACTAAGGAATCTTTAGAACCAGAGGAACCAGAAGAAGAAGGTATGACTCTTTCCAATTTCTTTCAAAGATGTACAGACGCCACTCCAATTGAAAACCCATATGCAATTACATATGCAGAACCATTACAAGCTCCAGACACCAAATGGAAACTTGGAACTTCTAACTACAGATACGATCCAATCTTTTTAATGCAATTCCAAGAACCATGTCAAGTTGTTGTTGACAGTGAATGGAAGACCAAATTGGAAGAATTGGGTATTACAGGTAATAGAAGAGCACCATCCCAATCCGGAAGAGGTGGCATGGGCAAGTTTGGTAGCAGTGGTAATCTTTCCAGATACGGTAACGGTCCAATTAGAGGTGGCCAATTCAATGATGGAAGACAAAATTCCAGAAATGGATCTAAGAGAAGAGGTGGAAGTTCTGGTGCTAGAGACAAGTCTTCTAGAAAAGGAAACCAATCCAGAAGAGGTGGTAGAGATAGAGGTGACGACGACAAGCCATCTAAACCTAAGGAAGACGTCAAGCCATTGGAGAAATCCGAGAACAGATGGGTTCCAAGATCCAAGGCTAAGACTGCCGAAGTTAAGACTGCTCCAGATGGTTCCGTTCTTCTTGAGTCTGAAGAAATTGCAAGAAAGGTTAATTCTCTTTTGAATAAATTGACTTTAGAAATGTTTGAACCTATCACCGATGATATCTTAAAACTTACTGAACAATCTAAATGGGAGGATGATGCAAAGACCGTCAGACAAATAATATCCTTAACTTTTGCTAAGGCATGTGATGAACCATACTGGTCTTCCATGTATGCACAATTCTGTGCCAAGATGTGTAAAGAAATTACAACCGATATCAAGGATGTCAATATGATTGACAGAAATGGTGAAGTTTCCAAGGGTGGTGACTTAGCAAGAAGAATTTTGTTATCCACTTGTCAAGAGGAATATGAAAAGGGTTGGACTGACAAGTTACCTACAAACGAAGATGGTACTCCATTAGAACCAGAAATGATGTCTGACGATTACTATATTATGGCTGCTGCCAAGAGAAGAGGTCTTGGTTTGGTTAAATTCATTGGTCATTTATATATATTGAACATGTTGAACGATCAAGTCATTTTAATTTGTTTGAAGGATCAATCTTCTAACACTGAAGATCCATCTGAAGATCGTTTGGAAAGTTTATCTCAATTAATCAAGACTGTTGGTGCTAGATTGGAAACCAAGGAGAAAACTAAAGCTGCATTAAACTATGTGTTTGACAATGTTGAAACTATTTTAGAAAATGTCAAACTTTCTTCAAGAATCAAGTTCATGTTAATGGATTTGATAGATTTAAGAAAAGATCATTGGTCAAATGCTAAATCTGAAACTGGACCAAAAACTATTCAGGAAATTCATGATGAAGCCGAACTCAAAAGGTATGAAGATGAAAAGGCAGCTGCTGAAAAGAGAAGGAAAAATAAAGGTGGTGATTCTAGATCTAATTCATCCAGAGGAGGAGGAGGAGGAGGAGGAAGTGGTGGTTTCTCTTCTTGGGGCTCATCTAATAAGAGTCTGATGAAAGATTTGAGAGCTCCACCTCAAAAAGATGATCGTGGTTTCACAGCTGTTTCTAGATCTCAATCTAACAGACCAAATATAACATCTGAACCAAGTTCCACCAACATAGCGGCCAGAGATAACCTGAAGAGATCAGAATCTATTCAATCCGCCGTCAACATGTTTGCAGCTTTGGGTGACGAAGAAGAACATGAACACGTTGAAGAACAGGAAACTGTTCAAGTGGAAGATGAAGAAAAAGCAAGGGAAGCACAACAACAAAAACAACACGAAGAACCAGAATCTAATCAAGTTGAAACTGAAGCTTCTGAAGTTCAAGAAGAATGAATAATTAATGCATCTTAGATTATACTTTGTATTATAGAATCGCTGGCTGTGTTGGTTACACAAACATCCCTTCTGTCTCACTAAAACAAACAAGGATTTGAATTTTAATGTTTTAAAAAGCTTAGATAGTGTGGTTAATTAATGCAGAAATCATATCATATATTTGTAAAAGAGTAAATTGTCATATCTTAGATACTGAAATGATTTCAATGTTTGAATTGTTTGAATTTTCTTCAGTATCTTCAGTGATTTTTTTGCTAAATTTATTTAAAAACCTGGAATGTTTACTTTGAATTCTATTTAGTAAGACCGGTGAATATTTATTTATTGTAGAACTTGAAGGTGGTGATGTGAAAGGTGTAGTTTTTATGTCTTCCATGATTTGACTGTGAGGGTTAAGTTTTTCTAATTGAGATACATCAACCATCAACTCATTTTCAAGAAATTGTGAGCCAACTCCTGGTGAATTTGTTTTTGAAGGGTACTGAATATCAGTTGAAATATACAGAAACTTAACGTTATCATTGGTCCAAAACAATTCATGTATTAATTCAAACGAAATGAATTGTTGAGTACTCTCTATTTGTAAAGAATTGCCAAAATTCGGTACTACTTTCAGGAACACAAAAAATAGAAGTATAATGTAGCACTCAAGAACAAATAAATTGATGTACATTGTGACTTTAAACCAAGTATAAGAAATCAATCTTATATGAAATGCAATGTTAAACAATATAACAATATGGCTATGATGAATGATAGTCATTGTGTAAATTTGTTTGTCAACAATTCCCTACTCCCACAAATGAGAATAAGTATCATCATAGTTCACAATCACAAAATCGCTCAAGATCGAATTTTGCTCTTCAATCTTGTCTTCCAATAAAAGCTGCCTCGAGCAGTTGTCGACAACAATTACAGGTTCTTCCATTTGAACGTCTTCTTTATCAGTAAATAGATTTGGGGTCTTATTCTGAAAGTAAGTTTTCATCAATCTAAGACGACGTACCGGATCTTGGGTTGGGTTCTTGATAATTGCTTTATGTGAACACGTTATTTTACCTGCGATTTCTTCAAGTATGAATGATTGATTGGTGGAAACCATATTGAAACTTTTGATGATACTCACAAAGTAACTTAATTCTACAGCGTTATTATCCACGTATGTACAACAAAATAATAACAATTGTTTCAATACAAATGAAGATGACTCGCCATCAGCCAATAATTGCCTTATATAAAACTTTGACATGTAGACCATTTTGTCAAGCTTCAGCGCCCAAATTTTATCATTTGGTCTTTCAAATATATTATGGCATTCAAGAGGTAGATTTTCACAATCACTATCATCCGAATTCATGACTTTAAGCTCCAATTCTTCAAAGGAATACTTGTTCAATGTTTGAAACCGTTTTGATAAATCTCTTTTTTCTTTCAACAATTCAGCCTGTTTTGCCAAAAATGTCTTCTTTCTAAATTTTTGTAATTTTTTCATATAGTTCATGGTGCCAGATAAATTATTCTTCACTTTCAAACCACGCTGTTTTACATGAGTGTCCACTTGTGTAGGTTGAGACACTACAGGATTAGATTCAGTAGGCTGGTGACCAGTATTTGAACCACTTTGATTTGATTTTACACTTGTTGAAGTATTTATATCAAACGCAATGTTATCATCATCAGCTTGAGTTTTAACGTAAGTTGTATCACCTTGTTTTGTTAATTTATTTTTTTTCAATCTCTTACGTTGACTTTCTCTGAATCCAACATTCATCAAAGAATTAAACAATTTACTAAAAGTCTTCAAATTCAGTCTTTTTTGAAGTCCATTTTTACCCCTTTGGTTCTCTAACAAACCCTGAATTTGCTCCTTGTCAATATCAATTAAAGATGCATTTTCTGTGTAAATATAAGAATTATCCATCAAACTCTTGCTCACAAACTCAACCATATTAATAGCGGATCTACCATCACCACCAGCTTTGGAAACTAGAGCTTCTTGTGCATGAGTATCAAAACTAATAGGCCGTTTTTTGTAAATCAATTGTCTCCTAATATTTTCCAATCTTAAAGCTTTGTTAATAACTTCATCTACATGTTCATCAGACAATGTTTTCAATTCAAATAATTGGCAACGAGAAAGTATAGCACGTCTTATTCTCTTTTCAGGTCTCACTGAAGTAGCACCAATGAAAACAAATTTCCCACTTTCAATAAAAGGTAACAAATAGTCTTGTTGTATGCTTGAAAAACTGTGAATTTCATCTATGAATAGTATTATACGTAAAGGATTGGATCGTCTTGTACGATTTTCTTTTGAAATGACTGACTCAATCTCTTTTAAATCGGACATGCTAGTAGATGTAGCATTGAGTTCAAGAAACATATATCTAATCTCTTCAGCTAATATCCTGGCGATTGATGTTTTCCCTACTCCTGGAGGGCCATAAAATATCATAGAAGGCAAATATCCCAACTGAATGAAATTTCGAATCGCTCCATTTCTTTCGTTTAAAAGATGTGTTTGGCCGATAACCTCATCTAAAATACGTGGTCGAACAACTTCATCTAAAGAAGATCCACCTTGTATTTTTTCGATTATCTCAGGTGTCAATGTGTGTGACATTTACCATTGAATTATGTGTAGCTAATACAAGTAATATGTTTTTAATTATTTTTTTTAATTTGTGATCAGAATTTGAGATTTAGATCATTTATCTAGTATTACAATGTTATTGATAATGAAATGTGTTGAATGTTGAAATTATTAGTTAAAGCTAATAGTACAAGTTTAATTTATTTATTAATGATGTCTTTTAATGAACAGACATTATGTTGACCAAGACAAGTTCGTAACTTTGCTTGGTTTCTTTTTGGTTTGTTGAGAGAATAATATTCCAGTTAGTTTCTGGATGCTAAACAAAAACATCACCACTTGATGAAAGTTATAAAAGTTATAGTCGGTGGAAATTTATTATTTTCCATTTGGAATTCCCATCCCAAATTGAGTTTTCATCCCACCATTTACGCTTGTGCTAAGTTTTCTTTTCTTTGTTTTGTCCAACACTACTGGCACAGAAGCGGTGGCAGAGGAAACACTTCCATTTCTCATCCAATTGGTCGAAGGCTGTTGACTTGGAGTAGAAATCGGTAATTGGCTAGCAGTAGCAGCCTGCTGCTGTTGCATGTTTGTAGCCATATATATTTCCATCGCACGTAAAGGCAGATTAATGTTGTTTGCTTTTGAAAAAACCATAAGCAGTTTAAGATTCAGCATCACATCACCAACATTCAACAGTCTCATGGCATTTACTCCTAAACCAAAATTTTTTGCTGTAATTTTGGCTAATGTTCTCCCGTGAAATTGGTGGAAACCTTCATTACTTCGTTGAATGTCAAGCCATTGTTTTTCAATCATGGCACTAGGTATAAAAGTTTCATAGCTATTACAATGACAATCAACCAATTCAATTTTGAAGTCCTTATTCAAAACTATTTTGCAAATACCTTGAATGACTGCTTGACTTGCATCACTAAAATTTACTCTAATGGCAAGTCTCAGAATAATTACATTGAGTCCATTATCCATTACCTGAGATCTTATACCTGGTAATTGGACTTGAAAATTAGCAGTCTCTGGTGATAAAACACTGGCCCATAAAAATCGTGGTAGTGTTGTAGTATTTAAAGAAAAATGTTGTCTAAATCCATTAGGTCTTTCTTCATCTACTGGATAAATGAGGCTTATTCTGACGTTACTATTTGGAGAAAAGAATCCTTGAGATACTGCTTGCCAGTACTTCAAAGTTCTCAAATTTTGAATGTTTTCATTTGAAAGTTGATCTATCAATTCCAAAATTCTAACGATAGCTGCATTACCCATATTACGTCTAAAAAACTTATTATTAGGATCGTTTTGATTCTCCTGTGGCTTTAAAAACTGTGCATTTGATACCTGGTTTTTCTGTTGTTGAGTTTGATTTTGTGGCAATTGTCCCTTCAATTGTTGTTGTTGTTGTTGTTGTTGAGAAATTGAAGGCTGCTGGTGGTTATGAAGTGGCGGGGGTGGTATTTGATGTTGTTGTTGAAATGGACCATGAGCCAATCCTTGACCTTGTTGTAAAGCAATTTGATGTTGTTGCTTTTGAAATGCTGGTCCTGGCCTAGGTTGAGTCTTGGGGGTTGGTTGTTGTTGTTGTTGCATAATAGGAGTCACTGTCGGTGCTAAATTGGATTGTCTTCCCATGGGTCCAGTGACTACCGAATGATCTTGTTGTTGAGAGAATAACGGAGGTTGAACCTTATTTTCTAACTGAGGTGTGTGTCCTTGAGAGCCGCCTGCAGAGTTGGGGACAGAAGCAGGCAAAGGAGCCGAAGTTGGGCCATTCATCATTCCATTCTGATTGTATTGAACGACTTTGGCTGTTGGTATATTTCTCCCCATACCATTCATTTGAATAGTGTTGGATCGTGCCATGCCAGGACGCATACCCAGAGCTTGCAAATTAGCTTGTGGATTTTGAGAATTGGAGACTTGTGCTTGCGCTTGTGCTTGCGCTTGCGCTTGTGCTTGTGCTTGCATCTGTTGTTGAAATTGATGTGCCAAAAGCTGTTGTTGAGCCCCTTGTGGTACTTGTTGCGTTCCATTACTGAGGGCCTGCTGCTGTTGTGGATGTTGTTGTTGTTGATGTTGTTGTTGTTGTTGCAAGCGCTGCTGTTCAAGTTGTTGCTGATGGTGCTGCTGCTGTTGTTGCTGCTGCTGTTGCATCAAGGGATTTACAAAGGATGGGTTTTGGTGTACTACCGGGGACATCTGGGCATTAGAGCCCGAGAAGTTCATGATTAAAGTGTTGATTTCGGCAACTCAATGACGTAATGCCAGTTACCAATTGATAATTAATGGGTTCTATTTAAAGAATACACAAAATTAATGAGTTTTCAATAGTTTCCTTGTTATTGAAAAAAATTCAATACTTCTCGAACGTAAAATATGGTGAGATTGTAGTTTGTGTAATTTCTCCCCTTCGTAGAAAATAAATTGTGAGAAAAAGGGAGACGTAAATGAAAAAAGAAAGATTGAAGACCTTCGATAAGCAAGGGCGGCGAGTCAAGATTTTTGCATTTAAGTCAAGCTACTAATTGGTGCAGTAAATTAAGAGATGTAAAGGAGATTTTAAGTGGATATTCTATTCAACTACTAGTATGACCATGACGTTTAATTATTGCCAGGTATTGAATACTTCTATTTCTCTTTTTTCTTTTTTTTTTTGCTTTCTCTTTTATTTTTGGTTAGAGTTATAATCGAACAGTTAGTCTGCGACCGAATTTCAAGCGTAAATTCGTCAATCAATTTAGACTGATAAAATTTTTAAGTTGGCGTTGACGATACGTATATCTGAAACTCAGTGATTATATTTGTTCATAACATGTTTGATGCTGGTTATAAAAAGACCTGCTAGCAACTAAATTTATTCCAATAAGTTGATATATCTAGCGACCTAATAAAGAAATTAATATTTTCAGGGAACGGTAAAAATCAAAAAAAGGAATATGCACAAAATTACTGATAGAAAAGGGACGATTAATCTTACTTTCCAAGTCAGAAACTTGAATTAAATATATAATTATATACCAAAGAGCTTAAAAGTTATCAGAAAATTTTGAATTTACAAATTTTAATGTTATTTGGAGTATTACTTGAACATAAAGAAACAATTTTTTGTATTTATCTACTTGAGACCATTAATTTTCAACTCCAATGGAATGTGTAAACAACAGAAAAAATGCAGGTAAATTGTTAAGGAAAGAAAAAGCCTTTAATGCATGAAAATTGAAAATATTTCAATTAAATACTATTGGTTCTAAGCGTTTATAAGTTTTCACAGTTACTAACCATTTGTATCATTGGGGTTTAAACCTATTAACTTCTAGTTTATTGGATCTTTTTATATGAAATTAAAATAATACGTACGTAAATTTCTTTCAAATAGTTTAATTTTGCAATTTTTTTTCGATTCTGTGTATATTTTAAATTCGCATGGTTGTTATTTATTGGGGTATTCCCAAAACGGTAGAATCCTTCAGATCCACCCATCTATATAATGCTTTGTGTTCCAATTGTGGTCTTATAGGCTTTAAAGTCAGTTTTGCCAGATCATCTTCATCTTCCTCTAGTATTTCACCATTTTTTGATTTCGTTGCTCTTCTCTTTAACAACTTATTGATTGTATCTCTTTTCTCTTCTTCTAACAACTTGTTTTTATAATCTTGTCTTCGTCTATTAGTTTCAGACTTTCTTAAAGCTGCCTCATTTTCAGTTTCAACTTTCTTGTTAGGTAACTTTTTATTCATTCGACTCTCAAGTGCATCTAAAGATAAAAAGTCTTGTTGGTTAGAATATCTTGATCTTTGTCTTTCAGTCATATTTGCAGGGTCTTTGGCTCCCTGATATTCGGTTTCTTCATCTGTCAATATTAAATCTTCATCAATACCTGTAAGGTCATTATTTTTCTTGGTGTTATGGCGCTTCATATTATCATTATTATAGTCTCCAAACTCGTCTTCATCTTCTTCATCTTCTGCTTCGTAATACGTCACTTTGCGTTTTCTCAGTTCTCTTTTAATGTTGTAAGTAGCACTTGGTCTTGGGGTTTCCTCCTCATCTTCTTCATCTTCATCTTCGTCGGGTACGTCTAAATCATCCATACCGGCGTTGAATTGCTCATTGTCACTGGATGCTACATTTTCTGGTTCACTGGAATCAATTTGGTCTGGCAATTCATCACTGGACACGTCGGAAAGGTCACTCTCGTCGGAAAGCTTACGGGGCATGATGCTGATTGTTCCCTTTTTAAAAATTAATCACCTGAGCTTATACAGGATTTTTTGCTCGCCAAATAAGGTGCGTATTTTTAGGTGTAAGACAGATTAAAGGTTACTTATATAAAGGTTGATAGCTACAAAATGATTAATCTGGTTAATATCTGATATAAATTTATTAGTGTATACCTTGGAGATTCAGAAAAAATGGCTTTACTTGGGGTGTTCAGGCAGACTCATCAATAACTTCAATTACAAAATGTCTCGACCCTTGTAGTTCTTATGAGTCTCGCAGTGCAAACATTTGTAATTTTTTAGCTCAATAAATATATGATATTCAATAAACTCCAGTTGCAAAATGACCAAACCTTTTTGAAGCATGTTGGTGGTCTGAATTAAGATATGTATCACTCTGTTCGGAGATTTCAAGGGATGCTCTCAGATAATTGTCCGATGGAGTCAAATTCGAAAGCTTTTCGATTGTTGTATTCACATATGCCAGATGAACGTTTTACATATCTAAATTTGATTATATATAACCCATTCAGATTATACTATACCACTGATAAACGAACCTTTGATGGATCTGATGCTATTCTTTGTTTCAAGTGCTAAATTCTTCTTTCTAGACCCTGCACTTCCCTCGGTCTTAACTGTAAATAATTCGCTCTCATTGAAATATACCATATCTGCCTTACTTTGAAAATCTTCAACTGCGTACTTCATGATTTTGTAATGAGGAATCTCGGAAATCTGGTATGAAGTACATTTGTCCAAGGTTTCATTGAGTTGATTCAATTTGAATAATAATTTTTTCAGCAGTAATGAATCTTTGGTATCCTCTTCGTTAATCTCTGGTATGCCATTTTTCTCCTTTAAATACGAATTGGTAGTTTGAACCACGGCGTCAGCGTACAATTTTCCACTGCCATCATTTTTATTGATGGCTACAATCGGTATATAGCTCACTCTACCTACCAAGTTCAAATAGCAGTCTCTTAGTTTGCCCCTGAACTTTTCCAACACCTCTAATCTTCGTTGTGCTGTGACTTCAAGAAGTGGTTTCAAAGCAAATGCCCCGACAAGGTATGCTATGGTGAGGAGGAGAGCCGACCCATTGGTCAAACGGATCAAGTACTGGATCAATTGAGACTTCTGACGTGTCTTTATCAGATATGCACCGGAGTCGAACGATGTTTCTGGTATGGTCAATACAGGTATCATATTGTAGGAAATTGGAGTTTTGGGAGTGGTGAATATTGAATTTTGAGTGAGAAAGATGTGGGGTGAAATAGTCCGAGGTAAGAAACAAAAATTAAAAAAAAAAAAAAAAAAATCAATACTGCAATAGCAATAGCAGCATACTGATAGATGTTAATAAACTATGTTGGCGTTCTTCTCACAGGTCTCTGGAAGTACTTGTATGTAAATTATTGAAATATATTTAAACGTACAATTTTGATTTCTTGCGTCTTGTAAGTAAATAATACCCTTGATTATCGTTTACATGAACTTCTAAAATGATTTGTTCTTAATTACTATGTACAAATATAAACCACTCCATGCCAAAATCATTTATACCCAGATAATACTCCCTAATCTATTAAATCACCAATTCCTCCTGTGAAACTGACATTTTTCTGAGTTCTAACATCTGTTTCGTTATTTCTCTGTGTGCTAGTCTTTCTTCCTTTCTTATAATAGCTCTGTTTCTTTGAACTATCATACATTAAAACTGGAGCACTTTGGACTTTTTGTTTCTGATTATTTCTCTCTTCTTGTTGCTTCCAGGTAGACCATGGAACACTTTTACCGTGTTTTAATCGTAACGTCGTCATTTTCATATCTACATTGAGCTTGGATTTGCTTTGTCGAGATTTATCTTTAATCTCTTGAGCTCTTTCTTTCATTTGTACAAGTCTCTCATCGCTTGGATCGAATTTCGATTTCAAAATTCTTCGAATTGCCTCTGGAGATATTCCAAATTTGTCTGCCAAATCTTTAGTTGTTATCCCCGGGATTTGTTCTTTGAGCTCTCTAATATTATTCATGTTTTCTCGATTCAATTTACGAGTGGGTTTCCATTGCCCGTACCTTTTGGCAACACTTATATTTCTCTTCTTCCATTCTGGTATTTCTCTATCAATAAATTCACTAGGTTCCCCAATGGAGCTACTGTTTGTATTTGACGGTTTTTGTTGAGCCTTTGGCTTCACCTCAATAGTGGGTTTAATGTTTGACGACATATTTCGGATTGAGACTTGAAACCTCCATGGTATGACCGTGTTAAGCCTAGGTATACGTATACTTTGTAGCATTACGGGCCCGATGACATAAATTTGAAAGTGCGATTGAAAAAAATTAATGATTGAATATAAATTAAATATCAGAAAAATACAAATGTCAAAATTGTAGTAATATGATAAGTGATAGTCAATGAGGACAGAGATGAGATAAACTTAGGTAAAAGTGAAAACATTGAAGAAAATTAAATCATTTTGTCAATCTGAACTTCATTTTTAATCTGCAATAATAAGACTTTCCTTATTAATACCACATTATGGCTCGTATTTGTCAACATTAATGCAACCACAGCTTGAATAACAGGATATAAAACTAGGTTTTTAAACTTCGCATAGTATTCACCACTAATTCAAAAGCTAAAAAATAAACTAGTTATAAGAATTAGATAAGTAAGAAATCTTGAATTTAAGACCTTTTAAATTGACTAAACTTTGTATAAAATTACTTCCCAGTCAGTTTCACTTTTTATTATATTTTGAAACCCCCATAACTTTTAAAATGTTACTTGATAAACTTCGTTTACTTGTTTTGTTTCTTTGTAAGTTGTATCCCCCTTTATTTTGTACCTGCATATACGGTATTGATTTTATTAAATGATTTGAGGCAGAGATAAAAAACCACAAATCCCACAATAGAATTTCACTCGTGTGCCCTATTGATAAACGAAATAGATCCAAAGATATTAACGTAAAAGTCGGCAATCACAAATATTTTACTAATCAACAAGTCTGCACCGTTAGATGAATTTTTTGAGAAAATTTTTGGGCTCCTCGTCTATAGACGAAGTGGTACTGATCCCTTCAGGGAAACTTTTTTTGACACGGTCGCCACTCTCACCCAAAGGTGAATTAGAATGTCTCTATAACGATGCATTTGCTTCAATTAGACAAACCCCGGTTGCTTATTCATATAGGTTGGCTGTCACAAGGGTGTATCAAGAAGGAGAATTGGCTGCCAAAGGTGATAGTGGATACGAATCTTCAGATGACGAAGACGACTTTCTGGAACTTGATTCTATAAATGAACACGTAGGTAGATCAAGCTCTAAAGATGAGTATGGATTCATTATTCTGGAAGAATTAAAATTGCATTGTTATGAAAAGGAAGATGGCTCTAGAGCTATATCCTGGAAAGATCTTACTGGGGACCCCGGTGATAGATTCGAATTTATAATTGATGACGATTCCAAACAAACTGATGTTGACGCGTTTATGTTAGCATTATATAAATGTCAGTACGAACATAAATACCACAGAAGCAATCTTGAAATGTCAAGTCCAAAAGTGCTAAAAGAGTTTGTTTATAACCCCAAAGTAGAAGTTTTCAATTTGGATACTTTGCAAAATATTGCCACAAATGGACATTCAAATCACAAGACTCATGAGAGAGTCCCTTCAAATTATAGTATTCATGATCACGCCCTTTCGAGGAATGTTAGTCAGCAGTTTAAACAATCCGTCCGCACTTCACAGGACCAACAACATGATTCTAATTCTCGATCTTCTCAAGCCTATGATGGTGCTTCAAGGTCGAATACATCTCATTCGAATATGCGAGACGTACTTCGATCACCTTTGACTGTTGGGACTTCAACTAAAACAGACAATCATTCTGACCTTTCAGTCAATAATAAAGGTGTCAAAACTGAAGATAAACCTGGGACGCCCAATAATATAAAAGCTTCTTCGAGACTAAAGAAGGAGCTTGATTATAAATACCAGAAACACTCTGACGAAGATGATTATGAAGATTACGAAGATGACGATGATGATGATGATGACGATGAAGAAGTTGACGATGCGGAAGTTGAACAAGATGACGATGATGATAAGTTTTTTGATGCTGTTGGTAAAATAGAGGGAGATTCTATTTATGACAACAACAATGTTGCACTCTACTTGTACGATCCTAAAAGTGAGAGCTTCATACTTTCATCAAAAGCCTCGGATGTGCTTTTAGACATAATTAACTTGAAAGAATGGCAATATAAATTATCAATTAATGCCATTAATAAATCAGGAAAGCTGTTTCTAGTTGAAGCTAATTTACTGACAAATTTGAATCCTACTTTCAATTTTGAAAAAAGATCCTTCGTTTTCAATCAAACTAATGAAGATGATTCGACGGTCTATTCTTGGTTAATCAAGTTTGAAACAGACCAAGAACTAACTGAATTCCAAATAGCATACCTGACTCATTTGTGGGAAGCAATACATAAGCAAAAATTTGGAGAAATCCCCGACAAGAAGAGATCAAAGACAAATATCAAGAAAGAATTTAAGAATGTTGATTATATTCTGGAAGCCATGAGACGTACTCAACTTAATGATTTGTAAATCATCAATAGACTTCGAATAAGTTCCATACTTACATAAAGTACCCAATTAATATAGCATACCCTAATTTATTATTTATTTACATGTAAGTAGTATTTACCTTACTTAATTTCTAATTGATTTTTTTACCTTTTTCCAAACCCAAATGATCTTTTAAACTCGTCAATCCATAATATTCTAAATGCATTGATCTTATGTGATATAGTAGGACGAAATTCCTCGAATGACTTGACGCTAATATCTTGATGCTTTTGCTGTAAATGGGGAGGTGGAAGACCGTTAACTCTAGCGTGTATCCGTTTCACCCAGTTATTGAAAACCGGAGAGTCAATAAGCAATCTATATAAGTATTCTTCAAGTGATTTTGGAGGTGGACGCATGCTTCACCAATGTACTGGATCAGATTTTTACTGTATCGCAACTTGATTTGAGGGAAAAATCGATCCATCTTGTCATATTAATTAAATGTTGATATACTGCACATAGCATGGGGATGAAACACGTATATATATATTTTTTTCACGGATATCTTGATAGGTGTACTCTCAATCAGAAATCTTCAACACTAACATGATATCTGATGCCCAATTGAACTCCATAGTGATTGGATTTGGTATCTCTTCCATGATATTGATTTTGATATACCATGCTATCTCTTCTAATTTGAAGAACTTCCCTCAAGAAGAGGATAAAGTAAAGACGCAATAAATGTTCAGTCAACAACGGAAAGATTTAAGGAAGTTAGTACAAGAGATCGAATGGTATTGAAATAAATGATTGCTCGTTGTTTTCATTTGATCAAACCAGTCTTCCTAGTTGTGTTTATATTGAGCCCACTGAGTACCTTACAAAATTCCAGATATTAGACCCATAACCGGTTTAGTACTTATAAAACATGTATAGTAATAGAGATTTTGAAAAAATTCAACTTGTAGCGTACTCATAGTGTATATTAATACATGCTATTGAAGTTTTGCATAATTATTAGATAATTTGTAGAAGAGCCGTGAGTTAGTTTTGAATTTGGTGCGGTGCGGTGGGGATGGTAAAAGTATGGGATCGGTTTCTCAATAGTTTACTATCCCAGTACGCAAGCTAGAAGGGGCTATAAAAGAACATAGTTTAGCGAATTGTATTTTAATCCTCGAGTTTAAGCGGTGCATTAAATTTAATTTTACTATATATAGGTTTATAGGTTGTATCACTGGAAATGTACCCCCACACATCATGATTAGGAATATAAGACATACAAATCATCTGAATAATGTTGAGTCTTGAGGTGTATTAATCATAGCCGTACGTAGTTGTATACATTTTAAAAATCAAATATGATTCAATAGGGAGAAATCAAAGAGCTGATTAGCAGTCACTTGTTCGTAAATTGAAAAACCATTACTACAGCTATTTGGAAAAATGATACTAATCTCAAAATTTGCAACCTACAATCATAACTTCTATATGACTGAGTTCTCTTTGAATTTGATGAGGTACTAGTAATGCTTGTATTACAATTCACACTATTCCGCCCAATATTTCGCATACATTAAATTAGAGATTATTAAATCCTCAATCTGTTATTTATTACATGCTCATGTCAACCACTTTAATGTACACTGCCCTAGTTTTCATATTTTGGAGAATCTAATATATCATACCTAATCACAGAACAACAATCATCTCACAGTAAAAACAAGTAAACAATTCACAATACAATCAATTTTCTTTAACGCAAACTTGTAGATTGTTCGACTAATAGTTAAAGTGTGATTCTTTTCACATATACATTATTTTATGCAAGGAACAATAAGTAGAATTTGATAATTCAGGGTACTCTACATCCCCAAACGTTTATACTGAAATCATGAAGACGCAAAGGTACCAACGCTATTCACTTGATCGTGCCTAGTACAAATTTTACTGTAACATCCTCTTTAATATTAGCTCTTTAGAAATACTATCTGGTGCAACTATGTATCTGAGATGAGTGAATAACATCAATCTTGAAAATGCGATTTCTCAAAAAAATATTTAGCACTTCTTTCGTAATTCATTTCACAAACAGACAGGATATGTCAAATATGTCAATTAGTATTTTTGATTGCAATTATTTCAAAGTCACTCATGTAAAATACTTTATTGAGAAAAGAAATAGAAAAATATTCATGCTTAGACAATTAGATATAAACTTTAAAATAAATAGTATAGTAAATTATGATGCACGATAATTGCCACACTAAGCAAATTTGGATAGATGTGGGACAAAACACATCTCGTTCTCAATTTATGAAAAAAAATACTGGGACAAGCTACTAACTCAAGAAATATGATTAGTACAAGCAGTACCAAGACTAGAGTGAAAAAAACACATGGATCTGATGCATCTAACGGTTCTATTGTTGTACTATAGTAGCAGTTAAAAGCATATAATCAAAACAGAGATAGCTATTTTTTCTTTCTTTATATAACCGGCTTAAATAATATGCTTCATTAAGCATGTTAAGACCTTTTGTTCCTAGCATTTTAGGTAGGTGAACTACGAAAAAAAATAAAATTACAATCTATCTTAATAATCCGGTGTTGGGGTTAAAAAATGAAAACGAATGACACTATTTTGCGCGATTATTTGAATGTTTATCTATACTTAGTATATAAATTGTTGATTAATTAAACTTTTTTTCATTCTAATGCGTATCAAACATACTAAGAGGAGAAACTTTCAAGAGGAGAAACCGTTGTGAACTTGCGTTAACAAACAAAGTGATCTTATTTAGTTTGATACCTCTGTAGAATTAAGCTTGAAAATATTTCTTTTGTTTTTTTTTTTCCTCTATTAATTAACGAACTCTGGTATAGGTTTATCAATTTTTGCCACAGAGTGCAGATAATACACAGAAAATTTTTTTACTAGACAATCTTTATCATTCAAAATACCAAATTTGCAAAAAACGTTTTTGGCACATGAAAAATTAAAACTTTCTAATTAAGACTCCACGACCCCTATAAAAAATAGTATAAAGAGGGTAAACTTGAACAAATATAGATCTGTTCGTAATTCAAAATTTAGTTTTGAGATAAATACTTTATTATCAGCTTCGGGTTAAAAAAAATCCAATAGATACCAGCAAAAACAGTCGTTATTGTGCGTCATGTAGAGATTGTGAGCCCTTAATTAACTTTTTTTTAAAAGTAGGTCGTGCTCAAACCGATCGATTGTCTCCACTACCATGTTAGTGATAAGCGAATATTATCATCCCACTGTCACTTTAACCGTTTCAATTTTCAGGCATGAATTTGTAATTTCAGTGAGGTTATCAATAACTTTTGTTGCTGTCGTGAATGTACATTGATCGCGCTTACTATCACCTTGGTAATTGAATCATAACCATACATGTATTGACAAAATTTCTGCTTAGATTGCTAAATTAATTATGTCTTAATAGCCTAGGCTAATATATTCAGCCATGCTTTCCCACAAGCATTAATCATAATTGTTCTTTTTTTGCTTGAATATCACAACGTTTTTTTTTCCTAGTGCAGTACGTTAACGTGCATAAATTAATAGATTAGACAAAAAAAAATAATAAAAAAGTTAAAACGGTGGAAGGGGAGTTGTGGAGGCAGTTGTGGAGGCTAAAAAAAAAACGTATCACAATAAAATACTCAAACCTTCCTTAAATTTTGAATATTTTCGTTTTGCGTTAAATTTAGTAAGATTAAACAAATTCTCCATTCTGTGAATAAATCTACAGTGTTTAATTCTCCCAATCTACAAATTAATTCATTGCACCCATATATGGACGTACCGTCTTTGGAGGAAGTCCTTCTAGGACA
Organism: Kurtzmaniella fragi; assembly: GCA_030581955.1. Classification (NCBI taxonomy): domain Eukaryota; kingdom Fungi; phylum Ascomycota; class Pichiomycetes; order Serinales; family Debaryomycetaceae; genus Kurtzmaniella; species Kurtzmaniella fragi. Next base: position 159,495 of record JAKTWE010000008.1, read on the forward strand.
TGGACACCCCCCTTACACTATAACCGATTTCTCAAACTACCTTGAAAGTTTCCATTGTCAAGAGAACCTTGAGTTCATGCTTGGACTTATTAAAATAGGTGCTTCGCATTCGACGTTAGAAGTTCAAATCACTTGGGAAGAAATATATCATAATTTTTTACTTGAAACATCTCCAAAAGAAGTGAATTTACCATGTAAAATCAAACTCAGATTATTAGAACAGAATCCAGAATATGGAAAAATACCTAATGAAGAATTATTTGCAGAAGCCAAAAAGATTGTTTTAGACATTTTGAGTGATTTGTATTTTGAATACATCAGAATATATAAGAAAAGGTTTTCAAATGTGCCTCCATGTTTATGTGTTGATTTACCAAAATCTCCTGAATCTTTTACAAGTAATGACGATGAAATACAACATATTACTCCTACATTATTTAAGCCCATCCCTCAACAAAATTTCGATGGGTTTAATTTAGAAAAACCTTCATATACAAAAGACGATGCAGTTTATACGCTGCCAAGTGCACTGCCTTCTCCAGTACAACGACGCATATTGGAATGTAATACAGTACAAGGAAACAATGGGTATCATAATAGTAAAGATAGTCAATCAGGATTATTATCTCAAGTTTCAAATCAAGAATCACATCAAAATGTAGAAAGCAGAGGATCATCAAGACAAAACAGCACAACTTCTTCTTCTTCAAGGGGATCATCGTTTGGTTCAATAGTGGATACGTTTAAGAATGCAGATCATATGAACTGGAGAAGAGCAGTCAAAAAATTCAAGATAAGACGATTTCTGAATGATCATCATGTTGAAGAATTAGAAGGTAAGGAATAGAATAAAGGTTAAAAATATCACAGGGTTATTTTTTTATAGACAATTTTTTTTAAAAGGGAAATATTCAATTAATTTCATCCAGTTTAAGAACTGTTTTATTTTATGTATAGCATTTAGACTAGATTTTAGTCATTCAATGAGTTAATGAAAAAGCATTTATAATTATCACTATATTGTAGCTTGAATTTTGCAGATTATTTTGAATTATTAATTCATATGCCACAGTCCGCTAAATTTCGGAGTAAAATTTACAGTTTCAAAGATAAGGAGGGGTTAGTAAAAGAGGAGCGCGCACTTATTAAAAAAAAAAAAATAATAATAATAATAACTAGCGAGTACTGATAACCTGCCACATCAGAAATTTTTAAAGCTAAATGCTTAACGATAAATTGTATAGATAAAAAAAGAGGATATTAAGAGCGAATGGTGAAATGAAATTGCATACGCAAACAATATTAGAAGATAAACCAAAAGAATACGACTTGTTTAGAATTATCTCTATAGTTTGTTAATACAGCAGGGTAATAGTCTATCACTTAACAACTTAATTAATAAGATTAATGCTTTTAATGTCAAATTGCGGAGATCTATAAACATTAAGCTTCTCGCTACTCCAATTTTTTGCTCATCTCTTTAATTCCCCACCTACGAATGTCATTAACGTACTATTTTACGCTTTATTTTTATTATTACCTTTTTGATGCTCTTTGTTTCAAAGTTTTGGTTTACATACGTTGATTGTTCTATTTGATTTTATTTTGGTTGCGGGGACTTTGTATTGAAGATCTAAAATGTCTAAACTTCCAGTAAGATAAATCACAAATTATAAGCTACAATGGAATTAATAAACCAGATTTAGTTGTTCACTGTAGATGTCTTATTTGTAAACGTAATATCATGGCTGGTTAAAACTTTTGATTTTGTTTTACATATTTTGCGGCTCGTTTTAGCATCTTTGAGTTTTATTTGAGGTTATTCATTTTTTAATTTTCAAAGGCTAAAATTCCAGCAGCTAATTTAACTTTCAGTAACCTAATCATGTTAGTCTAAATATGCATTTGCGGTATTCAATAGTTCAGGCACAAGCCATTTTAAATAACTCAATGACACAGTAAAAAAGATGTTGCCCAAAACGCACCTCACATAGAGAATTACTTGAAAATTTAATAAAACAGATCAGTGGCTGACAATATGTTTAACTTCAAATATATCAATACACATACCCAGTTTTGTGTAACATTTCCAACCTTTATTAACACCCAAATCTCAACTACTAGGTTAATGGCCAGTTACTCACGTAATACCTATATTAACAAAAAAATAAGCGCTAATTCTAAAATAATATCATTCAAATAAACTACAACTTAACTACTCTTTGTTTTATCATTTCGCTGTGAGTATTTACTGCACACTTTCATTTATTATAAATATAAGTTGTAATGAAAGTATCATTACATCAAATTCAAATCCCCAACCCCCAATTGAGCTCTTTGCTTTAATTGTCTTAATTCATCATCAGATCTTTTACTACCTTTTTCCACAATTAAATTTCTTAATAATTTGTTTTCCATTTCTAATTGTTGAATCTTATTTTCCAACATATTAGAAGCTTCAGACAAACTATGAATGGTTTCTTGCATTTCCTTTTCCTTTTGTTTCTTCTTTATTCTAAATCTAGCTGAAGCAGCGGTATTTTTTTTTCTTTTGTCCACGTCGTTGTGACCGATTCCTTTAAAATCTGAACCATTAGTACTATCAAAGCTGTTTGATCTATAAGGTTGATTGAAACCAGACAAGTTGGGTGAGTCTTCTTTATGTCTGGTTGAATAAGCTAAAGAAGATGATGAAGAAGTAGAATTTGGAGTATTTGCATAAACAGGGTCCAAGATATTTGAAAGTGTATTGTGTTGTCTTACTGGGCTGCGAGTATATTGTTCAGTAGAAGCTGGCACTTCAAATGTATCTTCTTTACCATGTTGATGTTGTGCGACCAAAGCTGCCAATAAATCAATTTGATTTTGAGATAATCCAGCAGCCACTAATGAAGATTGAGCTCCTGGAGGAACTGCAACTTTAGGTAACTCAGAAACATTGATTGAAGCATTTGTATTTGCTGAATCAGCTATTCTAACAGTTTCTGGTGATCCATAATTTTCATTTTTTGGTCCCAAATGACGATCATTACCAGAATGATCTATATCTTGGTGATGAATTCCGTATTTATCATCATAACTATGATTATCAAAATTAGGACTGAGCTTGTTTAGTATTCCTGTTAAATTGTTATCATCTTGAGGATTTTTCCTAATTTGAGCGTCTCTTAAACCGGTCGAGTTCCCTTCTATAAATTGAAAGGTTTCTTCATTATCATCACCATCTTTCTTTTTTGGTTTTTCAGCATCTGGAAATATAAAAGAATCGTCTGCAAAAGCTGCCAAATCTAATGAAAGCTGTCCATCAACATCCAAGTTTGGAGTGGCATCGGTGGTATTTGACATGAAGTTGTCAATATATACCAACTGCTCTAATAAGGCAGAGGAAGTAACCTGATCTCGGTCGTTTATATTGGTCATATTGAGTTTACAACAATTGATAAACAAGGGTTTTTTGCAACAGAAATATCTTCTTTAATCAGTTAAACCTCGAAACGAAAGAATGAAGCAGAAAAAGTTTTTTGATCAAGTTTTATGATCTTCTGAGAGTAATTTAAAGTCCCCCCATATATATCTGATCTGACTCTTGAATAGCCACACTAAGACTACTATCTACTGGTGTGAAGTATGGCTCCAAAATATACCTATACTATAATTTAAATGAGAGAATATCACGTGAAGTGTGCAAATATTAACAATTTTAGTAAAGGGGACCAATTAATTGTTTATGTGCACAACAACGCTTTTAATTAAGTTAGATAATGTATGAGCACGTTTAAACGCACAACTAAAATGAGTCAAGCCATAGTTTTGGTTGCAAGGGAAATAAAAATAGTGAGCCTTGTATTAGTGATCATTTTAAGTTTTGGTAACAGGTGACGTAGAGGGGCGATATAAAGATATGATTATTCAACTCAGGAAATATTTACTTCAAGTGTAAAATAATTGTATTTGAATTTTGGTTAAATTTGATGTATTTATTTTTTCCGCCAAGTATATAAATATATCAGCTATAAAAGATTTCAAATCTTTAGAAACCTGTTAAAAGACTTGAAACCATCTTGTTAAGTTTACATTGATTAATTGAAAATTTCCATTATCTTGAATACATCGAGCAAACTTAAAATAACATCTCTAATAAGAGATTGAAGTGAATATTGTGTGATGGGTGGTAGATACGATCCTAAGAACCCGAAATTTCCTTTGGCAATAAACTTTGAAGCATCCGCAGAAAAGTGAAAAAAAAAAAACAACTGATTAATCCTTTTTCTCTAGGCGATTTCAAATCTGCTTCAAAATAAATTACTTTCTATAATTTTGTAACTGTCCTTGTCCTTGTCCTTGTCCTTGTCCTTTCGTTACCATAATTCGGGGAATTGATCAAAATCTTCCCAGATACACAATTGAAGTCTTAATATTCTCTGAATATTGTCATTGACTCCTTTTAAAAATTTTTTTTTATGCTTTTTATAATTTTTTCATAACATGTCAAATTTATTTTTTAAGTTTAATCCGTGGGACAAAAATTTGTTTCTGTAGCGAGAGACAATGTCCATCAGTACTTCGATTGTTTTTGAGGACTGGTTGAAATAGTAGCTTTTCCTCTGAGTCCAAAAGGAGATTGATTAACCACCTTTAATCTGTATTCAGCAAAACTACGGAAAGTATTACCATTAGTTGGAGACCATTTAGTAGTGACACCAGCAGTAGAAGTAGGTTTAGTCAATGGAGACAAATTTGCAGTTTCTTTCAGGAATCTAAGAACTCTGGTATTGGAAATAAATCTTCTTGCAACTGACATTGGATATAGCAGAATGGTTAAAATATTTTTCAAAAGGATGATGTATTAGGTATATATAAAAGTGTAGGGATCCAAGAGCCGAAAAAACGTACGTGAAAAGTTTTTCATTTGGCTTATATATTAATAAATGGGGTGCTGCATGATCTCAAGATTAGTCGGACCTACGCATCTTGGAAAGCCATTAATGGTGCGATAAGATTAACTGTGTATGTTAAAATGAAATTAAAACAATCACATGTAACGGATTTTTATCTCCGCCACCAATTTTTGTGTGTAAATTTCACAATAATTTTCCATATCGGCTTTTAAAATACTTGAGTTAAGGGACCTTTTTACCGAAAATTTAAACTCCTTGTTATGAATGAGGCATTGTTAATTATTTTTGTAAGCAACCCACCTTTTCTCCGTTCTCCCCTCACTCTAGACTGATTTTAAAAATGTGATAATTTGATGTTCGTTTTTATACATATTTTTAGGAGTTTGATGACATTGTAATACATTGAAACAACCTGACTACGATTGAAATCATTGAATTATTGATGACAGAAATAAAATTTGGGTTAAGTCTTGTTTGAATTAATACGCTAATTGTTATCACGATTGTACTTTGGTAATTCTTCGAATAATCAATTGTTTTAGCGAATATTCCGTTGAACAATCTTTATCAAGTAAAATATCCGGTCGGGCCATATTATTTTTTTAGATTAATTTATTGGACTATTATTCTTATTCACTCGGTTCTGAAATCCTTTTAACTTTTCGTAGCAAACATTCCTGCATTTAAATTTTCAATTTAAGTATTTTATTTTTGAATTTAGTTTTGCTTTCTGTTCACTCTCCCCCCATTTTTATATCGTACAATTGCAATGGGCGCACTGCAGAAGTCCGAGCCAATAATAAATATTCAAAAGTGAGTCATGAAGGTTGCCAATATTCGGCTACATGGGTTGCAAACATCCGAAAATATTACCTTCTATTGAAATAATATATACAGTATTAAAGTGGCCCCCATGGAGTTAGGAACCTCATTAATCGCGGACTTTTACGTCCATATTCAAAATGCCTACCAACTTTTTTTCAAAACTGAAACCCTGACCGAACAGCTAATTTAATTATTATTATTATTACCTCTATTCGATTCTGTCACACTATATATTAAACGGGTTCCACTCACCCTATCATCTCAAACTTAAAATTCATAATCATCTAAAACTTTTCAAATTATCACCAGTACTAAAACTTTGAGCAACTTGATTTAAGAATTATTTTTCTTTGTACCTTTCTATCCAATGACTCCATACTATTGTTATGAGTAGTACTTAATGCACCAACTGTCACATCATCATTAATTTTTTTCTCGGTCTCGGACTTTCCAATCACATTCTTATCTTTTATGTTAACTGTTAATAATAATTTTTTTTTTTCGTGCGTGTGATTCACCCTCATCTTTTTCGCCGGCCCTCATTATCTTCATATAAAGGAAATAGATAATCCCTTCCCCTTCCTTTTTGTTTTCTTGCTTTTTCCTCTGTTTATTAAAATTTAACTTATATTTCAATTGATCTTCAATGACAAGCACTCCTTCAGAAGAGCCTCTGAAGATTAACCAGATGAGACGGGATACCACCATCTTGGGACCAATGAATAAAATCATGGTTGCCAACAGAGGTGAAATCCCCATCAGAATCTTCAGAACTGCTCATGAGCTTTCAATGCAAACAGTGGCTATATATTCTCACGAGGATAGATTGTCAATGCATCGTTTAAAGGCTGATGAATCTTATGTCATTGGTAAAAAGGGTCAATATTCCCCAGTTGGTGCCTACCTTCAAATTGATGAAATTATTAGAATTGCTAAGGAGCATCATGTTAATATGATTCATCCAGGTTATGGATTCCTTTCTGAAAATTCTGAATTTGCTAGAAAAGTTGAAGAAGCTGGAATTGCTTGGATTGGTCCAACTTATAAGACTATTGACGCTGTTGGAGACAAGGTTTCAGCCAGAAATTTGGCTATTGCCAATGATGTTCCTGTTGTTCCTGGAACTCCAGGCCCAATTGAAGATGTCGAAGAAGCTGAAGAATTCGTTCAAAAATACGGTTACCCAGTTATTATCAAAGCTGCCTTTGGTGGTGGTGGTAGAGGTATGAGAGTTGTTAGGGAAGGTGATGATATCAAGGATGCATTTAACAGAGCTACTTCAGAAGCTAAAACTGCTTTTGGTAACGGAACTTGTTTTATTGAAAGATTTTTGGACAAACCAAAGCATATTGAAGTTCAATTGTTAGCTGATAGTTACGGTAATGTCATTCATTTGTTTGAAAGAGATTGTTCTGTGCAAAGAAGACATCAAAAAGTTGTTGAAATTGCGCCAGCCAAGAACTTACCAAAGGAAGTAAGAGATGCCATTTTAACTGATGCTGTTAAGTTAGCCAAGAGTTCAGACTACAGAAACGCTGGTACCGCTGAATTTTTGGTTGATGGTCAAAATCGTCATTACTTTATTGAAATCAATCCAAGAATTCAAGTCGAACATACTATCACTGAAGAAATTACTGGTGTTGATATTGTGGCAGCTCAAATTCAAATTGCTGCAGGTGCCTCTTTACAACAATTAGGCTTATTACAAGATAAAATTTCTACCAGAGGGTTTGCCATTCAATGTAGAATTACCACTGAAGATCCATCAAAGAATTTCCAACCAGATACTGGTAAAATTGAAGTTTATAGATCTGCTGGTGGTAACGGTGTTCGTTTAGATGGTGGTAACGGGTTTGCCGGCTCAATTATTTCACCCCATTATGACTCTATGTTGGTTAAATGTTCTTGTTCTGGTTCTACTTTTGAAATCGCAAGAAGAAAGATGTTGAGAGCATTGATTGAATTTAGAATTAGAGGTGTCAAGACCAACATTCCTTTCTTATTGGCATTATTAACATATGATACTTTTATTCAAGGTAACTGTTGGACCACATTTATTGATGATACTCCATCTTTGTTCCAAATGATTTCTTCTCAAAACAGAGCAACTAAATTGTTAAGTTACTTGGCAGATTTGACTGTTAACGGTTCCCTGATCAAGGGACAAACTGGTAATCCAAAGTTAGACACTGAGGCTTTGGTACCTGATTTACATGATCCAAAAACTGGTATCGTTATTGAATTGAATAACCAAGTCGCCCCACCAAGAGGTTGGAGACAAGTTCTTTTAGAAGAAGGCCCAGATGAATTTGCCAAAAAGGTCAGAGACTTTAAGGGTACTTTAATTATGGATACCACTTGGAGAGACGCGCATCAATCTTTATTAGCCACTAGACTTAGAACTATTGATTTGATTAACATTGCTCCAACTACTGCTTATGCCATGAGTGGTGCCTTTGCCTTAGAATGTTGGGGTGGTGCCACTTTTGACGTTGCGATGAGATTCTTGTATGAAGATCCATGGGCCAGATTACGTAAATTACGTAAGTTAGTACCTAACATTCCATTCCAAATGTTATTGAGAGGTGCCAACGGTGTTGCTTACTCTTCATTGCCAGATAATGCTATTGACCATTTTGTAAAGCAAGCAAAAGATAACGGTGTTGACATTTTCAGAGTTTTTGATGCTTTGAATGACTTAGAGCAATTGAAAGTCGGTATCACTGCCGTCAAAAAAGCTGGTGGTGTTGTTGAGGCTACTGTTTGTTACTCTGGGGATATGTTACAACCTGGTAAGAAATATAACTTGGAATATTATTTGAACTTTGTTGACGAAGTTGTTGAGATTGGTACCCACTTTTTGGGAATTAAGGATATGGCAGGTACATTGAAGCCAAAGGCTGCTAAGTTATTAGTTAGTGCTATCCGTGAAAGACATCCAACTTTACCAATCCACGTTCATACCCATGATTCCGCCGGTACTGGTGTTGCAAGTATGACCGAAGCTGCCAAGGCAGGTGCTGATGTTGTGGATGCTGCATCAAACTCCATGTCTGGTATGACTTCTCAACCTTCTATCAACGCTATTTTGGCCTCATTTGAAGGTGAAGTTGAATCAGGTTTACAAGAATCTTTAGTTCGTGAATTAGACAACTATTGGGCTCAAATGAGATTATTATACTCATGCTTTGAAGCTGACTTGAAGGGTCCAGATCCAGAAGTGTATCAACACGAAATCCCAGGTGGTCAATTGACAAATTTACTTTTCCAAGCTCAACAATTAGGTTTGGGATCTAGATGGTTATTAACCAAGGAAACTTATAAGATTGCCAACCATTTATTAGGTGATATTGTTAAGGTTACTCCAACTTCTAAGGTTGTTGGTGATTTGGCTCAATTTATGGTTTCCAACAACTTGACTGAAGAAGACGTTCAAAAGTTGGCTTCAGAATTAGATTTCCCAGATTCTGTTTTGGATTTCATGGAAGGTTTAATGGGTACTCCATATGGTGGATTCCCAGAACCTTTGAGAACGAATGTTTTGGGACACAAGAGACCAAAGTTGTCTCAACGTCCTGGTCTTACTTTACCACCAACCGACTTTGTTGCTATTAAAGATGAATTAGCTTCCAGATACAATAATATCAACGAATGTGACATTGCAAGTTACGTTATGTATCCAAAGGTTTACGAACAATACAAGAAACAACAAGAAAGCTACGGTGATCTTTCTATTTTACCTACAAGATACTTCTTACAAGCACCAAAGATTGGTGAAGAAGTCAATGTTGAAATTGAAAAGGGTAAGACTTTAATTATTAAATTACTTGCAGTTGGTGAAATTTCTCAACAAACTGGTACTAGAGAGGTTTTCTTTGAATTGAATGGTGAAATGAGATCTATAACTGTTGATGACAAGACTGTTTCTGTCGATACCAAGACTAGGCCAAAGGCCACTCAACCAAATGAAGTTGGTGCACCAATGGCAGGTGTTGTTATTGAGGTTAGAACCAAGACAGGACAAGAAGTCAAGAAGGGAGATCCAATTGCTGTGTTGTCTGCCATGAAGATGGAGATGGTTATCAGTACACAAGTTTCAGGTAAAGTTGGTGAAATTTACGTTAAGGAAGGTGATTCTGTTGATGCCAGTGATATGATCACAGCCATCCATCAGTAAGCGAGACAATCAAACCATTTAACTTTCTTTCTTTCTTTCTTTATTCTTTGTTTGAATAGCCAAAGTATTTGATGAACAGATATCAACTTTCATTTTATAAATATTTGTTATTCATTTCTCCAACAGATAATGATCTATATATATATACGACTCGACTTTTATTAGGTGTAAAATTAAATGATGATTAACATTTTTCTTAGTGATTTCCATGCTTTCTACCACTGGGTATAGTGCTTCTTAAACCCAATTCTCTTTGCTTTTTTTGATACAAATTTCTTCTTCTCAGCACATCCAGTACTTCTTGTTCTTGTCTTAGCATTAATTTTTCTTCCAATCCTTGATTTTCGTTTTCTAACTCTTCTAACTGTTTGAGTAAATCGCGTTCCACCTGTATTTTCTTTGCTAATTCATTGTCACTAACCCCTGAAGTACCAGTCCAATGTGTTTTCAGAATGATATCTTGAGTGAAATGCGTCTGGGATAAGATTTTGATCCATTTATCGAGTAATTTGTGGGAGCTTTCAGTAGTCGCGTTAACTTTCTTGAGATTACCGTTAGTGAACTGGACTGTCTTTATCACTTCAGACATGGCTCCATTTATAGATTGAAGTTGTGCCAACTCTTTCTCAAGCGCCAAATATTTCTTGTTCTTAGGCTCGGTCATTTGGGTGTTATATCAAAGAAATATGATATTAAAATGTGTGTGTTTGTTTACCTTTAGTTTTAAACACTAATTTTGAGTTTTTTTTTTATTTATGATTTCTGCGTATTTTTACCCTTCTGCTCTTGCACACAGGATTTGAAGCATCTTTATTGAAAACTCGTTCTCACATCTTCATTCAACCATGGAAGACGGCCAATTGCCCACTAGATGGGAAATAGAACTCGAGTTTGTACAATCTTTAGCAAACATTCAATATCTTCATCATCTAGCTCAAAACAAGTATCTTGAGGACCCCAAGTTCTTGAATTATCTTGAATATTTGAACTATTGGAGAAACCCCGAATACGCAAAATATTTGGTTTACCCTAACTGCTTACATATCTTAAGTTTACTCCAGACTGAAGACTTTAGGAAAAACATATTAAGTCCCGATTTTATGAGTGCTGTAATGAATGATATGGTCAAAAGATGGCAAGATAACGATAATATGATAGACAAAGAGGAAGAGAAAAATGGATCGAAAGGCGTTGAAACAGAAATCCCGGCCAAAGAATTAAATGGGGCTGCACAAAACGGCATCGCTAACTAAGAGAAGTTCAAATTCAGTGTATGTCACTCTTAAATTAGAATTAAAGTCAACTAATCCTATCATTTACTTTTAGCTAAGAACTAAAATTGAGTTGACACTGTATTTGAAGTTCCCCATGCAGGATTGTACATATTAATTATTTAACACCTACCCCCATTTTTTTTTCTACTGATCGAATTTGCCTTCATGCCACCGACTTCATCACAGGCAGCAAACGCTGTTTCTAATGACCAGAGATATAAACATGATTTGGGATACATTGAAAATTGTATCGATCAAGTGACCAGTAAATTGAGATGCTCATTGCTCGAATTGGTATTTGTCTTGTCATTCACTGGCTGCTTGCTTTTGGGAAAGATCATTAGCTCAGTTGCTGTGGAAGATGAAGTATACAATTATTTTAACGATAAGAGAAACTTTCTCAATCAATATTTTGTCAAACAAGGTTGGGCTTGGACTACTATAGTTATCATATCATATTACACTATATTAATAAGAAAAAGCTCTATTGCTAGATCTAGCAATTTAAGCAAAATTGATAAAAATAGTTATCAAAACCCAAAAACCACCATCTTGAGAGCATTACTCAACTTCACTATATCTACCATATGGTGGATATTTTTCACTCAATGGTTTTTTGGATTTCCAATAATGGACAAGATATTTGTTGTTACAGGAGGGAAATGTGTCAATGTTGCAGAAAACAATTTACTTCAGCACTCACTTTTCCAAGACTCACCCCACCTTTTTGATAAAATTGAGAAATTATATGAAACTACTTATGTTTCTTCATATTCATGCAGAAAATTAAAGGGTTCCTGGGAAGGAGGACATGACCCATCAGGTCATGTATTTTTGATGGTTCATTCGTCATTGTATATGATTTTTGAAACTTTACCTTATTATCCATCATTAGAGACTTTCAAGAACAGCATAGTTAGTACTTGGAATTATTTGAAAGCTGCTCAGAATTGGAAATCTAGATGCCATATTTTATTTGATTTTGTTTTAGAAAATCCGCAAGTTTTGATATTTTGGTTAACTGGACTTTGGTGGTGGATGCTTTTAATGACTAGCATTTATTTCCACTCAATATTAGAGAAATTGGTGGGTTTACTTTTTGGTCATATCACATTTGCACTCTTGTATTATGTTCCAAGACTAATGAAGCAACAAGCTTCTCATACTGAGCGTAAAACAATTTAATACAAACTACAAGCTAGCATGATGATTATCGATTTACATACGTGTGTGTGTGTGTCATTCACATGTATATACGACTAAATAAATGAATTACACATTGGTACTATAGAACATCAATGTGATATATAGTATGTATATAATTATATGAAAATAAATATTTAAACAATATTGAAAAATTTTTGAAAATTAAAACAATCATTTAATCTTAAAGGCATTAAGCCAATTAGGTTTTAAATTGAAGTATTGTAATAAGATTAGAAGATTCATTACCACTTTGGTTTTTAGTTAGAAAAAGAAAAAAATAATATATATAATTTAATTTGCGTATTAATTTCGTAAAACGAACCAGTGATGGTCAAACGTAGAACCACCAAATTATTTAATAATTATTTACAAAGTTTAAAGCTTAAAGTACAATAGTTTAACCATAAAATATGGGCATTTAGTTCAAAAAGTGGTTTAATTGAACACTGGTGCAATAAAGTTTCAATCCTATTGAAATTTGAAACAAAAAAAGAATTGCAAAATTAAAAATAAATAAAAATTTGAAGTAACGTAAGAACAAAAATTTTAATATCTATAACAATAAAATTAAGAACGGTTTTATTGTTCAAGGGGGTTCTTCTGCCTTTTATTTGTTTGTTTGTTGTGGTTTTCAACAAAGGCTCTTTGTCAATTGATATTCTATGATGCTGGTCGCCGAAGTTCAAGATCTTAATTGCTCCAGAACACCTTCTAGACCATAAATGTTTCAACTTTATGGTGAATCAAAACTAGAGAATGGTAGATATATAAATCATACTGGGCATTTGTATCAAAGCCAATTCCATTTTCTTATGTAACAAAAAATTTTTTAAGTTTAAATCGCACACATTCTTATTTGGTGAAGTCTGCAAAAAATTATAGATATAGTTAGTAAAACATTGTGTATGAGAGGGGCATCAAGAAGGGGGAAACATAGGAATCAAACAAAGTTATGGGAATGAAAACAACAGGAAATTTTGATAATTCGTGAATCTTATTTGTTGAAGTACAAAGAAATGATGAGAGTAGAGTATTGTAGAGATTTTATTATCTAACTGTTACTAAAATACAATAAACTATATTGTGAAAAAGATATAGAATAAAGATGCCACTTTTCTATAATCCTGTCAAACTGGCAGCTGCTTTCCTTTTATATTTTAACCATTTTGAATCAAGTATGAAATAGGTCCACCTTTTTCACCAAGTAATCTGCGCTTTTTGTGTAACTTCACGCGATAGTTTCCATGCAACAGTAACGAATCGCGAATGTTTTGTTTACACTAAATTTCGCGTCATCTCCATCTAATTCTTACCCCTTGTTTTATCTTTGACGGTAGTGGTATGCGGCACGTCTGAGGTAGGCACGATGATTACTGGCGTTACACCAAAGAACAAAAGTAAGGGAAACGGTAGTTAAAGAAAAAATTTCTAAATTACATTACCTCGAGCTGTTGGAATACTTTCAAGTTTCCCTGGAATCTAACTTGGACATCATTCGTTTAGTCCCTTAGACTACCTAACAAGTACTAAGATCATCACTTCATCACTTTCGTTAATATCCTGATAAAGATTTTCTTGATCCCACTTACAGCAGCTCAAAGATTAAAGAGTTAATGATAATCATACTGCTCCTTATATTTTTGGTGGCCAGCGTAAAGGCTAGTCTTTATGTAGGCTTCCCCCTTTCCGAGCAACTTCCTAATGTTGCTCGTGTTGACCAAGAATACGACTTTCAAATGGCCAATGTAACTTTCAAGTCTACCAACGGAGATGGAAACGTTCAATTTTATGCTACCAATCTTCCTGACTGGTTATCTTTTGATAACTCATCTAGAGTATTTACTGGTAAACCACTGTCTAGTGATGTAACAGATGGTATTAGTGTTACCTTAAATGGCATTGACCTTGTTGATAACTCAACCATTTCCAAGAATTATACTTTTATGGTATCTCTGGAACCAGGTATTCAATTAACGTCTGACGATGTAATGTTTACTGAAATCTCAACTTATGGAAATACAAATGGTGATGATGGATTAGTTGTAAAACCAGGCCAATCATTTAATATTAAGTTTGACAAATCTGTCTTTGAAACGAAAGATGGTGAAACTAGAGACATTGTTTCTTACTATGGTAGAAGTGCTGATAGATCTTCTTTACCAAACTGGATCTCTTTTGATTCTGATGATTTATCTTTTGAAGGAACTGTCCCATATGTTACTTCATCCAATGCTCCTTCTGTTGAATATGGATTTTCCTTCATTGCAACCGATTACACTGGTTTTGCAGGTGCTGAAGGTATTTTCAAGTTAGTTGTTGGTGGTCATCAGTTAAGTATAACTCTTAATGAAACTATTAAGATTAACGGAACTTTAGATAAATTCTTTGATATCGATATTCCGATCTTATCAGTAGTCAAGTTAGACAATCAAACAATTTCGAAAGAAAACATTTCAAGTGTTTCTTCAGATAATTTACCAGATTTTGTTACCTTAAATGAGAGTAACTACACCCTCACTGGTAATTTTCCTGATGAATCAACATATGATAATTTTACTATTCTGGTGAAGGATAACTATGGAAACGTCGTTTATATCCCATATCTGGTTGATGCTATTGGATCTTCATTTACAGTACTGTCTTTGCCTGATGTGAATGCAACCAAAGGGGAATTTTTCAGTTACCAGTTAATGAATTCTTACTTCACTGAAAACAATACTAATGTAACAGCAGATTACAGTGGTGCTGACTGGTTGACTTACCATTCCAGCAACAAGACTCTCAATGGTAATGTTCCAACCGATTTTTCAAAAGTGGAAGTAGCAGTAAAAGCTGTTTCCGACTTCCATGACGATTCTTTGGATTTTGATATCAAAGGTATCTCAAAAGAGCAAGCCTCTACCACGACGTCTTCTTCTTCCTCGACTTCCACATCGACATCAACTTCATCATCTTCTGCATCAGCTTCATCCATTGCTTCAACTAAAGCTAGTGGGAAGCTGTCTAAAGGTATAAATAAGAAGGCATTGGCTATTGGTCTTGGAGTTGGTATTCCATGTTTTTTAATATTAGTTGCAGCCATTTTACTTTGCTGTTGTTGCATGAGAAGAAGAAAGAGACTGTCTACTGATAAGGACGATGACGAAAAAGCAATGAAGAATCCTCATAGTCCAGAAATCAACGGACCAGGATTTGGAACTAGTGTCAACAGAAGAAGAAATGATGCTGATGTTTCCAAAGAATTAAATGCAATGAATGTTTCTCAATTAGAAGGTGCTGTACCAGGCAAGGTCAAGTATGACTCTGATGCCAAGAGTACATCATCCTCATTAACACATGTTGACTCTGAAAACTCCTCTGATTATTTCGATGCTTCTGAAAGACCAATTAAGTCATGGAGAGCTAACGATGCCTCAGATTCAGCTTTTGGTAAGTTAAATGGTGGTGGAAAAAATAGAAAGTCGGATGGTTCAATGAGTACTGTAAACACCGAGAACTTATTTTCTGTTAGATTGGTCGAAGATAACTCTGCCAGAAATTCTAATAGATCGTCATTCTCAAATAGATTTTTCAGTAATAATTCACTTAGTGGTGCATTGAAAAGAGATTCTTCTGGAAACATTCAAAGATTAGATAGTGATGGTAATATTGTCGATTACGATATTAGCATTAGCAGATCGAAATCTTCCAACCTTGCTGGTATTTTGGAAGAAAACTCTAAAGACATGACTAATTCAACTGAATACCACAGTGCACAAGGTCTTGATAGAAGTTTAAATCCTAACAATGAGCAATCAAGTTATAATTTGTTATCCAAATTTCAAGATGCATCCGTAACAACATCTGCATCTAATAGTGATAATCAACTTAGTTCAAGAGCTTACGAAAGCGATAATAGTTTAGTTGACGATTTCCGAGTTACATCCAATGGTGATGGTGATATGCGTTGGTCGATTCATCAAAATAGCAGTGAGGCTTTACATAAATTTGGAGATTCACCAAGACAATCACCATTAATGGAGAAATTTGCCGGACTATCAGCAACTGAAAATTCAAGATCTGGAAGTGACAATAGACTCTCTTCTTCTTCTTTAGGCAATAAAGCTAAATTGGTAGATTTTACCAGAAAAGGCAGCTTGAAGAATGCCGAATATCAACACGCCTACTTCACTGGTGAAACGGCGGACATTCGTGAAGATGATAGTGATTAAAGTCACCGGATTGGGATTAATGCATATAAATAACAAAGAACCTAAGTTCCTAGTCTAATTAATTTAAAATACTAATAAAGTATTAAAGATGCTAGTTTAAAGTTTTACAAAAAAGTCATGTACTATTAATAAACGTATATTTGAAATAGAATGTAGGTTATAACTATTTTAAATTTTCAACGTATTGAGAAGTATCTAATGCTCTTCTTCTACCTTGGACGTATTCCATCATTTCTGAATAGGTTTGTGGAATAACAGAACAGAAAGAAGATTTGTCTTCCTTGAAAGAAGATTTTGGAGCAAAAAATGAAAAGATAAATGAGCCCGCTTTCTTAACTGTGGTACCTTCTAACTCTCTAATTGTTGTGTCAACCTTAACTTGAATCAAAGTGCCAGGTTCAGACAAAAACCCATCTTTGTTGGAAGAAATCTTGTTAGTTGGAGGTAAAAAGAAATCAAAAGGTGAATCCTTATCGTTATGATGGTCGAATGCACTTGAATGAAGATGTTCAGTATATACAATAGTAGCTTTCATTGATAAAACAGAACCGACAGGCACTGGGTTTTTGAAAGTAGTTGAATCCAAAGAAACAAACCTAGGAGAAGAGAACGAAAATGCAGAAGAAGCACAGTATGCCAATTCAAAAGTTTGTCTGAGTAAATAACCACCAAAAATCATGTAACTGTGTCTATTTCTATATTGAGGTTGCATGATGAGGGTAGATGAAATTGAGGTATCACCCATGAACTTGACATTTGAAGGTAAAGAGTCAATAGTTGAAACAAGGGCTTTCGAATTTTTCCACATTTCATAAATCAATTGATGTTCAGCAACAGTTGGTTCGATTATTTCTTTAGTTTTAGCAGCAAGCTTCTTTTTAGCATTATGAGATTCTGCCTTTCTATAATCCAACCATTCCTTTTCAGTGATAGGTAATAACTTATTGATAGCAAAAGATTTGTGAGTTTTTGGATCTCTGGCAACAAATGTAAAGTTAGCAGAGAGGAAAACATTTTCAGCAGGTAAAGAACTTTCAGTGACATTTGATGGAATTGCATCTTCAAAAGCATAACCTTTAACAGTAATTTCCATCGAAGATCTACCAGTCCAAGTAACAGATCCTGCCAATACAAAATTATAATTTGAGATCTCATCTACCTTTTTCACCATGTAAATACGATCAACAGAAGCAGTCACATTGACTGGTTCCGCTGGAGCACAATGTCTGTAGGCAATTCTACCAGCTAAAGCATCTAAATCTTGAAACAATTGACCTGCTCTCAATCTTCCAGCAGCATTAACGTACGAGTCACAAAGATATCTATCATCTTTAAAGGGTAAAACCAAATGAGAAAATGATTCACTTCTAGTCTTCTCACCCACTTCATAAGTGACTGGATCCACATAACTATAACTGTCTAAGATCTTACCTTCAGCCAATTGTTTTTCTCTTTCTTGAAGAGCTTGAATCCAAGTGACTTTGTTAGGAAGTTTAAAATCGTTCTTGTCTGCCATAATAGTAGGTGCTGCGTCTGCTGCTTCAGCAGCATCGTTTGAGCTTCCATTGTCTGGTCTATGGAAATTCAATTGTTGTGCTTTAAATACACTCTGGTGGAGTCTGGCCACCTGTGATAAGTAAGGTTTTCTTATCAATGGCCTGTTGAGTAAATGAAAGGTTGATTTCATGTTATTAATCAAACTAAAAGTTATAGTAAAATATTATAGCGTGTAAAGTTTCAAAAGGAAATATAGATATACCCCTCAAAGGTCGCTGGACAAAATACTTAGATGTTGCACAAAAACTTAGTAATTTACTTGTAAGCTAATGGACTAGGGACAGAATCTCTGTAAATTTCACGGAAATAATAACAATGGTATATCAACCAACTTAAGTTATAGAAGTATCGATGAATTTGATTAAAGTTTGGAACTGTTTATATCTGTAGCCAGTATAATTCAAGTAATTGCTAATAGTTAGAGGGCTGACTTTCTTTTTTTTTTCGGTTTACAGAAACAATTAAGTAATTTGACGTTTCTGATAACGGAAGTGCTCAACAGAATCAAAGGACAGGTAAATAGTCTTTAAAATGAGATCTTTTTGAATTAATAATATCAAATTAATACTATTAGATTTGCAGCCTTATTGGCTTTATATAGTTTATCAAAGTTGGGTTCCTAGGACTCAGATTGTGAGTAACAAGAGAGGGGTACATAGTCCGAAAGATACCGGGCCAACTCGGACTTGATCGGGTTGTTTTTTATTCTTGATCGCGCGCGCGCCGCTTACATCTTCTCTTCTAAACGAATCTATACAAGTAAGTTGAAGCAAATTGAGGCGATACTAAAGTGGGGAGCATGTTGTTGGATACAATCCAATATTTGAGTTCAACATTATTTATTAAGTAAACAATGTTTGAGTCAACTTTATCGAGTGAACTTTTTTCCTATCAACTTTATCTGTTGAGTCAAATTTTATATTTTGTCCTGCCGCTTTAATGTCAAAAGTAATTATTAGAAATAAGTGGTCAAAAAATTCAAACAGTGGACATACAATATTAAACTATATTTGCCAAAGGTCCCCAATCTCTGAAAATTTTGGTTTGGTTCATGTAGTTTCCTTGTCTTGGAAACAGATAATTCAAATGCAGTAATACAGTTTCATACATTGTACTCTAGCCCCCATCCCCCTTCAATCACTGCTCACTGTGCAAAATTTCAAAAATCTTCTACGATAGATTATAAAAATGTAGTGTATACAATACTTAATTT
Source organism: Kurtzmaniella fragi (assembly GCA_030581955.1). Taxonomy (NCBI): domain Eukaryota; kingdom Fungi; phylum Ascomycota; class Pichiomycetes; order Serinales; family Debaryomycetaceae; genus Kurtzmaniella; species Kurtzmaniella fragi. Next base: position 178,856 of record JAKTWE010000008.1, read on the forward strand.
CATATCAACCACTTCTGCAACACTTACACAAATGCTGGAAAAGAGTGTCGACCAACCTGTGCAGAAAAGCGGATTGGACATTGGATTACATCCTTTACTCAGAGGCATCAAAACCCCTAGTATCTCCCAAAACCCCGTTCGAAATCCACTAAAACGTAAAGTAAGAGCCACTTTTGATGAAGCTGCAATAAATCCTTACCTAGATGATGTGTCTGTTCCGTCGAGAAACAAGCGAAACTTGCAGTTCAATAACAAGGGTAAATACATTGCTATTGCTGAAAGTTTGAGGGACGAGAAGAAAGAGAGATCTCGTCTTTTACAAGAGGAAGAAATCAAAAGAGCTAATGGTGTAATTCCAGATACTATAGTAGGAGAACAAAACTATAGGATCTCTATTCCTCCTAAAGTAGAATGGTGGGATAAACCGTATCTTAAAGATTCAAACTCATACGACCTGGACTTGGTTTATGATAATGAAGACCAACCAATCACTAAATACATACAGCATCCAGTATTTGTTACATCGATAGAAGACGATGGTGTTAATAATGAAAATTTGATGCTAACTTCTAAAGAGAGGAAAAAACTACGTAGAAATGCTCGTTTAATAGCACTCAAAGAAAAGCAAGATAGAATCAAATTAGGATTAGATGCTCCTCCTCCCCCAAAAGTACGGTTATCAAATTTAATGAATGTTTTAACCAATGAAGCAATTCAAGATCCAACGGCTGTGGAGATGAGAGTTCGAGAAGAATTGAGAGAAAGAGTAGAAAAGCATGAACAAGATAATGAACAAAGAAAACTCACCAAAGAGCAAAAACATGAAAAGCAGCATTTACAAAGAGACAAAGATTTATCTAGAGGTTGTCTTTGTACAGTTTATCGCATTGAAACACTTCAAAATAAAAAGCATTCATTCAAAGTTGATATTAATGCTAAGCAGTTAGAATTGGTTGGTGTTTGTTTACATAATCCTAAATTTAGTTTAATAATTGTTGAAGGAGGCTCCAAATCAATAAAGTTCTACAGGAAATTGTTAACTCAAAGAATTGACTGGAAGGAACTTCCTAATAATAAAAGTGAAGAAGATGAATTTGATTATAGTCGGAACAAATGCTCGGTAATTTGGGAAGGTGAATTACCGGAACCACGGTTTCAAAAATGGACTGTAATGTATTCACGTAATGATGAAGAAGCTATATCTACTTTATCTAAGTTTGGTGTCGATAATTACTGGAAGGAATCATTATTATTAAGCCAGGAATAAATTCCGAATTAAATAATAGCTTAATAGAATATAACAGAATATAAATATAAAAGAATAGAACACTTTACTTCTTATGAACTAAATTGTTCTTCTCAAAAATTGGTGGAATCTGCAATATTTAAATTGTTGCATTTTTTAACACATTCAGGAAAAATACTAAAAAATCTTATTACCAGTGCCTTTGTTGTAAAGCTGCAAACAGTTTTGTAAATTTATTAACGATTAACACTAAAATGATACTTCAGTCTTAATAAAAACTATGTAGCTTAAAATCTATCCAGAAACTTTTAATCTAATAACTTATTTTGCATATTCTAGCCACTAGATGAGGACCCGGAATATTTTTCATTGAGATGACACAAAATAAATATCTCATCTCAATTCCTCCGAGCTCGAGATTGAAATGTGTTTTTTCTCGGACAAATAAGGCCGAGTCGTGTGAAACCCGAACGGAACATTGAGGACCGTTAAGGATTGATAGGTTTATCAATTTCTTTGTAAAAGCAATTAGCATTTGTTAAACAAACCGCATCATAAAATGTCATCAGTTGCCAAAACCGCCCAATTGGCTGCTCAGGCCCTTAAGGGTTCTACTGTCAGATCACTCAAGCAAGCTGGTCAATACCAAGCTTTGAGAATGACCGGTGGTGATCGTTTAGCATCTCTGTCTTCTGGTCCAAAGAAGATTACTGTTAGAGATGCATTGAATTCTGCTATCGCTGAAGAATTAGATAGGGATGATGATGTTTTCCTTATGGGTGAAGAAGTTGCTCAATATAACGGTGCTTACAAGGTTTCTAGAGGTTTATTGGATCGTTTCGGTGAAAGAAGAATTATCGACACTCCAATTACCGAAATGGGTTTCACTGGTTTAACTGTTGGTGCTTCTCTTGCTGGTCTTAAACCAATTTGTGAATTCATGACTTTCAATTTTGCCATGCAATCTATTGATCATATCATCAATTCTGCTGCCAAGACTCTTTATATGTCTGGTGGTACTCAACCATGTAACATTACCTTCAGAGGTCCAAATGGTGCCGCTGCTGGTGTTGGTGCTCAACATTCTCAATGTTATGCTGCTTGGTACGGTTCTATTCCAGGTTTGAAGGTTCTTTCTCCATACTCCGCTGAAGATTACAGAGGTTTAATGAAGGCTGCCATTAGAGATCCAAACCCAGTTGTTTTCTTGGAAAACGAAATTGCTTACGGTGAAGAACATGAAATTTCTGAAGAAGCTTTATCCCCAGATTTTGTTATTCCAATTGGTAAAGCCAAGATCGAAAGAGAAGGTACTGATATTACCATGGTTTCTCACACCAGAAATGTTTTACACTGTTTACAAGCTGCTGAAGAATTAGAAAAGACTTATGGTATTAAGGCTGAAGTTGTTAACTTGAGATCCATCAAGCCATTGGACGTTGAAACTATTGTCAACTCTGTCAAGAAGACCAACCATTTGATCACTGTTGAAGCCGGTTACCCAGGTTTCGGTGTTGGTTCTGAAATTTGTGCTCAAATCATGGAATCTGAAGCTTTCGATTACTTGGATGCTCCAGTTGAAAGAGTTACTGGTTGTGAAGTTCCAACCCCATACGCCAAGGAATTAGAAGACTTTGCTTTCCCAGATAGGGAAGTTGTTCTCAGAGCTTCTAGAAAGGTCTTGGGGTTGTAGATGTATAAAGGATAACGATCTATAATAATAACATCAGATTAGAGGTAAAATCTCAGACGTAGTACAAAGATTTAAACGAAAGAATAAAAGAAGAATGAATAAAATATTGTAGCCCGATTAATTTCTTCAAATAAAATTCCAACAGGAATGGCTTCTTACTAATATAAGTTTTGGTCAACTAAAAGTATTTAAGATTTCGTGCCTTAAATGTTTTTTTTTTTTTTCATCATTTTATTTATTTACCTAACAATTACAAATTTCAATACTCCACATCCAATAGCCACGTCTGCAAAATGAGTGATGCTAGGGTCCACAAACGAACACAAGGACCCTCAGAGGAAAATGCAATGGAGACAAAATTGAGGATGAACAACGCTGGCTTGGATATGGAGAACGATGGTATGCTCCCCATGTCTATTACTGATAACTCCAAACTGACAGCAGCGAATCTGGCCCTTCCAGTAAAAGATAGAAAAGCATTTTTTGTCCTAGTAATACTTTACTTATTACAAGGAGTGCCAGTCGGATTAGCATTTGGATCTGTTCCATTCCTTCTTAAGGAAAAGTTGCTGTATTCCCAAGTGGGGATCTTTTCATTGGCTGCTTATCCTTATTCTCTTAAATTATTGTGGAGTCCTATAGTGGATGCTATTTACCTGAAAAAATGGGGTAGAAGAAGATCTTGGATTATTCCTGTTCAAACAGTTTCTGGAATCACATTGCTTTATTTAGGTATGCACATGGATGCTTTTATTGAAGAACTGGCGAAGAATTTAACTACCATAACTATGTGCTTTTTCTTGTTGGTATTTTTTTGTGCTACTCAAGATATTGCCGTTGATGGTTGGGCATTAACCTGTTTATCACCTGAAGCACTTTCATTTGCACTGACAGCGCAAACTATTGGTATCAATGCGGGCTATTTCCTGTCATTTACTATCTTTTTGGCCCTAAGCTCTCCTGATTTTGCCAATAAGTACATTCGAAAAATACCACTTGAAACAGGGTTTTTTCTGTTAGGACTGTATTTGATGTTTTGGGGTTGGATGTATTTGATTGTCACTGGCATGCTATTATTGATTCCTGAAGATCCACCTCATCTTGCCAAACATAATCAACAAAAATTAGAAGATGAAAAGGCAAAATTAGAAGATGTTTACAACAATTCATTCACAAATTGGATCTCACTTAAGAGCGTTTATCATTCAATGATTCAAGTTTTGAAACTACCAAATGTTCAAACTTTTGTGGTTATTTTACTATTTGCTAAGCTTGGATTCCAAACCAACGAAGCAGCAACCAACTTAAAGCTTTTAGAAAAAGGATTGTCAAAGGAAGATCTTTCAATAACTGTACTTATTGACTTTCCATTTGAGATGATCTTTGGATACTACGCAGGTCGTTGGTCAAATGGTAAAAGTCCTTTAAAGCCTTGGCTTTGGGGATTTGCAGGAAGATTAGTGGCAGCTCTTTTAGCTCAAGTTCTTGTTTATAATTTCCCCGAAGGGAAAGTTTCCAAAGGCTATTTCCTTTTGATTATATTGCAGCATCTTATGTCATCTTTTATGCTGACAGTTCAATTTGTAAGTTTATGTGCTTTCCATACAAAAATTGCTGATCCAGCCATTGGAGGAACTTATATGACCACTCTTAATACCTTATCTAATTATGGAGGTACGTGGCCACGATTGATTATTTATTTTTTGATTGATAAGTTCACATTGAATGAATGTGAAAAGGATGGAAAATTGCTTGCTATTCCACACAATGGACTTGATAAGTTTAAAGATGAGTGTAAAGCAGCAGGAGGAAAATTGATCTTTGTTAGAGATGGATACTATTATACGAATTTTATATGCGTTATGCTTGGGGTGATTATTTGGTTATGGGTTAAACGAAAGGTTACATATTTACAAAGTCTTCCAAATTCAGCATGGAGAGTTAGTAAAGCTGCATAGATATTTTCAAATAATAAAATATACACGATTCATTATTATTCTTTATTTTTGTTCTTTATTAAATTAATTATGCTAAACACTTTGATCTAAGTTATGGAAATCATCATGCAAAAAGTCAAGTGGTTGGAATGGGACTTTTGCATCATCTTTCATTTTCTTTGATACCGATGAATAAGTTCCTACAATCAGAGGGATTAAAGATGACGATTGTTGTGGAGACATGCCTGTATAAAACGAGTCAACAGATAATGCAGGTGATTTTTTGGTGTTCATCGGTAAAGATTTCAATATAGAATTTGAGATCGAGTTCAAAGTATTTGATTTAGTGAAACCTGGAGAAGCATGGGAAGGAGCTGATCCAGTAATATAATGCGATGGTGGATGATCTGAATTTGAATTAAAGTATCCAGAAGATCCATTCAACAATGGTGTATTTTCCGTGTGTCCAGAACTGTTGTTCGACGTTTGGGATTGAATATTATCATAACGGACTTTTCTTAAAGATGTGTTATCATCAGCTAGCAAAGGACTGTAATTATTTGTGTACCAATCAGGTTTTCTAAAATGTTCATTTACAGATTTAGCAGTTTTTTTTTTTGGATCTGCAGATCTTAAATTACCAACTTCAATAGCAATATCACCGTATAGCCAACATTGCAATAAAATAATACAATCAAAAGTCACCGTACCCGCGCTTCCAATTATAAAAGGCAATTGAGAAAAGAGTGCTTGTTTGAACTCAACTTCATCATAATACCCATTGGATCTTAAAATTAAATACAAATCTGTTGAGATGCAAATAGTGTAAAAAGTATTACCAAGCATTGCAAACAAAAACAAATATAATGATATACCTTTTGTAGATTTGCATTTATAATTCTTAATGATTTGCGGAGTTCTAGATGATACATAAAGAAATGAACAAACCCAAGCCAGTAATCTTCCAATGATTTCAGTAGATACGCTTAAATGTAAAATGAAATGTGCAACAGCAATGCAAGCACCATAAGCTTTTTCGAATGGTGGACTGCTAGGATGATTATTCGCTGAAGTTTCTACAGTCGATTTGACTGGTAATGCATCAGCCTTCTTAAAACTGCCCACTAAAAAGGCACCAAATAGCTTTTTAGATAATGAGCTATTTTGAGGCACTCTCAAAGAATTAGCAGAAGGAATAGTTTCTAAGTCATGGAATCGATTATTTCTACCATTTATGCTTTTAGGGGAATGGATCTTACCACCTTGATGAGGACGCATCATGTCAGGGCTTTGTAATAAATTATGGTGGACTCTTTGGTATGGATAAACTTTTGTATAGTACCAAAATTGAAGGCCCAAAATGCAATCAATAAAACAATAATAAGAGGCCAAACTTGTTTGAAAAGGTAACGCGCCTGTTAAAAGGCAGCCTATAAGATTGGTGACATCTCCACACATCCATGTACCTAAAAATAAGATTGAGACTCCTTCAACTGAATGGTTCAAATGATTTTCAATAATTTGCGGTAACTGGGCAAAGAGCCAAATGCAAACTGATAGATAACCGGAACAATGCGATATTATCGATATCATCTTATCAGAGCCCGAGAACGCTGTGTCCAACGCTTGGAATTGAATATGAGATCCAGCAACCATGAGTAAAGATAAATAACACTTTTTTTTTGATGTGTTCGCTGTGACTGTTTCGATTATTTTTTACAAGATGATTCTGATCTAGGAAGTTTATTTTTTTTTATCTATACAGAAAGCGACAAGCAGAGAACGAAAAAAGAAACAGTAGGTGATAAGGGAAATTCTAAATGAGGTTGTTAAGAGATGAAAAAAAAAAAAGAAAGAAATAAAAAAAAAAAACTTGTGTATTATGGAATTAACATGGAATATATTAATACAGACATGAAAGGGCCAGGTTAACGAAATACTTTTCTACCTTTCAAGAATTATCTTATATATTAGTTATGTAATCTCAAAAATTTTACTACTTTCTACTCAACCTCAATCGGTTAAAATACACTTTTCGAATTATATATCGAGGGGTCCATGAAAACAACAAAAACAGAAAAAGAAGATGCAAAATCCAAAATAGTGCATAATAAAGGAATTTAAGTGATCCAAGGCATTTTCTTTCTACGAAATAATAACGTATAGTTCTGGAAAAGGAGAATATGCACCGAAATCTCCAAACACGGCGCCTTATATAAGAGAAATGCAAATGGCAGGTGGAAGAGAATTTCACGATTTAGAGAGAATGACTTCAGTAATTAAATGTTGAAGACGAAATGACTAAGTTGCAATCCCTAACAAGTTTGTTTGAATGGTAGCAGATAATAGTCGAGAGCTAAAGTTCGCAATGTTGACAATATTATGTAAATTAGCAAGTTTGGGGTCTCTGCTCCTTTGTATTCATGTCACGACGTCCATTATTCGCTATTCGCTATTCGCTACTCAATGGTCATTTCTCACTACCCACTGCTTTACTACTTGACGACAGACGGCTGGTGAAACTTTGAATTGTATGCGCGCGCGCGTGCGCTATCCAAGTCCTTTGAACTCGATATATACAGTCTTCTGATCGTTATTGAAGAAACTAAAGAAATTCTTACTGTATATTATATCGCAGTTTATATTGACTTTGACTTAATATTTTCAAGGTCCAAATGATTGAAGTGCTAGCTAATGACCGATTAGGAAAGAAAATCAAAGTCAAATGTCTTCCTGAAGATACTATTGGAGACTTGAAAAAATTGATTGGCTTGCAGACAGGTACCAACTACGAAAAGATATTATTGAAGAAAGGATATCAAGTTTTCAAAGATCATATCACTTTAGATGATTACGAAGTACACAACGGATTCAATTTTGAATTGTACTACGGTTGAAAAGTTTTTCAAAGTCTTCTAATGTATTCTGTCTGTATTATCCATCTAATTCTAGCATTAATTTTAGCATAATAAATATTATAGCGAATTACTAGTTTAAACTTCTTTAGACTATCATGTACATCCAAGAATATTCTAAACTTTTGAATGCAAGTTCAATATAACTAAATTATAAAAAGTTCATGCATTTGGATTATAAAAAGTACTCTATATGCCTCTTCTTCTTCATTGCAAAAAAATCTTCAAACAAATCAGAAGATCCATCACCTGAAATATTATATCCATTGACTCCTTTCCCATTAACGGTATCTTCATCATTTTCAGGAGATGCTTCAAATACGTTAAAAAATTGACCCGGCAAAACCCCTAGACTGTTACAGGTTTGTTTACCATTCAAAAAACTCACGTTTTGTACTTCAAGTACACTTGCCTTGTTACCACATCTATAACAGTAGTTAGGCGCAGACCAAACAGTCAAACATTTCCCTTTCCAATAACTTACATAACCTTCATTACACAATTGATGAGCCCGCACCAATTGTACCAAATCATTATCATAACAAAATTTTTCCATGACTTCGGCACCGAAAAGGTAACCAGCCCCTCGAGACAGTAACTTGAAGTCCATGATTTCAGGATCTGGGTCAGACCAAACAAGGTCTGCCATTATACCATCATGAGGTATCTCTTTGAATCTATCTACAGCTCGAATTTGATCCAATTGTTGACAACTGGGTGATAACCCTCCATGTGTAGCAAAGATTTTCCCATCAATGGTAGCTCCAAGCGGTAAATAGTCAAACAAATCAGTTATATATCGCCATACTTCTGCAGATCCATTATATTTATTGATAACTTCCAGATAAAATCCGTAATTTGTAGTAATGGTTCTTGATTCATGGTTTCCTCTAATTAACAGGATTCTATTTGGGTATCTTAACTTTAATGTTATAAGTAATGTGATTGTTTCCACGGAATAATAACCTCTATCAACGTAATCACCTAAGAATAAATAGTTGGTCATTGGAGGTTCACCCCCAATTTGGAAAATCTCTAACAAATCATGATACTGTCCATGAATATCACCAGCTATGGTTACTGGAGATTGGATTTGTATGATATTCGGGACCGATAAAAGCTGAGTTTTGAGCGTGTGACATAGTTGTTCAACAGTCTGAGCAGGTAGTAATCTTGGTGGCTTGTGATCTAATAGCAAGGAAAGACAATGGTCCAAATCAGGAATCGGAATACTGAAAGAAACAGTCATGAGCGAGCTAGGACGTGAACTCTTTCACCTCAAATGTAAATACGGGTTCAAAAAAAAATGCGAGTTTTGAAATTAATATTCTCACGCTTTGCGTCGGTTATGGATGAAGCCAAAAAAAAAGTGCACAATAAACAATTTGATTCACCAATGATGAGTTGTTAAGAACAACATGTAAATCATTACAAACAATTCAATTTTCTTTTGATTTAGTTTATTTCTTTGAAGCAAAAACCAGATTATTCTTCAAGACATAATTTTTTTTGAAAATATCAGGGGCTTGATATTGAAATTTCACTTCCCTAAATATTTGGTTTACATGTACCATTAATATGCTTTGAAATATTTAAATTTTCAGTAGCTAGTTGTTTACAAATTAATTTACGGTCTAAATCTGAATAATCTGAATATATATTTATGTTGTTTGTAAAATACTTTCTAGTTTAGTTTTTAATCGTGTTTAGCAACTTTTGGTAAGTCTTTAAGGATATCATCAATAGTATTAGATAAAATTTCTAAACCGGTTTCAATAGCGTCGTCTTCAATATTTAAAGCAGGAACCAATCTCAATACATTCAAGCCAGCAGTGATCACGATAAGTCCATTATCTCTAGCCTTAGTGGCAACATCAGCAACATCTACGCTCTTATCAAATTGTAAACCCAAAATCAAACCCTTACCCAAGATTTGAGTGATTTGCTCGTGCTTATTTGCTATTTTGGTCAACCCCTTGATAAATTTTTCAGACTTTTGATTGACTGAACTTAAGAAATCTTCATCGCTGACTTTTTCAACAACGTAACATCCAATTTTAGAAGCCAATGGATTACCTCCATAAGTAGTACCATGGTCTCCAACTTTCAAAGATTGTTCAACTTTATCCGTAATCATAGTGGCACCAACCGGGAACCCATTTCCCAAAGCTTTGGCCATAGTCACAATATCTGGATGAGCTTCCTTTGGCAAGGAAGAATGTGCCCAAAATTTACCAGTTCTTCCAAGACCACATTGAATTTCATCGTAAATAAGTACCACATCATTCTCTTCACATAATGCCTTTAATTGAACTAAAAATGTCTCGTCAATAACTTGAATACCACCTTCTCCTTGAATTGGTTCTATTATAACACCGCAAGTTTTATCCTTGTTAAGCAAGTTTTTGACACTTTGAATGTCACCTGCCTTGGCCACCTTAACTCCTGGAATCAAAGGAGCAAAAGGAGCTTGATATTTAGGATTTGGGGTCACTGATAAAGCCCCCATGGATCTACCATGGAAGGCATTTTCGAAACAAATAATTTCGGTTTTGTCGTCGCTAAATGACTTACCATGCTTTCTAGCAAACTTCAAAGCTGCCTCGTTGGCTTCAGTACCGGAATTACACAAGAACACTCTTTGTGCATTATGCATTCCTCCACTAGATCTAGTCTTGGTGACTAAAGCATGGGCTAACTCACCAGCGTGTAGATTGTAAAAAAGATTAGAGCAATGTAAAAGAGTGCTTGCTTGTTTGGTGATGATCTCAGCAATTTCAGGATTAGAGTGGCCCAAAGCAGTCACAGCAATACCAGCAGAAAAATCAACGTATTCGTTGTTTTCTAAATCGTACAAATGAGCTCCCTTACCATGAGTAAAGACAATATTTGGTCTTGAATAAGTGGTAACTGTATAAGGGGAGGTAATAGTGTCAATGAATTGAACCGTAGAGGAGTTTGGTTCGGCCTCTTTGATTTGCTTTGAAGCAACAGCAGTACATGAAAAACCACGTTTCAAATGAAATTTCACCTGTTGATTAACAATTTGTCTAAGCATTCTGTCGTTTGTTGTAATTAAAATGATTGCCTGGAGAAGAGATATTAAGAATTTTTCATTGATTTCGCATCGCGGTTGAGTCACCGATTGCCTTTTTGGTATTCGGTATGGCACGTGATCACGTTAATATCTAAATTTCGTTAGACGTACTTGAATAAAAGCAGTAATTTGAATTCTATAGTGATCAAACAGTTATATTGAAGTAGCTCACTGTTAATAATTGTTTTAATTACTGGATATTTTTAAAAAACGTATAATTCATGTTAATGCCATGTTGGCCCGTACTATGATTACTATTTTAAGGAAAATTGAAAAATAAAAATGATTACATTTTCATGCGAACAAAATCGGTGAATAATTTCAAGTCGGAGGTTATATTTTTGAAACCGGCATCACCAAACTATTGTTCCCCCACATTGAATGATAAACATATCCCTTTATCTGACTAATGTAACAAAAAGTCACATCTTGGACATGAAGGAAAAGGCATCCCTTGGGTTTGTTTCCTAGATCTAATAGAGGTTAAGGATCAAAATTTTAGTAAACGTAAATTGTGTGATTATTGATTTGCAATCGTAATTATTCTCCAATCAGTAAGATAAACCGACCTCTCAACCTTAAAATGTCATCAATAGATTGCGGCAAAACCCCAAAATGGATCCAAAAGGATGTGGCGAAAAGCTTGATAACAAAGTTGCGCACTTGCATAATCTTATCGGCAAGTTTCAAAACCTCAATTATATAAAACGGACCTGGATACCCTGATCCTGTGACTTGTCACAGGAGCATTCTCATGAAAATCAGAACAAAACCCAAATCGAAGTCGAGAGTCGCAATATTTAATTGAAATATATATATTAATATCAATTCTACTATTATTAAGAAAGAATAATTAACAATAATGACTATTGAAAAATTGAGTTTTAAAGAAATTGCCAGTAAAAAGGTAGCTGAAAGAGATGCCAACTTCATATCTGAATGGTTAATCCCTCAGGAAAAGTTACCTAAGGAAGATGAAATTGATGTAGTTGACTGGATCACTAAATGTGAATTTTTGAGTCAAGAAGAATTAGAGATTACTGAATCTACTGCTACTCAAATTTTAAAAAACATACATTCTAAGAAATGGAGATCTTTGCAAGTAACTCTGGCGTTTTGTCATAGAGCCAGTATTGCACAACAGCTTACCAATTGTTTAAGTGAAGTTTTCTTTGAAGAAGGATTGAAAACTGCTAAAGAATTGGATGCATTTCAAGACGACACTGGAAAATTGAAAGGTCCACTACATGGATTGCCAATTTCTTTGAAGGACAATTTAAATGTTAAAGGTCAATCTACAACAATTGGGATTGTAAATTTCTGTTATAACCCAGAAAAGATGGATTTTGATTCAGCTCTTGTAGAGATGTTGAGAAAAAGTGGAGCAGTTTTCTACGTTAAAACCAATGTTCCAGTTGCAATGATGATGCCTGAATCCACAAATCATATTTATGGTAACACTTCAAATCCATTCAATAGAAATTTGAGTGCAGGTGGATCTTCTGGAGGCGAAGCTGCTTTATTGGCATTAAAAGGTTCACCACTTGGTGTTGGTTCTGATATCGGTGGATCCATTAGAATTCCAGCTTCGTTTCAAAATTTGTATGCTATAAGACCGTCTTTTGGAAGATTTCCAACTTATGGAAGTAGATCCGGTTTACCAGGGTTAGAATCTGTAAATTCTGTAAACGGCCCACTTGCTAAAAGTTTAGATGCAATTGAAATATATTGTAAAGCAGTTATTGGAGAAGAACCATGGAACTTAGATCCTAAATGTATTGAATTACCTTGGAAATCAGTTGAATTACCTGAAAAATTGAATTTTGCAGTTTTGATAGATGACGGATATATTCGTCCAACTCCACCTATTCGTCGGGGTATGGACATTACAATTAAAGCCTTGAAGAAAGCAGGACATGACGTTATTGATTGGGACCCAAAAGATCATGTGAGATTAGCTGAAATCATTGGACAATTTTTTGTGAGTGATGGAGGAAAGAATGTAATGGAGAGTTGTGAAAAAACCGGTGAGACTTTGTTCCCTTATATGTCCAACTATGGGACTACGCCTGAGATGGGTGTAGCTGATTTATGGAAGTTACACGCTGAGAGATCAACCATTGTTAAAAATTATCTTGAAAGATGGAATGCAACAAGCTCCAAAACTAAGAATGGCAAACAAATTGATGCTATCATTTTACCAGCTACTCCATTTGCTGGAAACCCAAATGGTAAATTTCATACGTATGTTGGTTACACTTCTCCATTCAATCTTTTAGATTACAGTGTTGGAGTGTTCCCAGTCACTAGAGCAAACAAGGACTTGGATCCTAAAGATGCTACAAGTTCAGGTTACAACGAAGTGGATGACAAGATTTGGGCTGATTATGATCCAGAGGAAACTCATGGGGGTGCGGTAGCTTTGCAAGTTGTCTGTAAAAGATTACAAGAGGAGAAAGTTGTAGAAATATTAAAAGTGCTTAAGAAACTTCTTCATGAATAAAACAAACAGTCTTTAGATTTAACTCAAATATACAGAAAATTCAATACCTTCCCTTGTATTTTATACAATCAAAAACCAAAGGAATATATACTGTAATAAAGGATACCATAAATACGTGAGCCTACAACTCAAATTATAAATGTTTGAGTCAACAAATTCAACAAAAGTAGGAAATCGCATGTGGTTCAAATCAAATTCATTTCTTTGACAAGGGCTGGTCGTACTTCCAGTCAAATTTTATCAACCCTTTCCAAATCCGATTACAATTTTAAATCTAATCATACCCAATCTAGTTTAATCGAATCATACTTCAATCTAATTAAATATCTCAAAATTACTAATCGTTGAAGTGGATGCAAAAAGCATTTCATATTTTTCATTCTGCAACATTTTTAAAAAATATCATCCCAAGCTTGAAGTGGCTCGAAAGCAGACTGTCGGCAGATTCCAAAAATTTGAGAGAATGGAGGAACATCCAAAAGTGGAAATTTATACGTCCTAGCCTTATCACATCTCACGATAAGGTGGTTACAATTCCGTTGCGTATTGTTTTTTTTTTTTTTTTAATTTTAATTTATTTGGAATTCAACTTCGCAGAATCAAAGTTAGAAAGTTAAACCAACAGATAAGGTAATGCTTGAAATGTACATATAAAAAGACCCCGTTTCACCATTACTGTTGATCAAATCAAAATGGAAGCTGTCAAGAAAGTGAGAAAAGTGATCTGGGGTGATGTTCCCTCTGATCCCAAAGAAGCAAGGCTTTTGGTCAAAATCGATTGGTTCGTTTTATCATTTGCTTGTCTTTTATACTGGATCAACTACGTTGATAGACTTAATGTTTCAAATGCCTATGTCTCAGGTATGAAAGAAGACTTGAATATGCATGGGAATGAGTTGAATCTCATCAATACCGCATTCAACGTTGGTTACATTGTGTTTCTTATCCCTAACAATTTAATTTTATTGAAAGTAAGACCCAAGTATTGGCTTACTTTTTGTGCAGTTGCTTGGGGTTTACTTACTTTAGGTATTTATAAGGTTACTTCTTTCAAACAAATTATCGTCATCAGATTTTTCCAAGCCGGGTTTGAAGCTTCTACCTTTGTTGGAGTTCATCTTATTTTAGGTAGTTGGTATAAAGAAGATGAATTGACCAAAAGATCAGCCATTTTCACAAGTGCTGGTTTGATTGGTAATATCTTTTCATCCACCATGCAAGCCGCTATTTATACCAACATGAGTGGATTAGGAGGGTTAGAGGGATGGAGATGGTTGTTTATAATTGATTTCATCATCACTATGCCTATTGCTCTTTATGGTTATTTGTTATTCCCAGATACTCCTGATCAATGTAATGCCTTTTATTTTACAGAAGAAGAAAAACAGCTTGCAAGAGATAGAATGCCACCAAGAAAGGACACAAAATTAGATTGGTCTGTTTTCAAAAGAGTTGTAGGTAACTGGCATTGGTGGTTGTTTTCATTCTTATGGATTCTTGGAGGTGAAAATGAATCATTTGGTACAAACACTTTGTTTTCTCTTTGGTTGAAATATTATGATTACACTGTGGATCAAAGAAATCATTATCCAATGGGGATGTATGCTATTGGTGTTTTAACTACATTCACATTTGCACTTTATGTTGATAATACTGGCGCCAAATATCATTGGAGAGTTGGATTACTTATAATGGCTTTTGTTATTATAGCTGCCATTTTACAAGCCGTCAAACCTTATCTGCATTCGTTTGTATTTGCTGCTCAATATCTTTCTGGTGCCAGCTATGCCGGGCAAGCTACGTTTTTTGCTTGGGCCAATGTGGTTTGCCAAAATGATTTAGAAGAAAGAGCTATTGTGTTAGCTTCCATGAATATGTTCAGTAATGCTGTTAACGCTTGGTGGTCTCTTCTCTTCTTTACTGCTGATACAGTACCTGAATTTAAAAAGGGTTGTTGGGCTATATTGGCCACCGCAATTGCCAGTGGTGGTGTTTGTGGAATCATAAGATGGTTACAATTACGGGACGAATCAAATAAAAAAGTGGTTCCTGATGAAGAAGGTTCTATTTCAAGCTCAGCAGAAGTAGTGAAAGAAACTGTTGAATTATTAGGTAAAAATTAATTCTTTTGTTGCCTAAATATTTTAATGATTTAAATTAATTGACTCTTGTACAAATTTCTTTAATTATATTACATGTATATTATTAGGATTCAGCATTTGCCTCCTTGAAAAGTTTGAAAATGTTATGAACATCATCTTTCATACTCTTGGTGAGTTTGATCAAATCAGCTGTAGATTTGTTGTACATTATACAATTGGCAAACATCAACATTATATCACGCTCAAGATCTTCTATCAGCTGATAGTATGGTGGATCAGATTTCAGTTTTATACGCTTCAAGATGGTTTTGAGATCTTTGGGTTCTTTTATAACCATTTTATAATCCGGTGCTTCTTTATCATTGACTGGTTGTAAAAACGGTGATGAATATCTATGTGACTGTATACTATTGAGTAAATTGATTGCAACGTGTTGGAATCTTTTTTGCTGTTGCTGTGAAGTTTCAACTGGTGAGTTTGAGCGCTTCCTGCTTCTAGTTTCTCTTTCAGTTTCTCGTTTTGGTGTCCTGCTTTTACGTCTTCCTTTCTCTGGAGCTTGACCTTTGGATATATTCTCTTTAGCTTTGGGCTTTTCAATTGTAGGTTTATCAACCAGTACTTCTGGAGTTCTTTTATTTGCTCCAGCATTCTTTCGATTCTTTGGGGTTGGCGTCGCCTCAACTTCATCCTTTTCATTACTTTCTTCGTCATCCTCATTATCATCATCTTCGTCATCCTCATCTTCATCTTGCTCTTCTTCATCATCATCTTCTTCATCATCATCTTCATTATCATCTTCATCATCATCTTCCTCATTTACTTCATCTTCAATATTTTCGTCAGCTTCAACCTCACTTTTGTCTTCTTCTTTTACTTTGGTGCTATTTTCAGACTCGGAGTTTTTTATTTTGTCGTCGTCCTTCAAACTGAATTCAACCTCTTTTTTAGTTGACTTCTTTTTATTATCTGCTTTCGGCGATTTCACGCTGGTCGAGTATTTTGCTCGATTACTGGTTTCTTCTTTGCCTTCAGTATCGTTGTTTAAATCGTCTTCATCATTCGAATCTTTTTCATCATCTGAATTAGACTTCACCAGTCGGTCCTCATTTTCTATTACGTTATTTTCCGCTTCATTATCCTCTTCATCGTTTTTGTCAGCTACGTCATCGTCTTTCTCGTTTGAACTATTATCCTGTAAGTCTGAATTTGGAGCGTCATGTAACGATCCTTTCCGCAGAGTAGATTTTTGTATATCTTCGTTGCGTTTGGACGCTTCTTGAGCAGCTGTTTGCTTTCGAGTAGCACGAGTAGCACGAGTGGTTCGTCTACCAATTTGTTTCTCAGCAAAAGCCCCAGTTTCTTCAGAGTTTGGAGATTTACCGTCAATAATCAGTACATTTTCTACTTTCTCCTCATCATGCTTTGAATCAATGACCTCAGGTTTAGTGGTGTCATCTTCAGGGTTTCCAACGTCAGAATCAGTCTGTGTAAAAGTTTCAACAGCAGATTTTGCATTTTCTTCGTTATCTCGAGCGTCTTCCATCTCAATATCATCCTGCTTGTGTTTGGTGACATCTTCATGAAGAATTCTTGTATCTTTTCTGGTTTTAGGGATATCAACTGTTCCTTCCAAGGTTTCCAGAACATCTTGAAAAATTTCACCCTCGATTTCAACATCATCGTCGACGGCTTGAAAATCTGATTTTGCATCTACAAATTGATTCGACTCTATATCATTATTTGGCTTCTCATGTTGCCAAACAGTACTCAAATCATTGATATTTTTGAATAAAAATTTCAGATACTCAGAGGCTGACTTAACAACAAAATCCACTATTCGAGATTCGAATTCAGGCATGTCTAACTTCAATTTTTCATCATCCACCCATACCATATTAGATATGTTTCTCCGATGGAGTATATCCACAAGATTGTTCTTATCGAACACTATTCCATTAGGGCACGCACTAAACGTTTTGAAATAAGTCTGAGCTCTTTCGTTCAAGTCCATTAAAACGTCCTTTAACTCGAACTCATCTTTTTTGGAGCCGCTATCATCGAAGCTCAACAAACTATTCAAGGTTGAAGCAATCAACAACAGGAAAAGACTGAAATCATCCGT
Organism: Kurtzmaniella fragi; assembly: GCA_030581955.1. Lineage (NCBI taxonomy): Eukaryota > Fungi > Ascomycota > Pichiomycetes > Serinales > Debaryomycetaceae > Kurtzmaniella > Kurtzmaniella fragi. The sequence goes on from JAKTWE010000008.1 coordinate 196,471, forward strand.
TTCGTCCATGGTGCTGGTTGGTGCAAAAGTCAAAGTTGATGTTTATATTTATACAGGAAGCATTTAAATGAGTGGAGAGAAATTTGAGAGCTGAAAAGAAGTGAAATAATAGTTAACGAAACTATGGCCAGAATATCAGCCTTACAGAGCAAGAAGTGGAAGTGAAACTAGTAATGTTTTTTTTTCGAGCACACCAGGTTGTAGTCAACTCAAAAGAATTATTCTATATTTCAAAACCACTTCACTATTTTAAATCGTTATTACTACAAAGATCCCGACAAAATAACGGGACTTTAATTCAATCATATACCTCATTAGTCTACAATCCAGCAAGTAGTACCATTTATTGTGGTCAATTCATTATATATATATACATAGGTCATATGAAGTAAAGAATACTTGACTCAACTGTATAAAGATTTTTCCTAATGAAAAAATGATAGTCAAGAGTATCCTTTTCTTCACCAATAACATCAAAGATTGCTTAACGCTTTTGCATATTTTGCATCAACAAAGCGTTTTGTTCTTGGAATCTTAAACCAACTCTTTCAGAGTGCTTCAAGAACTTTTCGGAACACTTGGCGATACATGTAGTTTCCTTGGTGCTCAAGTTGGCTGAAGTGAAATCGTTGACACAGTCTTCGAAACATCTGGAGACCAAGTTAGAATATAATCTCATGAAGTCCTTCATTTGCTTTTGTTCAACGAGTTGTTGAAACTCTTGTTGTTCCTTGACATTTAATTGATCCATAGTGTTTGATTGCTCGAGGAAGATAAAAAGAAAAACCAAATATGAGAATGGACAAAAAGGCAAACGTTGAAAAGAGAAGGCAATGGAAGAGGAAAAAAAAAATCGAGTAAAAAAAAAAATAATTGATTACCTACTATAAGCAGAATAAGAAACTAGATTGAAAAACGAAAAAAAAAACAAAAAAAGTATGGAAGTATGATGTAACATATGTATATACAAGATCTATCTATATGAGTGATACTTAAAATGTGAAAGACTGGAGTGAAAAACTAATATGTATAGATATCGATGCAACTGAATAAACTTATAGAGTGCGAAATATCATTTTCAATCATCAACATTTGCAATTTTCTGGGAATCTGGGGAAAGGAATCACATCTCTAATATTATCCATTCCAGTCATAAACATGACAAGTCTTTCAAATCCCAACCCAAATCCTCCGTGGGGTACTGTACCATTTTGACGAAGTGATGTATACCATTCCATTGACTTAGGGTCCATTTTCCGAAGCTGCAATTCATGGATCAATTCTTCATGATCGTGGATTCTTAAAGATCCACCAATTAGTTCACCAATTTCTGGAATAAGCAAATCGAAACATGCAACCGTGGGATATTGAGGATCAAAATCTGTGGAATTTTTCATGTAGAAAGGTTTTTGACTCTTGGGATAATCAGTAACGAAAATTGGCAGCTTGAAATGACAACCTGCTAACCATTTTTCATGCTCGGTGCTGAGAGAGTCGCCCCACACTAAATTAGTGTTATGATATCGATTCAAGATTTCTAAAGCTTGCCTGTAACTAATAACTTGCCATGGTTCATTTTTGAGTAATGAATCAAACCGAGTGTTGAGTGTTTCCATCAATTTATCGTTTTTATATGAACTTTTCACTTCTGTATTTAAATGATTTGACCCGACCAAATCTTGAGCTACCTGTCGTAACATGTTCTCACACAAACTAGTCAACTGAGTGACATGATTAACATAATTGACTTCTGCTTCCAACATCCAAAATTCACTCAAATGACGATTCGTGTCTGAATCTTCAGCACGAAAACATGGGGTTAAAGTCCAAACTCTATTCAACGCGGCCGATAATACTTCTAAATGTAATTGTGTAGATACCGTTAAGAACACATTGTTTTTGAAAAACTTCTTTTTGTTCTGTGAGTCCACTCGAAAAAGTTCCCCAGCTCCTTCACAATCTGACGAAGATATTTCAGGAGGTGCTACCTTTATAAAACCTTCTGTTTGAAAGAATTTGAAAAGTGATCCTTCAATGAACGATCTTGTTCTAAGAACTTGGCCCAAAGTTCTTGTTCTATGCCTTAATGTAGGTAAAGTTCTCAAGAACTCTAAACTAGTTTGTTTCTTTTGAATTGGGTATCTCGGTGGTACTCCTCCAATGATTTTAATATAATGTTCAGATTCAGAATCTGGATCACAAATAAGCTCTACCTCATTTTTTTGCTCCAGATAAGTCCATTCTCCTTTGATTTCCACGGATTGGCCCACTGATAGTTTATTATCCGTAATGAACGAGTCTCCTTTCATAGTTACACTGATAATAGTACTACTGGCTCCATCCGCTATGTCTACAAAAGACATGTTTTTCATTCGGCGACAACTGCGAATATGACCACTTGCAACAACAGACTCGCCCACGCCTGCTTTACTGAAAACTTGTTGTAAGGTTGGTGTAAGAAATGCAGACGTCAGATTCCATCTTATTCCCAGTTTGGGCACTAGCCCAGTCCTTCGTATCACCCAGGACATATAGTGTTGGCCCAGTTTAATCAATATCCTATTTAGTAACAAGAAATGAATACAGATGAATAGGAAAAAAGAAGAGGAAAAAAAAAAAAAAAAAAAAAAACAATTTATAGACATTGAAGTGGTCTTATCTGAACCCCAACAGTCATTAAAGTTTGGCTGCAATGCACTCGCACCATACCCATAGTGGAGATTATGTATCTCATGCCACCGATACATTAGAAGAAGTTGTACAAAGAGCCGAAAAAATGGGATTTGAAACCTTCTGTTTAACCGAGCATATGCCTCGTTTGGACTCAAAGTTTTTGTACCCTGAGGAGATTGATAAAGGTTACGGGCCGGAGAATTTGAAGATTAATTTTATCAGTTACTTGGAGCATGCTGTCAAATTACAAAACAAGTATCAAAACCATTTTAAAGAGAATGGTAAGGGTCTTCAATTACTTGTTGGGTTTGAAGTAGAGGGACTTGATGATGACCACATTGAAGAGGCTAAACAGATCATAAGTAAGAATTCAGAAATCAACATGTGTATCGGATCTGTGCATTATGTCAATCTGATTCCTATTGATTTTTCACCTGAGTTATGGAGAGATGCTCAGAATAGTACTGTTAGGGGTACAGTACACAATTTATTTGAAGATTATTTCAACCTTCAATATGATGTGATTTCAAAATTGAAGCCAAATATAATTGGTCACTTTGACTTGATTAGACTTTTTGAGCCACAAGAAGTCTCTGAAATTGATCCGGAGTCAGGTAAATCGATTCCAGACGTCGACTTGAAATCTGACTGGCCAGCGGTTTGGTCATTAGTCATTCGTAATATTAAATTTGTAGTTGCGTATGGTGGTTTGTTTGAACTTAATTCTGCTGCTATTCGTAAAGGGTGGGATACTGCTTATCCCAAATTTGACATTGCTAAAGCAATAATTGAAAATGGTGGTAAATTTTGTATTTCAGATGATAGTCATTCCGTTGCTCAAGTGGGATTAAATTTCCATAAACTTTTGGAATATGTCAAGCGATTAAACTTGGAATATTTATATCATTTAGAAGTGATAGATGGTAAAACAGAGGTTATCAAGAAAGCTGTATCTGACATAGAAAAATCCCAGTTCTGGGATCAGTATCAAAATTAAACTACAAGTCATATTTATTTAATTTAATCCTAAGATTTATTAAACTTCTTATTATACACATTATTACAAAACTAGTAAGATCTTCCGAACATACACCAGTGCTTGGCAAGCTTGTCACATCTAACACATTTTTGTTGCGGCTTGAATGGAGGTTGAAGGTTTGGAATACATAACGATTTGGCTCCCATGGATGGGGCTCTTTCGTCAGCTTCTTCTTCTTCACCATCATCTTTCTTAGCAGAAGAATCCTTGATGTCATCTTCACATTCAGCAACACCACACCATGGAGACAAAATGACGTTTTTGGCATTTAAGGTAGGAACAAAATCTTTCCATTCTTCAACAACAACACGATGGGCGTCAAAATCCTTACGAGCCTTTTCCAATAATTCACTTTGCATTTGTTCCAAAAGTTCTGGAACCTTAGTTTCCAATTCATTAATAGAGATCACAGTCTTGGCACCGTTGTCACGTCTAACAGCAGTGACAGCACCCTTTTCTAAATCTTTAGGACCAAATTCAATACGGATTGGGACACCCTTCAATTCCCAATCAGCAAACTTCCAACCAGAAGTAATGTTATCCCTGTAATCACCAATAGCTCTGACATCAACTGCAAGTAATTTTTCTTCAATTTCTTGAGCACCTTTATTAATAGAATCTCTTTGTTCATCCAGAGTCTTGCTGTTCAAACCAACTGGAATGACTACAACTTGGTTTTGAGCAACACGAGGTGGTAAAACCAAACCCTTGTTATCAGAATGGGTCATAACCATGACACCAATAACACGAGTAGATAAACCCCAAGAGTTTTGGAAAGCATGGACTCTTGGTTTGTCAGAACCTTCTGGATTTTCAACTGAAATGTCAAACATTTTAGAGAAGTTGGTACCTAAATGATGAGATGTGGCACCTTGAATACCTCTACCAGTAGCAGCAATGAAACCTTCAACCGTAGTTGTGTAATCACCACCGGCAAACTTTTCATTTTCAGTCTTGACACCCTTGACAACTGGAACGGCTAATAATTCTTCATAAATACCAGCATATAAGTCCAAAATTTGTTCGACTTCCTTGGCTGCACCTTCTTTTGTCAAATGAGCAGTGTGACCTTCTTGCCATAAAAATTCACGAGTTCTCAAGAAAGGTTGTGGGTGCTTGAATTCCCATCTAACCACAGAATTCCATTGATTGAGTTTCAATGGTAAATCTCTATGAGATCTAATCCATTTAGAGTAATATGGATACATGACAGTTTCAGAAGTTGGTCTGATGGCAATATGTTCTTCTAATTCCGAAGAACCAGCACGGGTGACCCAAGCGACTTCTGGGGCGAACCCTTCGATGTGATCTTTTTCTTTTTCTAAGACCCTTGACGAAACGAACATAGGGAAATAAGAGTTCTTCACCCCTAATCTTTTAATTCTCAAATTGAACCAATCTTGGATTTGTTCCCAAACGTGATATGAGTTTGGTCTAAGAATGTAACAACCAGAAACATCATAATAATCCAACATTTCACTCTTAACACAAACTTGAGAGTACCAGGTTGAAAAATCCTTAGTTTTGTCGACTGTGATACCAATGAGTTTGGCATCTTCAATCTTGGCGGCTGCCTTTTCCTTCTTTAAAGCTTCCTTTTTACTGTTATCCTTAGCAGCTGGAGCAGCAACTGGAGCTGGAGCAGCTGAAAAATCGACTGAAGTGATTTCAATACCAGTATCAATCAAAAATTTCTTGATTTCGCCAACCAGAGTAATTTTAGGTTCATTGTTCAATTTGACTTCTAAAACAGTTTCATCAGAAGCATTTAAAAGCTTTTCGTCGACCAATAATTTTATTTTGCCTTGTAAATCCTTGTTTAAGTCGTAAACAGAAACGTCTTTGGCAGCGACTTTAAAGAATTCTTGGACGAGATCGTCTTTGGCTAATCTTGGTTCTTTTACACCAGCGGCCAGTGCAATTAAACCAGCTGGAGTGGAAGTAGCATGGTAGGCAAAGACAACGACTGGTACTGGGGTAGCAGTCTTTGCTGTCTTAGGCTTGAAGACTAAGATCTTAGCTAATGAAGCAATGGCCAACTCAGACATCGATTCTTCTAATGGCATGTCTTGACAATGAAGGTGTGAAAGATTTCTATCAAGTTTTCTGATTTTTTTTTTACAGCGTTAAATGGAGATATTTGATTTTTATTTTTTTGCAATTCTTTTTCAGATTTTTTTCTTTCACAATCTATTTATTTGTATAGTGACAATTTAGAGCGATTCGACCACTTGAGGGTATGCTGATTATAACAAATTTTCGCGTTCATGACTGTCCATTTTGACGTTTGTTGCTGAAAAAAATTTAAGTTTGAAACTTACAATTTACAATTTACTGATAACGCTAATGTAGTAGACGAGCCGTTTAAGTGGACTAAATATGACTGTCCATAATTTAAGATTATTGTAAAAAAAGTGTCTTATGGTTTTCTCATCATTTGCTGTGGGAATCACTGTACCTCTACAACTCAAATTTTAGGCATTAATATCGATATCTGAAATTTAGGTTTCGCACATTATGACTGTCCCTTGGTTTGAGAAATTATCTATATTCTCCCTAGATTAGATGACTCATGTCAATTCTCTACACACAAACTACGTAATTTTACCATTTATAGTATGGATTTGTCTTGTGGTTCATTTATAACTTTAAACATTGCTTTCTTTTAGTTTAAATAGTAGTCTGATCCCTCATTAGTGTTCTTTCTTTCTATTCAAGAATTTCAAAATCATCTATTTAATATTTTAAGGTTTTCAAATTATTCATTCGAAGATTCTTTATTTGTGCTTGTTTTACCACATTGAGAACATAAAAATCAAGAAAATAAAAAAGTTTTACTTAAACTAATCATGTCAGTTTACGTTAAGGAAACAGTAGGCAAGGATACTACCGACGTCAGCGGTACCAAGGATGCTCCATATGAGACTGCAGCTTTTGCGTTGTTTCAACAACCAACTGCTACCGTTTTTATCTACAAACAATTAGAAGATTCAGAAGAGTCTGACTACGTTGAAATCTCTGCCTCTGCCTTAAAGAAGGCCAAGAAGGGAGCTGAAGGTTTAAAAAAGAAGCAAGAAAAGGCCCAAAAGCAACTCGAAGATCAAAAAAAGAAAGAAGCTGAAACTTTACAAAAGTTAGCTGAGTTGGACACTATTGTCGTTGAAGAAGACAAAAGTTTACCAAAAGCACAATCTATTAAATTGAGATCCATCACCGACCATTTAGATACTAGAGTTTTAGTTAAAGGATGGGTTCATCGTTTAAGATTACAAAAAGGTCTTGCTTTTGTCACTTTACGTGATGGTCACGGATACCTTCAAATTGTTTTCACTGGTGATTTAGCGAAATGTAAAGCAATGGTCAACTTAACTATGGAAAGTACCATTGCCATTAAAGGTGTTATCAGTAAATTACCTGAAGGAAAGACTGCTCCAGGTGGTGTTGAAATGAAGGCTGACTATTTCGAAGTCATTGGTTTAGCTCCATCTGGTGAAGAATCATTCACCAACAAGGCTCCAGAAACTGCTGACCCATCATACTTGATGGATCAAAGACATTTGGCCATCAGAGGAGAAGCCCTTTCTGCTGTGTTGAAGGTTAGAGCAGCCTTGACCCAATCAATTAGAAGAGTCTACGCTGAACAAAGTTTACTTGAAGTTACTCCACCTTGTATGGTTCAAACTCAAGTCGAAGGTGGATCCACTTTGTTTAAAATGGATTACTACGGAGAAGAAGCTTTCTTGACCCAATCTTCTCAATTATACTTGGAAACTTGTTTACCATCTTTGGGTGACGTTTACTGTGTTCAAGAATCTTTCCGTGCTGAAAAATCTCACACCAGAAGACATTTATCTGAATATACTCATATTGAAGCTGAATTAGCGTTCATTACTTTTGAAGATTTATTATCTCATATTGAAACTGTCATTACCAAGACTGTTCAATACGTTTTAGAAGATCCAGTTGCTGGCCCATTAGTCAAGCAATTAAACCCAGGTTTTGTGGCACCAAAGTTCCCATTCATGAGAATGAGATATACTGCTGCTTTGGAATGGTTAAATGAGCAAGGTATTCCAAACGAAGAAGGAGAAAAATTCAAGTTTGGTGATGATATTGCTGAAGCTGCAGAACGTAAAATGACCGATACAATTGGTGTTCCAATTCTTTTGACTCATTTCCCAGTTTCTATTAAATCTTTCTATATGAAGAAATGTGAAGATGATGAAAGGGTCACTGAATCTGTGGATGTTTTGATGCCTAACGTTGGTGAAATCACCGGTGGATCTATGAGAATTGAAGATTATGATGAATTGATGGCTGCTTTCAAAAGAGAAAAGCTTGACCCTAAGCCATACTACTGGTTCATCGATCAAAGAAAATACGGTACTTGTCCACATGGTGGTTACGGTTTAGGTACTGAAAGAATTTTAGCTTGGTTGTGTGACAGATTTACTGTTAGAGATTGTTCTTTATACCCAAGATATACTGGTAGATGTAAGCCATAAATTAAGCGGTAAATACTGTATTTAATTAATATTATTAAAATAACTATTTAAATTTAGCGGGAATTTGTAGTGAATTTTATAGTCTATTATGAGACGCCTAAACCTAATCTTGTCTAAAGAGAACAAATTTCATCATTAATTCGTTCACTAATTATTGCATAAACAGCATAGTAAGCAATTTTTTTTTTCTCAGCAAATTTTGTTAGCCACAATTGAATAAAGAAATGCCGTCAATTGAAATCGCATAACACCTAGTTTGGATATAAAAGACCTGCACATACCTGCACATACCAGTGACTCATCCCAATTTAGTAACTAAAAATTTTACCGCGGTGATATATCTATCAAATTTGACCATAAAAGCAGTTAACTTTCTTCCTGATTAATTTTCCAATCAATCTTTATTAACAATAGTACAATTATGTCTCAAAAGCCAGCTGAATCCAAATTATGGGGTGGTAGATTTACTGGAGCCACTGATCCTTTAATGGATCTTTACAACGCTTCGTTACCTTATGACAAGGTTATGTACAAAGCTGATTTGACTGGTACTAAAGTGTACACTCAAGGTTTAAGCAAGATTGGTTTGATCACCTCTGAAGAGCTTGAAGCTATTCACAAGGGGTTAGAACAAATTGAAACTGAATGGGCCAACAACACTTTTGTTGAAAAGGAAGGTGATGAAGATATTCATACTGCCAATGAAAGAAGATTGGGTGAAATTATTGGTAAACACATTGCAGGTAAAGTTCACACTGGTAGATCCAGAAATGATCAAGTAGCTACCGATATGAGAATTTACGTCCGTGAAAACCTCACTAAACTTTTGAAGTTTTTGGGAGATTTCATTCAAACTATTTTGAAGAGAGCTGAAAAGGAAATTGACGTATTAATGCCAGGTTACACTCATTTACAACGTGCTCAACCTATCAGATGGTCTCATTGGTTATCTTCTTATGCAACTTATTTCACTGAAGATTACAAGAGATTAAGTCAAATTTTAGAAAGAGTCAATCTGTCCCCATTAGGTTCAGGTGCTTTAGCTGGACACCCTTATGGAATTGATAGAGAATTTTTAGCAGAAGGACTTGGTTTCAACTCAGTTATTGGTAATTCTTTAACTGCAGTTAGTGACCGTGATTTTGTTGTTGAAACTTTATTTTGGTCTTCTCTTTTTATGAATCATATTTCTAGATTTTCTGAAGATTTGATTATTTACTCAACTGCTGAATTTGGGTTTATTCAATTAGCTGATGCATACTCTACTGGATCATCTTTAATGCCTCAAAAGAAAAATCCAGATTCTTTAGAATTATTAAGAGGTAAATCTGGAAGAGTTTTTGGTTCATTAGCTGGTTTCTTGATGTCTCTTAAATCTATTCCTTCTACTTACAATAAAGATATGCAAGAAGATAAAGAACCTCTCTTTGATGCTATGACAACTGTTGAACATTCCATTTTAATTGCCACAGGTGTGATCTCTACTTTAGCTATTAACAAGGAAAAGATGGAAAGTTCTTTAACAATGGATATGTTGGCTACCGACTTGGCTGATTATTTGGTCAGAAAGGGAGTTCCATTTAGAGAAACTCATCACATATCTGGTGATTGTGTTAGAACTGCTGAAGATCTTAAATTGTCTGGAATTGATAAATTAAGTTTGGATCAATTTCAAAAAATTGACAATAGATTTGGTGAAGATGTTAAAGATGTCTTCAATTTTGAAGTTAGTGTTGAAAGAAGAACTGCTACTGGTGGTACTGCTAAATCTGCTATTTTGAAGCAATTGTCAAACTTGAACTCTCAATTAAATTAACCAAATTTCTAGGATTTTTATGATAATGCTGGACTCAAACAATTTATAAAACTTATTGAATTAAATCAATTTTACTTTATTATTTACAATTGTATCTTGTTGTATATGTATATTTATTTATTAGAATCACTTTTATGGAAAAATGAAAACATTCTACCTTTTTTAGGAATCTGATTTCTTTTAATTTCATCACATTCATTTGATGGTTGTGTTGTAATGTCTAATTCTGAACTATCAATGTTTGATTTATTTAAATCCATTTCTAAAAATTGGCTCCAAGATATATTCTCAACTTCATTGAAAGTTCTTGGTGTAATTTGATTGGCAGAGTTCCCAGCTTTTAAAAGCTTGTGGAAAGATTCCATTTCTCTATCAACAACATCTAAATCAATAGTATCAAATCCATAATTATTTCTCATTTTGTTCTCACTCAATGAATAATTCATCAAGTTGTTAGAGTGTCTTTTATGAGATGTCATAGCATCAAAATCAAGAGAGTCACTTCTTTTGTGACCGCCTCTAGTAGGTTTAACTGTATGAATGTTATTTGAAGAATACATATTATAAATGAAAAATTTGAATAATCACAAGATTGAAAAGTACGTATCACTTATATATTAGCCAAAATCAACTGTCGATCTTAAGTTTCTTTTACTTGTGTAAGTGAAACATTTTGTGTTCTCGTATAGGCTGCAACTTCATGTCAAAAACTGTAAGATATATCAACGCAATCTTTCCTATTTGAGACGACGTTCGGTGATGAGGAAGCAGCAGTATGATTCCATAAATCATTCCTTTCAATAAGCCCTAGTGTAAAATCTTTGATTCTTTGAACTTTGTAAGATCTCAAGAATATCACGCTAAGTATAAGTTATTAGATTATGTGAGTTTAGTCAGATGGTTCTAAAATTTGCCAACTCATAATTAAGTCCGAAACCACCGAAATATGCTACATGCAACCTGATGTATTTTTATGTGTTGAAGTATTATTAGGCATTGACCCCAGATTCTAGTTGAAGTACTTTCTCATCGGAGCTTTCCGAATGCTTGATATATGCTTGTTCATCTGTGGAGATAAGATTAGCTACAGATTGTGTGAATTTCTTTTTCGGTGTTTCTATATGTCAATACTTGGTTTCACTTCAATCTAATTACAATTCTTTTAAATTTGATTCACTGGTAATAGTTTAAAACAGTGTCATTTGTGAGAAACGTAAAATTCAGATTCAAACTGACTTAATGGGCACAATCAGCTGGTCTTCGTAATTAAGATGTTCAACCCAGATGAGAGTTTTAAGCTTTATGCAACATATTTCTAATCTAATACCGTGGTTTACTTTTTGAACAGTAACAAACAAGCCATAGAGTAAATATTTTCGTAAGTTACATTGTAGCTGATGCACGACATCACACAACATGGTAATCGTATTTCGTACTTGGCCATATTCGAGTCGTTGATTGGAGGTGGGTGAGTTCTAGTCTCACTGCATGAGTGTAACATGGAAGGAAAGTTATGTGAGGAACTGTATGACATCACAATAAATTATTATTTTGCTGCAAGTGTGAATTAAAAATGTTTCAGTCCTCCAATAAATGCTGCATACAAAATGGCTGTAAAACTTTAGACTTATAAGTGTCAACTCGTAGCCAACAGATATTTGCAGACTCACTCATTTCAATTTAAAAGGTACATTACAATGCTCACGTCTAAACTTTTACATTTCATGAATGACAATTATACTGAATTTCCTGATTTTTCAACACCTCAGTTGGTTGAAGAGACATTAGTATACCTTAAATCATGTATCAAAACCTGCCAACCCGATGGTTATATCTCTAATAAGGTTGATGTGTATAAATTTCTTGATTTATTGATCCAAGGCTGTTCCCGCTTTCAGTTGAGCTCAAATTTGACTTTTGTTTTGACTGAAATAGTCCCCTTGGTTTTTACAGAGTCCTTAGTAAGCCAAACGCTCTACAACACCATTTTTTGTCACTCAGGAGTTCACGACAGCATTAAAAATATTTTTACAAGTTTGGAAGAACTTGAGGTTAGTGATACTAACCAAGATATTGGTTTGATAAGCTTTTATAATTTAGCAAACATTTCAAGCCAATCTAGTGATCAATATGCATCAATCTTAAAATCAAATACTTCTCATTTTATGTATTGTTATGAATTGGTTGCAAATTTAAAAGAAAGTTTAGTAGACAATAACTATAACAAGATTAACAATTTATTGCAACCATTAAATTTGGAAATTCTACAAATCAAAGAACTATTTTCAGTCATTTGTCGAAACGAGTCAAAAGTAATTGATTTGATTCAATTATCCATAAATTCAAACTCTTTGAATGATAATTCCAAAAACAGCTTGTGTGAAATTTTTCAAACGATCATAAAAACAATATCATACTTGAATATCCCATTCGCTACTTTTTTCCCAGTTAAAACGCTGATATTGGATGAGATCAGTTACATAAAACTGAATTATAAGTTTTTCATAGTCAATCACGTAATTCACCGTGATTTATTGGAAATTCATAATAATATTACTTTTATGTCAATGTATTACTATTCTTCTTTGAGAATAGCTAATATTTTTATTGAAGGGGACGACAATTTAATTCAATTTTTATCTTCATCTAATCGGCCAGTATATTCATGGGAGAGCATTTTAGAGTGCTCCATATTTCATCTTTGTAAAAGTATGACAAGCGAAAGTTTCATGTTTAAAGTTTTAGAACAAGGTAATTTTGATGTCTTTGTATTTCCTCCACTTCCAATACCAAACGAGCTCATGGAATGGGTTGATGATAGAAATTCAAATCAATGTTATATGAAAGTTGTTGAAAGTATGATTTTAAATTTGATTTCGTTGAGTATGATGTTAAAAATTGAATTACAAGTACTTGCAACCAAAACGATTTCAGATCTAGAATTTCCAGTAATTAAAATTCAATTTTTTAGATTCCTTTCGACTTTATTCGCATTTAAATTATCGATCAGAGATTGCAACAATAATACCTTGAAATCTATTGGAGAATCCGTATTCAATCAAGTCTTAAACGACTTCCTCTCATTCAAATTCGATCAGAATCTTTTATCACCTGTATCTTATTTGTGCTCTTTGGCTAGACAATTGTCCTTCAAAAGCATTAAATTTATCGTTTTATGGGAACTGATAACCAGTGAAATCATGACAAACGATGTGTTTGCAAAATTCAGATTAAATCTGCAAAACATCACAGTTTTGAAAGACTCAATTCAATTAGTTGACTCTAAACAAATGATCTTTTAAAAATTTCATAAAGGATGCTTGTCTCGATCAGAGCATGTATCCATCTATTATAATGCTAATTGAATACCTCATTTGAATCATTTGTGTACAAATTGTCTAAATGGTCAGACTATTCTTTAATTTTTTTTTTTTTTTCTGCAAACATTTTTTTTTCTTCTCATCTAATCGTATTTTTCAATATTATTCCAATGATCATCGCAAGTTTGTGCAGTTCCACACTAAGAATTTTTTAGCTATCCACAATACTTCCAGAATGGTTTTGAAATCTACATCTGCTGGTAATGTTTCCGTCTACCAGGTTTCTGGTACGAATGTGTCTCGTTCCTTACCAGACTGGATTGCCAAGAAGAGAAAGAGATCTTTAAAGAACGACATTGAATATCAAAATAGAATCGAATTAATTCAAGATTTTGAATTCAGTGAAGCATCGAACAAAATCAAAGTATCACCAGATGGTCAATTTGCAATGGCTACGGGTACTTATAAGCCTCAAATACACGTTTATGATTTTGCCAATTTGTCATTAAAGTTTGATAGACACACGGATTGTGAAAATGTGGATTTCTTAATTTTATCAAATGACTGGACAAAATCTGTGCACTTGCAAAATGATAGATCCATCGCCTTTCAAACTAAAGGTGGAATACATTTTAGATCTAGAATTCCTAAATTTGGTAGAGAATTAGCATACAACCCAGTGAGCTGTGACTTAGTCATTGGAGCTTCTGGAAATGAACTTTACCGTTTGAATTTGGATCAAGGTAGGTTTTTAAACCCATACGTTTTAGACACAACTGGTGGTGTTAATGCAGTTGATATCAATAAAGTTCATGGTTTAGTAGCTGCTGGTTTAGAAGATGGTACTGTAGAATTCTGGGATTCAAGATCTAGACAAAGAGCAGCCAAGTTATTTGTTGGCGATCAACTTCAAGAAAGTCTTCAAATTTCTTCTTTGAAATTCAGAAATGATGGTTTAAATTTTGCATGTGGTACTTCTACTGGTAAGGCTTTAATTTATGATTTGAGAACTTCAGTACCAAGTATTGTTAAAGATCAAGGTTATGGATTTGAAGTTAAAAAAATTGCTTGGATTGATGAAAATGATTCCAATAATGATATGATTTTGACATCTGATAAAAGAATTGCCAAGGTGTGGGATAGAAATACCGGAAAACCATTTGCATCTATGGAACCAAGTGTTGATATCAATGATGTTGAGTATATAAAGAATTCAGGTATGTTCTTTATGGCCAATGAAGGAATGCCCATGCATACATTTTATATTCCAGATTTGGGACCTGCTCCAAGATGGTGTTCATTCTTGGACAATATTACTGAAGAATTGGAAGAAAAGCCATCAAATTCTGTTTACTCCAATTATAGATTTATTACTAGGGATGAAGTTTCAAAATTAAATTTAAACCACTTAGTTGGTTCCAAAGTTTTACGTTCTTATATGCATGGTTTCTTTATTGATTCTGAGCTTTATGATAAAGTTAGTCTTATTGCTAATCCTAACTCTATTCAAGATCAAAGAGAAAGAGAAATTAGGAAGAAAATTGAAAAGGAGAGAGAATCTAGAATTAGAACCACTGGTGCCATCAAGAATACCAAGATTAAGATTAATAAAGATTTGGCCAGTAAATTACAAAACTCTCAAGGTAATGAGAAGGCTGAAAGTGTTATCAATGATGATCGTTTCAAGGAAATGTTTGAAAACCCAGATTTCGCAGTTGATGAACTTTCTCACGAATATAAACAACTTAATCCAGTTAAATCTGCCAAGGAACTTGCTAGTAGACTGAGAGGTTTAACTGCTGCAGAAGAATCCGATGAGGAAAGAGCTAATTTGAACAACAACAATGGTAGTGACGATGATGATTCTGAAGACGATTCTGAAAGTGAAGAAGAAGATGATGATGAAGAAGCTAAATTTGAAGCATCTGAAGCAGAAAAGCAAAAGATAAAGAAAGAAATTGATCGTCTTCGTAAGAGAAAACAACAAAGATCTGAAGCAGACAAATTTATGAATGAAATGAAATCATATAGTGTGGAAGATAGCGGACTGCTGAAAAACACTGAATCCTTCAGTACCCAGGTCAAGAGAAATAAAGCCAAGGATGCGGAAGAAAAAGAAGCTAGAAGTGGTAACGTTTTGAGAATGCATGCACGTGGTGAAGCTGAAATGACTTTTGTTCCCAAAAAGGCAAAGAAACAAGTTCGTATTGTTGAAAATAGTGATGATGATGAAAATGAAAATTCCAGCAACAAGGGTAGAACAAAGCAAAGATTCGAAGGTCGTAGAAGAGCTTCTAAGAATGTTTTCCGTGGTATGTAAAGTAGTATATATAGTACAATCAAGAATATTAAAACAATTATCTAGTAGTTTTTGTTTAATTAAGCCGCTTTCTTTACAATTAATTTCCTCTTTATTCTTTTCACAAAATCTAATTGGTTTTGTTTCAACCTTATCATGTTGCATTCCTGTATGTAAATATCATCTCTTCTTCATGTCATCTGCTAATAACAAAGAAGCGTTATCGGGGCTTAATAGGTTTCTTTCTCTCAAAAGTAAACAGGCTGGGGCGTTGGAAAGTAACCCTAACTTGAGGCCAAAGTATGTTCAATCCGAAAAGTCACTTCCACAGGCTGAAAAATGGAGGACAATAGTGCTAAGTGAAATATCGGTCAAATTGACCAAAATCAACGATCCCAGTGTCAATGATTTCCAAATAAGGGATTTGAACGATGATTTGAATAAGCTCTTCAAAGAAAAACGGGCGTGGGAGTATCACATCAGAGATCTTGGTGGCCCCGATTTCATATCATTGAAAAGTGGAGAAATTAAAGGTTTAGAAGTAAATGGATATAGATATTTTGGTAGAGCCAAGGATTTACCAGATGCCAAAGCCATTATAGAACAGACTTCCAAGGACCAAAAAGAACAAAGTGATTCTCAAGGGAAAGATAGGTTACAAAGAAAGCTTTTAGATGAAAGACTTAAAAGAATCGATGGTGCATATTATGGCATTTATGACGATTATGAAATGACGACAAGTAACGAAGAACAAATTTTGGCTGACTTACAAGACCTACTACCAGCAGACGATTTTGTTGAGAAGAACAAGAATTACAAGCAATCAATGAATGAATATGATGATAGCATGCTCAGTCAGTATGAAAAAAAAATAGCATCCCAAATAACTAAAGAGCAGCTTCAATCGGCTCGGAAACTGGAAAATATAGATGTATTGGATTTCGATTACATACCGTCGAATGAAGAAGTTAACCAGTGGTTATTGGAAATAAGGAAGAAGAATTTATTGGCTAAATTAACAAACGTTTAGTTTATTTTATCAATACATAATAGTAAAGATATCTTTTGATGTATTTGTATTGATTGTACTGTCATCTTAATCTCTCACATCTTGGCCCAAATCATCAATTGTCACGTTAGCATTTCTCTTCCATGGAAAATGTTCATCATAATCTAAGATCTTTACCCCAGCCTCGACATACTCTTTATCAGTTTTCTGCTCTGTTTCTGGATATACTGATTTGGTACAATTCTTGACAACATAAGTGTCATAACCGAGACTGGAACAATCTCTTGCAGAGTTTAGAACGCAGAAATCATAGGCAAGACCCACAAATACTACGCTCTTTATATTATGTTCTTTCAAATAATCTTCCATTTCCGTGGTATGACTCTTCCAAGTATCATTAAAGCATGAATAATATTCTCTATCGTCCAAGTAACCTTTTCTTACTATAGGATTTGCCATATCTAAAGCACTGAATTTTTGAAGAAACTGTCTTTCTAACTCTGCTCCTTTGGTCCCCTGTATACAGTGGTCGGGCCACAATGTTTGTTTAGCTGTTATAACTTTCCCATTGGCATCCTTTTCTTTCAAAGGGTGACTAAACTCAACTTGTGAAAACGGCTCTACTTCATGTTGGGATGCAAAGGATGTATGATTCGAAGGGTGCCAATCTTGGGAAGCCACTACTAAGGTCCACTTTATATCTAGTAAATCAAGAATATTGCCAATTATATCGTTCCCATCCGTAACAGCAAGCGAACCATTGGGAAGGAAGTCATATTGTAGATCAACGACTACTAATGCAGCCATTTTATTAGAAGGGGGGATAAATAAATTGAGAATAGTAGTATAATAAAAAAAGTATTATTTGGCGTGTCAGACGATCCATTAGACTGGAAGAGTTCAAAACATACGTTAGTCAA
Source organism: Kurtzmaniella fragi (assembly GCA_030581955.1). Classification (NCBI taxonomy): domain Eukaryota; kingdom Fungi; phylum Ascomycota; class Pichiomycetes; order Serinales; family Debaryomycetaceae; genus Kurtzmaniella; species Kurtzmaniella fragi. The sequence goes on from JAKTWE010000008.1 coordinate 214,052, forward strand.
ACTCGTTTTATTTTCAATCCCATTCTACATAATATCACCTTACAGTTTATTTATATTGATTTTTTATATATGTAAACATTTGCATAGTTGTGGATCCCTATGAGTTCATTTTTTCATTGTCTGGTTTCCAAGAGCCTGAAAAAACATGCTTAGAATAAGCCATTTCATCACTCAGAGATTTGGAACCCATTTGTCCAACATCTGGAGAGAATGAAGTAATTGGTAAAATCATAACGTCGTCAATTAAGAATGGTTGTTCCATTTTACTAAAAAATTTTGGTGGAATGGCTTCCTTGTATTGTCTGATTTGAAATGAATCCTTGGATTGCATAATGTTATTCAAATACAAAAATACAATATCAGTAAATATCGCAGGACCAGTCCAATTCATGATATCACCACCTTCATCTTTGCCCAAAATAGTTGTGAGCTGTCCCTTCTTCTTTCTAGTTAAAGTTTGGTCGGTAATGTTTGCAATTAATTCTCTTAATAATGGATGACCAGGTTTCAGCTGAATTGTCCATTGACAAAACTGAATTTCTCTTGCATACCAATCTCTCCAATCTTCTCTGCCACCAGCATCGGCTTCAACACCAATGGCAATACCAGTCAAAGCAGGTTTACCATATATTGTATCTTTCATGGATTGCCAAGTATCAATTGGCTTTAATGCCTTGGTATCTATATCTGAGTAAACACCTCCTCTTGCGTATAAAATCAAATATCTAAAAAAATCTGCCTTCAAAATAGATTTTGGTAAAGTTTGATAAGCGTCTGCAACGTCAGGAACTGCTCCATAGATATCATCAATCAATGCATCACACATTTCATCAGACAAAACAAAATGTTTGTAATCTCCATTCAAGTCTTCCCAAGTCTTTTGAAGTCCTTGGTATTTATTGGGGAATTTCTCATCATTTACTCCAACCTTCCAAGTCTGCCAAATGTTCTTAGGGAAGTCTTCCTTAGCTTCATAAGGGAATTGGTACAGTAACTGCTGTCTAACTGTAGATTTATTTGGTAACTTTGAAATGACATTTGGCTTGAAATTTAATCCAATTTGTTTGAAATTAGAGTTTTTTTCTAATTCAACTTGTAATGCAAACTCATTGGAGTTATGTTCAGAATCAAAGCGATCGCGGTGGGGGAGCAGTGATCCAAAAAAGAACCATACCACAAAAACCGCCAACACAAGCCGAACAACGACCTTTCCTTGTTTCGAATCCATATAAGTGGTTGAATTTTATTATTGAATCTACTGTAAGGTTAAGATATTTATTGATATTTTTTATAGATACCACGTCAAGAAAACTAAGAAAAAAAGTACATGATTCTGAAAAATAATAGTTGAATTTAAAAATAAATTGGTTGTGTGGGACTCACAAACTATGGGGAGGAGATGGAATGCAGCTGCGGTGAATGCACAGCCATATCTTAAATTAATAAGTGAAATTATTAGTTTAATTTTAAAGCGGATTTATATGAATTAAAATGAAATTTTTGATTGAAAAATAATGCTTCTTCTTATTTATAACTTCTATTTGCATAGCTTTTTCAACATGTCTTGATGTAAGTTGTGTCATTTATTTCAAAATAGCCATATAATAATGTGAAAACCACGCGACAATTTAAAAAATGCAGGAATTTAATGTATTGAACAATCAATCATTTCAATACTAATCACAATAAATGCCTCTTATTCCCGAAATAAATAAAGATAATAAATGTTAAAACTTAATCAATGTTACTGTTCTAATAGAAACTACATTATATATCTTTAAGGTGTGTATCACTAAAAAAAATTCATATACACTAAATCAAACAAAAACTAAAATAATGTCTAAATCCAAATCAAACTAACAAATATGTTAAAACTTTTATAACCGCCCGGAAAAAAAGATTTATAAAAATAACCCATTAACAACTTTCTATAATATGTTTCTCTTAGAGACCAATAAATATTAATACAAATAATTTATGTTTTCCTTTACTTTTCCTCTTTCCTCTTCTTCTTAAACTTCGTATTCTTCGTCGTCTCTTTTCTTCTCTTTCTTTCTTGTCTTCTTCTTCTTCCCCTCCTTCTTCTTCAAACTTTCCTGATTCATCTCTTATTCAATTTTGGTTTTATTCTCTTTTTCAATAGGAATAAGAAATCAATATGTAATTCATTCATTTTGAATAAATTTTTAAATTCGAAACATGCAGCAAAAGTGATTAATGCAAAATAATAAAAGGAAATCTTCAACTTTCCATAAGGTAAATATATATATTCGGATTCAAGACATCTCAGTGGACTATCTCCACCTTTTCTTTAAAAAAATACTCTCGCGTGATAAATTGATTACCACCAAGAGTTGGATGAGGATGATGGGTTACCATAAGAGGATCCACCACCGTAACTAGAGTTACTATATCCGCCAGAACGACCTCCAGTACTACCTCCAGTACTACCTCCTGCGTTTCCACCGAAAGAAGATGAAGAAGAAGAGTAATCATTACCCCAGCCACCGCCGGAAGAGTAACTAGATCCACCACCTCTTCTGAAATCTCTGACTGGACCTCTAGAACGAGTGGAACCTCCACGAGCTCCTCCACGGCCTCCACCACCAAAAGCACTTTCTCTAGCAATCTTGGATAAGAAATCTGGAACTTCTTGGTTAGCTTCAGTCAAAAGGTCAAGCATACCCTTAACGATGTTTTTGTTGTTTCTGTTAAAGAATGCAGTGGCAATACCGACATTACCAGCACGACCAGTACGACCAATTCTATGAACATAGTCATCAATATCACTTGGTAAGTCATAATTGACAACATGTGAAACGTTAGGAATATCTAAACCTCTGGCAGCAACGGCGGTAGCAACCAAGATTGGTGCATTACCACTCTTGAAAGAAGCCAAAGCCTTTTCTCTTTCGTATTGAGATCTATCACCATGGATAGCAGTAGCTGGGAATCCTTGGTCATACAAGAAATCAGCTAAGTTATCGGCCATTCTCTTTGTTTCAGTGAAAATAATGGTTAAACCATTTTCGTTGGCAGACAATAAATCTAATAAAACAGATTTTTTCTCTTCGTCTTCAACGTATAAAACCTTTTGAGTAATATTTTCAGATGTAGAACCAACTCTACCAACAGACAAGAAAATGTAATCTTTCAAGAAATCTCTTGCTAACATTTGAATATCTCTTGGGAAAGTGGCTGAGAACATAAGGGTTTGTCTATCATTTACACCAGGCATGTCACATTCTTGAACAATGTGTCTAATTTGAGGTTCAAATCCCATATCCAACATTCTATCAGCTTCATCAAGAACCAAATATTTGATGTTCAGTAAAGAAACACGGCCACGTTCTAATAAATCCTTAAGACGACCAGGGGTAGCAACTAAAATGTCACAACCTTGTTCTAAGTTTCTCATTTGGGAACCGATATCGGCACCACCGTAAACTACACAAGGACGAACCCAAGATCTGTAAGAGAATTTCTTGGCTTCTTCATAAATTTGAGAAACCAATTCTCTGGTTGGAGCCATAACAAGAATAGTTGGGTGGACCTTATGAGAAGAGAAAGCACCACCGGTTTCTGGAATAGGAGCAGGACCAGTCTTATAAGATTCAGATAAAACTGGGAAAAGGAAACCACCAGTCTTACCGGAACCAGTTTGAGCACAAGCCATTAAATCTCTACCGACAGCAACAATAGGAACGGAGTACTTTTGGACTGGAGTTGGCTTGATAAATCTAGATAAAGTCACATTCTCAACTAATAACTCATCCAAAGGAGGAGCAGTGAAAGCAGTGATTGGTTCAGGAACACCCTCACCAGAAGCTTCAACTGGAATATCATCGTAATTATCAAAATTAATACCAGAAGATTGGAAAGTTGGGTCTTCAACAACACCAAATAATTCTAATTCCAATTTTTCATTACGTTCAGCTGGAATGTGCTTTCCTTCAGACCAACGACCTTCACCGGCTCTGGCTCTTCTACCATTACCACCGAATCTGGCACCTCCACCGTTACGACGGCCTCCACCGTAGGAGTTACCGCCACCAAATGAGTTACCACCAAATCCACCTCTACGGCCTCCACCGTTGCTGAATCCTCCTTCACCACGGGAACCTCCAAAATCAGAGTTACCATTGGAAGAGTCGTTGGCAGGGGCAGATCTTCTTCCACGGAGGTGAGGTGGGAGATAAGCTTTCTTTTGTTGTTCAGCAGTCTGAGACAGTTCTTGACCGCCACCAACTGAAAGGTTGTTCATCTTCTGAGTAATATCAGACATTGTCTATAAATTTTATTATGAAGAATGTATAAATTTTGAAAAGATCAAGGCAAAAAAAAAATTAGTAAAAGAGAGGGAAGAAAAAATTTTTGTTACACAAAATCACGAGAATTGATGAGTTTTTCATTTTGGGTGAAATAAATAAGTAGTTGAGGGTATTAGGTGTGTGGCAAATGAGCACGGATTGCCAGTGAAATAGGAAATAATGTAAAATAAATACTCTAAAAATTAAAAGAAATTGGTTTGAAAAAAGTAAAAGTTGAAAAAAAGAAAATTTTTAGGTATCAAAGTACTGAAAAATTAATTTATATGTAGAACGATTATATCATAAAGTCATTCAATTGCTCTATAGAATATTTTTCATATTTGAGTTGGATCTGGATCACAAAGACAGGCGAATTAAAAGGTGCACTACCCTTCAATGATAATTGAACCAATAATATTAAGGTTTTAAAAATGAAGCATTGGTTTGGCATTCATTTTGCTGATCCATCATGACAGGTAACCTTTTTCTTTTTCTTCATTCTAGACCCAATCGGTAAATTGTAGATAATATTAAATTTGGCCAGTTGTTTTTTATATTTTTATCATATATGGATGCAGGTAATTCAACATTGGTTAGTAGGTTGTAATATGTGTTAAAATTTCAAAATAACTTGATTCAATCAAAGAAATTATTTAAATAATGATTGCACCAATTTGATACAGTTAATTTCATAGATTCTTAGCAGATTCATATACTCAATCTATGGTTTTTTCATAATCTTAGATTTAAACTGGTAGGTAAAAAAATATCATTTTCTTGAAGAATCATAATTACTCATCCCAAATGAATTCTTGCATTCGGATGAGCAAAACAAGTTCTTTCATCCATATGTGAAGCATTATGTGGAGGAGTATTTAATCCTTTACCTAAATCAGGAAGAAAACATGGATCTTCCTCTGACGACAGATTATATGAAGTGAAAGCTTCTTCCTCCAACTCTTGAGCTAAGTCAACATCTGGATCTTCATTTGTATTTATATCATAATCTTCATCTCCTTCATCGATCAATTCACCTTCTTTTAATAATGAGGCGAAAGGTTTTTGTTGTTCTCTTACGTTCCAATTTAAATTCCTACTAACGCTATCAATATATTCTGTCTTGGAAGAAATCACCGTAGGAAATGGATAAGGAGATGCTTGGATTGTAACATAATCTCCTTTGAACAATTCTGTTCTCACTTTACCATCAAATGATGCCCATGCAGTTGATCTACTTGATTCAGGTACTTTAACTCTTAATAGCATACCATCTGGTAATAAAATCGGTCTAAACGATAAAGTATGAGGGCAAATTGGAGTTACACTTATAGCTGAAACCCCAGGGTGCACTAAAGAACCTCCGGCAGAAAGTGAATAAGCTGTAGATCCTGTTGGAGTAGCTATGATTAAACCATCTGCTTGTGCAACTGTCAATAAAGATCCATCACCATATAATTCCAAATTTGTAACATAAGGACTAGGACCTCTATCAACAACCAATTCATTTAATACTTGTTGCTCACAAACTAAAGTTCCATTCGCTTTATGAACTCTACAAGTAAATCTCATTCTTAAATATGCTCTAACTCCCATTTCAATCGATGAAGACATCTTCTCTCTAAATTGTTCAAATTTGAAATTAGTTAAAAATCCTAAAGATCCTAAAGAAAAAGATATCACCGGAGGTACAACTCTCTGAAACAAGTTTGAAACATATAAAACTGTACCGTCACCTCCTAAAGTAACAACTAAATCAAAATTCTCTGGATTTCTTAACGCAGTTCTTCTATTCCAAAACTTTAAACATGTCTTAGCTCTAGGAATTGTATCTATTAAGCCTTGACTATTGAATCTTTTCAGTTTTTCAAGACTTCCGTCTACATGAACAACTATTTCTCTTTCACTTCGACATAAAAGCCATTCAGCAACTTCTCTAGTAAGATAAGTTAAAGAGTTATCTCTAGCTTTAGTTACAATCATAATGTTTCTAACATCCAATTGAATAGTTGCCTTGGCCAAATTTTTAGCCAACATTCTGACGCCATTGGCAGTTTCTGCCAATTCAGTGTGAGATCTTACTGATTTTAAATCGTCTGCTCCCAATTTCAGTAAAACATTGGATGTAGAACTTGACGTAGAACTTACCGTTCTATGACCTCTATTATGTATTTGTTCTTGTGTTAATTTACAATGAAGAACGGGTCGCCTTTTTTGGTCACTATTAAAAATTTGCGGGGGAGTGACACTTTGGAATCCATTATTAATTCCATTGAAGTTGATTGTATCGGAGGCATTTCTGAGTTTATCCTTACTAACTGTGTTTGATATTTCGTTATTAATGGTTGTCTGACAACTGCTATCAGAATTGCTGTTGGCAGGCAAAAATGGATTATGTTCATATTCGGTGGGACTCTCTAAAGGGAAAAGACCTTCATCAGTCGCCCCCGGAATTGCTTCTGGAGATCCTAAGGTGTCGCGAAGCTTGTTGGTGAGCTTACTCACCAAATTAGGGTCAAACCCACTAGAACTCATCAAGGATTATGACTCTTTGAAAATAACAAGAAGATATTAGTAAAACTTTATGTCCGCAATTTCTAACTTATCCGATCTTGGAAATGAGTAATTCAAAAAAATATTTTACGCACGTTCAATTAAGAAATATAATTTGGGCTGCAGAATATATACAGAGTGATTGAAGTATAGAATTTGAAAAAACTACTGAATCACAAGATATTGAAAATGTCAATTTATTCAATATGAACCCCAGTTATAAAGCAATCTCATTACTTGTTAAATATTAATACTATTTGGAATTAAATACAATATGTTGATTCATTTATTTACTTTATTTATTCAAGTTGACTTACTTTACACTTCCATCCAGAAGCTTGTTTATCCAATAAAGGTAAAGAAGCACCTAAACACCAACCCAATTCATTATTATCAATTGTCTTAGCGGTTTTCAATTCTCTGTATAATGGAATATCGTAACCAGTGTGTAACATGGCAGTGATGAAAGATAAGTCTAAACACCATTGTGGTTCAGCGGTTAATTCATTGATTTGCTCATCCAAAAGAACTTCTCTCCACATTTGGTCCCCGTTACAAACAACCTTGGCTAATTCAGTTAATTCTTCAACTGTAAAAGACAGTGGTAAACCAACTGGGTTAGTTCTATCATAAAAGTAAGAGAAAATAAACATATCGTTAGTCTTCTTGAATGTTTTGGTGAGAGATGGTTGATGAGCACCATTGAAAGAACATGGCTTTTGAGAACATTCGGCATCCTTATTCAAGATTTTTTCCGCAATAGCACGGCATTGAGCACCAGAAGCGCTAGAAGGTCCCTTCATATTCACAACATAATAATCATCTCCAACCTGAACTTGAACTCCTTCAGCAACAGATCCTGGTGGGATACAAGGATTAACAAGAGTTCCAGAAGCAATGGCATCTTTACTTTTTTCTTTAGTCAATTTGACCAATTCAGAGTTAGATTTTAAAGCACTTTGGACAATATGAGCGTGTACCTTGTTTCTTCCTTGCATTAAACCATAACCTAAGTGGGAAAATTGGTATAAAGAGTATTTTCTACCACCAAAAGAAATTTCAAATTTGTGTTCACCTTGAACCATTTGTTCATTATTACCGAATTCCGGTTCAAAGACAATTTGAGTAGAACCACCACCTAAGTCGAAAACAGCAGCAGTTGGTAATTTTTCGGCACTACCAATGTTTCCTAATAAATAATTGGTGGTAATCCAAGCGTAAACACCTTCATTAGCACCATCCATAATAGAAATACCATCACCAGGAACAACAGCAAATGGGAATTCTTTCTCTAAACGGTTTCTGACGGCTTCCAAAATTTTGTCAGACTTGGCTTCGCCTAATAATCTCAAACCAGCAGTTGCTTTAACTGCAACTGGAGTACAAGCTTGCTTATCTTTTGGAACGGACTTCAAGGCAATTTCCAATAATGGATCTAAAGATTGAGCCGCCTTTTCAGCTTCTGTATCAAACAGGGATAAACCTGGCTTCAACATTTCAAATTCTTCGTTCATTAATACTGGAGGAGATTGACAAGTGTTAAATTTGTAGACGTGGACTCTGGATCCAGTGGAACCAGCGTCAATCATAACTACGTATTCTTCCTTTTTACAGGTAGAATCATTGGCAACTTCTTCAACCTTAAGTTCATCCAGGGAGGCAATAACATTACTACCATCTCCTTTAGAAGCGGCATTATTACCCTGTTTTGGAGACCCAACACCTGGCTTGTTTGCAGTTTTGTCTGCAATAACAGGAGGTTTCTTGGAGTCAGATCCCAGGTTTGGAGATCCCTTGGAGTTCCCAGTGTTTGGGGTGACAACTTTTCCATCTTCTTGAGAGTATGGAGGATTGGAGGAACTGTGTGGTGTACCTTTAAGAGTGTTTTTCAGATCTTCATCCAGGTCACCAGAAAATGGAACAGATTCAGGGGCCAGAGCAGGTTTAGCTTTTTGGATGGAAGGAGAAAACAGGTTCAGAGATCCAGCAAGGAAAAGTACGATCGAAAACACGATCAACGCCCCTACGGCGACCCTTATATTCTTAGAGTTAAGCATAATTTGCATAGTCTAAGATAAGATTCTGATTTTTATTCGATTTCGATTCAGTTTTTTTTTTTTACACACGCGGTTCTCCATCGCGCGTCGTCACTATGTTTTATGCTTACGTTTTACTTACATATTCTTACGTGCTTAATTGTTAAACCTATTGTGAGCTTTTAATAGTATCTGTAAGGCTAGTTTTTGTACAGATTTTTTTCAAACCTCGCATGGAGTTTATTACGGTATGATTGCAGAGTTCAACTTTGTGAGTCTTAAGATATTTTTATATGTAACTGCTTATTTTATGAATTTGTTCTTTTCGCTATTCTTGCTCAGAATCCTGGCAATTTCTTTTTCGATGATTTTGTGTCGCTAAAGCATATCTAAAGTCTTATAAACTAAATTTGCAGCTGAATTTATTATATTAATTTACTTATGAGCTACATAATATTTCTCTCCCAAATGTCATTAATTTATATTCATTTATCTAAATATTTGTATATTTCATATCTCATCTAACCGGAGATGAGACTTATCGCAAATTTTGATCATCAATTTTAGATTGTACATGATTTGCTTCAGTTTCATATGGGTTCACGGAAGGTGATGGTGCCGTTTGTTGAGAAACAGGAGGAGCTATTGGTTTAGGAGCCCTACGCTCAACAATAGCCAAGTAGTTCAGAGGCACGTATCCAACTTTACCCAGTCTTGATCTAACTTTCCACCACTTACTTTCATTGCCCATAGGATCTAATTTAGATAAAATGGCAACCAAATCATTAGGTTTAAGTTCTAATTCAAGATTTGGATTTTCTGGGTTAAATTCGTACATTGCCTTCGCAAATTCTAAATTAGAGGGATCGATAGCACCTGGTTGTCCATTGAATCCTTGCCCTCCATTCATACCCATGAGTTGTTCTTGCTTTTGACGTTTTTGTTCATTAATTCTTTGTATGGCTTTACTAAGTAAATATGGGAACCCAATGGATGCAGCTAAAAACAACAACAATGGTTTGAAAGAAATTCTTGGTTTATGTTGTCCTGATTGTTGTTTTCTAATGTTATCTTCTAATTTTTTCTGGGCTTTTTCAAACTTGACAAATTCATTTGCACTTATTCCATGATTGTAAACTTTACCGGTAATCTTATAAAAGATCTTTTTGACTAATTTAATGAGGGCAAAAATTCCCAAGAGGGAACCAAGAGCATTTTTCAAATTTCCAAACTGCTCAGCCAATGAAACCATGGTGAAAAATGATGAGTGTGTGGCCATATAAGTGGCTTCAAGCATTTGTGCAAATCCACCGACAGCTCCAATAATAGATTCAATGAGTTGGAAAGTATCTTGAGTTCCTTCTCCCATACCTCCTGGTCCCATCATCCCCATGCCTCCTCTTTGGCCATACATTCCTCCTCCTCCGCCACCATACATGGAAGATCCATAACCACCCATACCGTACATCGATGAGCCATATCCTCCTCCATACATAGATGATCCTATACCCCCACCATACATAGATGATCCGTATCCTCCTCCACCGTACATAGATGATCCTATACCCCCACCATACATTGAAGAGCCGTAGCCTCCAGTTCCATATCTAGATCCATATCCTCCAGACCCGTAGCTATTGGAGGACATGCCATATGGAGATGCATTTGCCATAGTCAGAAGATCTGACGTAGCATTTAAACCTGCTGGTCTTTCTGGGAGTTGAGCAGACAGTATCGGTTGACCTCCTATGGCTGAGGTCCCCACAGAAGAGCTGAAGTCTGATGCTTCTAAAGATGGTATCGGCGTCGAGGTTGATGCTGCAGAGGTCCCCTGTGAGACCTCCCAAGGTTTTGTTCTTGGGACTGACATATGTATCCACTTATTTGTTGAAGATTATTACTTTATTAAAAGCAAAAGTAAAAGTGAAGTAAAAAAAAAAAATATTGTGAACATTTTACACTACAGAGTGAATGTGATAAAACAAAAGAAAATTAGTGGAGTGCGCAAAGATTACCAAAGTAAGAAGCCCACTAAATTGGAGTCACAAGTCATCAGTGAAGCGCGGATTCGGAGAATTTTAGTGAGAAAAGGTAGCGGGGTAAAATTCATGTGAACAAACAAACAACAATTTGATTGATGGCTCTTACACCTTAATTTCACTTGAGCTGATGAAGTTTTAACATGCTATGTTTATTACAGTATATATCAATTAAATAAGATCCAATATTTGTTTGATCTAGGTTTACCCGCTTGGAAACCGTTTTGTGAACTACTTTAGTGCCTTTCAGACTCTGATGACTGACTTATACGTTATCCTCGGATCTGTGCGCTTTAAATTTGTAAGAAATATAAAATAGTTTTTGTGAAAAAATGATTTCACTCTAAAACAAACTCTTTGCTTCAAAATACCTTTATATATAGATATTTATTGTTGATATTATCGATTTTATACAATTAGTTCAGTATTTAAGATTGAAATATTGCCTCAAGGATATTTGGGCCTTATTTCTTCGTAATAAACCACATCATTCTATCCTTAGTACACAATAAAATGATTATCTCAGGTTGCAATCATTTCGCACTGGATTTACAAAATCTAACTTTAATTTAGTGTACTACAAATAAAAGAGTTTAAAAAATTCATATAATCATTACGGTAATGGTTCAGAAGAACTACTGAGTCTGTTTAAATGAAGATAAACATCAGTTCCATATCCTTCCATAGAAATTAATTTCAAGTCTCCTCCAAAATATTGTGCATATAATCTGGAAATAGGTAATCCATAACCAAAACCTGCCATTGGAGCCTTGAATGAATTCTGGCTATAGCCTTGTTCCAATTTTGGGGTATCGCTGACAGTCGTATACAAATAAGTCCAGATTAAAGGAACTTCACTTCTTGGAATTCCACCACCTTCATCACTGATTTTAATGGCAATATCTTCAGAACCTTCAGAGATAATCACCTTGATTGGTGGAAATTTTAAATCATTGATATCAATATCTTCCTCTTTCAAATTAGGATCTTGTTGAATTAATTGTTGTTTTAATTTTTCAGTATGGAATTCAATAGTAGCTCTAAGAGAATTCTTCAAAGTTTCAAAAAGCATGTGTATCAAATGACCTGGAACGTACATAAACTTGATATCGGTCTCAGGAGCAATCAACTGTATTTCAGGAGCATCAAATAATCCATAGAATTCTTCACATATATATTTGGCTGTTTCAATTGCATCTTCAGCAATCTCAGCCACATTGCAATCAGTACAAATAACACCCACGTAATTGGATTTATTTCCTCCATTTGGAGAATTGTTGCCGTTCTTCCCATTCAATATAGTAGAAATCTTTTGCCTGGTGGGTGAAACTTGAGCCATGTTCAATGCTATATGTTGTCCAATAAGCATCCGAATTCCTATTCTAGACATGTAGAATCTATCTAAGAATGTTTGAATCAGCGAATTTACATGGATAGTATGATTGTCATGTTTCCATTCTTGAACACCTTGAGCCATTGTTGCAACTGTAGCATCATGTCTTTTTTTAATTTTGGTTAATGCATCATACACTGCTTTGTTATAATCGTAAACTTCTTTAGGCCAAACTACATTAACAGGACATGAGGTGTAATAAGTTTTACCAAATGTAGGAGATTCACTCCTTAAAGTTGAATTGATACCAACATTGGAATTACTTGCATTATGAATAGTTGAAACGGAAGAACTTGAAGAATGAGAGTGAGACCTTACTACCAAACCATCATCAGAAAATACGTTGTGCAAGGCAGGGTTAGACAGATGCTGAATAGCAGGATTTTGAGTTTCCATGACTATAGTATTGTCGTCATGCAAAAATGATGATCCTTGAAGATCTTTTAAAAGTTCATGACCTCCTTCGTCGCTGAATTTATTAGCATTGAGTAATTCGTGCAACTCGTCTGACACTTCGGGCTTTGGTAATTCGGTTAACTCTTCAAACGACTGGGCATACCAGTCTCTTACTTTAATTGTAGAGGGCATCTTGTTTAATCCCAAAGGTGCATTTTCCAAATCTTTCACTTTAAGTGCAAGTCTTATGGGGAGCTCCTCCACAATGAATTGGGAAGCCAAAAAGATAGAACCTGGAGAAGGATTGGGTCCAAATTGGACCATCTGCCTTAACAGAACGGATGTTTGAGGGTACAGGGCATATTTGTATATTTTTTCCCGGAGGTGCTTGGTTAGTTCCCAAGCAGTCCCCATAATTTTTAGATAGAATGAAGTTTAAAATTAAATGTTAAAGAAAAGAAGTATGTGTTTGTACATTGTATTTTTTTTTTGTTTCCTGACTTTAGTTAATTTTTAATTTTTATTTTTGAATCCCTGTAGAGGAAACATTTACTTCTTAATCTGGGTATAAGTTTATGGATTTCAGTTGAAGAGATAAATGTAAGCAACAATTTCAATTTAAAGTTGGTAGAAATTAAATGAATGCAATTGAATATGAACAAAGAATTTTTCGAAAGTAATAATAAATTATTAGGGGATCAAATTAAGGGTTATAGGAAGTAATTTAGTCATAGCACCCCAATGACGTCGAGAGGAAACAAAGAAAAAACTAATGATTAAAAACATCACATACCCGAATAATTATAGACCCGAGTGGACCTCTTAACTCCTTCATAAATTTAACCGAATTGTGTAAACAATAAATTCAAAATCCTTGTTCCGATCACGCAACTATTTGTTTTGATCTTATGGGTTTAATAGATGGTTTAGTTGTATCTTTAAATCCATGAAAAATCTCCGTTTCCCCAGATTCCTTTGCTCCGAGGCATGAAATTTTGCATGAGAAATTAATCTGACTGCGCACGACTTTTTTATGTTCTTACACTTGAGTCATCAATTGAGACCCCACGCAGGCTCTTTTTTTAAATTAAATTCGGTTGTTTCATCTAATCTATCAAGGCTCATATTAGATAAGGGGGCAGTGATTGAATAGCAATGTCTCTACAGAAGATCCCCTTATCTTACTCTTTAAATTGCTCTCTATTTACATGTTTGAAAACCGAAATTTTTTTGCCAAACAATCAAAATTAAAATTATGCCCGTAAGACCGAATAACTGCTTATTTCCAAACATCCGAAAATTCTTTAAGATTGCGTAGCGTTTCAAGTCCTGAAATTTTCGCACCATCGGCCGGCCAACTCAATTTTGTAGATGACTCAAGAGTCAAAAATGCTGCGGATTTGCGGATCCGGGGTAACTCAGAAAATATATAAATCAACTTAATTTCTTAAAATTTGAAACTACCACATTTTGCTTTACAAACAATTACAAGTTAAGTTTTAATAACTTTTCAAATCAACTCAACTTATACCTATTATTTAAACACTCATTCAAATATTCGAAATGGTTGCCCGTCCAATTTTAAACATTGCTTCTTTCAAGACTGCTTCAAGATGCTGGGTTCCTGTCAACAAGGCACCAACTCTTCGTCACTTTTCTTCAAGACAAAGATTAGTTAACTTCAACAACGCTAGTGACGCTAGAATGGTTGCCAATGACAAAGTCTTCAACATTCAAAAGGAAGAACATATCGAGCATGAACAATTTGAACCTACTGTGTTCTCTTCTGAAGAGGTCCACACTCCTGGCCCTGTCAATAAAGTATAAAAGGTCTGGTACCGATTCTTATTGCATGTATAAAAAATGAATTAACGAAATACAAAAAAAGAACAAAAATTTTATATAGTATTTAAATATGGAATATCAAAATGAATAGTATTCTTTTAGCAAGATGTAAGATTTCTTTACTGTAACAAATTTGTTGTGGGAGCTCAAATACATTTAGTTATTAATTGTTTATTACTTAAATTTAATTTATCAGCCTTTGAAAAGCAAATCGGAGATACCATTGATTTAATGATCCGTATCTTTAAAAAACGTTGCTCTATCTAAATTTAAACTTTCACAATTCATGTAAGCAAGATTAATAATGTTTTTTTTGCTTTGTTTGCTCTCCCTAAAAAAGACGGTAAAGTATTGCGATTCACAAGCCCCTTGCCCCTAAAATCTCTTTGTTTAAAAATCGCTTACCGAAATGCAAAATCATGTTTGTGTGCACCACTGGCCACAATTATCCTTGATTGCGAATGTACAGGAGGTTGAGTCAAAACCTACAATAGAGTTTTTTTTTAGGAGTAAAATCTGAATATTGAGAACAATTTCTAATTTCTAAATCAGTTAAAAGCTAAGTACACTTACTTGGGATCAAAATTATGTCTACAGTTCGTATAGCTTGTGGACAATTGTGTTCATCGTCGAATTTAATTGGAAATGCAAAGATAGCTATTAAATTGATACACAAGGCTATTTCTCAAAATGTTGATGTGCTTTTCTTACCTGAAGCATCTGATTATATTTCAAGGGATGCTACTCATTCCATGAAATTAGCTGATCAATCGCATAAAAATTTCATTTCTATTATTCAAAAAGAATTGTCTAAATTGCATTCAGAATCCAAGAAAAGTATCTTTGTGTCTGTTGGAGTACACGAACCATCAAATTCAGATTCGACTACCACTACAGTTGACGATAGTTTGAAAAAAGTTCAAAATAATCAAATATGGATTGATAAGCTGGGAGAAATTTTACATAGATATCAAAAATTACATCTTTTCGATATCAATATTACTGATGGTCCTATTTTAAAAGAGTCTAATTCAGTAGAACCTGGCAATAAAATTTTAGATCCATTTCCGATTTCTAAAGATATTCCATTCAATGTTGGTTATGGTATTTGTTATGATATTAGATTTCCCGAATTATGTTTAAGATTAAGAAAATTAGGCGCTCACATAATCACTTACCCATCTGCGTTTACAACCAAAACTGGTCAAGTCCACTGGCAAGTCTTGGGGAAGGCACGGGCAATTGATCTGCAATGTTACGTAGTTATGGCTGCTCAATGTGGTGAGCATGATGTGTATGCGGATTTACTGGATAATACCGAAAGTCAAAGTGCAAAACTGGACTCTAATCGTAAAAAGCGTATTAGTTATGGTAATTCAGTAATATTTGATCCATGGGGCAATTTAATTAGTGAATCACAAAAGTTTGACGATGATTTAACCAGTCATATTGACAATGATGGTGATTATTATGAATTGTGTGTTGCAGATTTAGACCTTGATTATTTAGAAGAGATTCGTAAAGATATGCCTTTGTTAGAACATAGAAGACCGAAGGTTTTCGGATACGAGATTTGAGGGTTCCACGTTGTGAATAATTTCTTATCAGTAAGGGAGATAATTTTAGATTAAGATAAATCCACACGAAAAAAAAAAAAAAAAAAAAATTACGATACACTAAAATCTAAATTTTATACTTTCGTTGCAGATGTCATCGGCGATAGGATTAATTAGACATCTTTAAATTGTTTCAGACTAAAGTGTTGATGTAATTCATTTTTGAATGAATTTTATCCAGCAAAGGAGTGCTCAAATTCTATATCAATAAGTTTTATAATTAGTTTACATACAATTAATCTACTAATTTTTAATTTCTCAGCATTGAATGGATTATCTAGTATTGTCTTTAGACTAAGGATTGTATTATTACTAAACCAATCTTTGTTTTGTTTCAAATAATAAACTTCCCAATTTTTTTCATTTGAAGACAATTGTAAATATTGCCCATGAACTCCTCTTAATAATTCTCCTAATCTATTGAAGAACTCATGCAGCATGATAAAAAATTCAAAAACATGGAGATGCAGGAATAGTTCTAGAAAATACCAAATAAAATACTTCCTCAATACCCAAGATCTTGAGGGATTAAACAATATAAAACCAAAATCCTCCTTTATTGACCTCGCCACAAATCTCCCCTTCTTCCCCTTCTTTATCACAGCCTTTTTTATGAGTAAAATTAGTGTATACAACGGAAAAACCCCTCTCTTTGCACTACCCCTCCTTGCAAAGAGCCCTATATGCACTCTAAACGAGATGCCCAAAATATCTACTATTGTACAAGCAACTTTAAGAGTCAGAAAACAAATAGAACCTTCAAATTTTCGGAGAGATTTTCCCAAATTACTGGAAAATTAAAATGAAAGATAACACGATGTATAGAAACTGATAATAATAATAATAAAAAAAGAAAAGTC
The DNA here is from genome assembly GCA_030581955.1 of Kurtzmaniella fragi. Classification (NCBI taxonomy): domain Eukaryota; kingdom Fungi; phylum Ascomycota; class Pichiomycetes; order Serinales; family Debaryomycetaceae; genus Kurtzmaniella; species Kurtzmaniella fragi. Next base: position 231,097 of record JAKTWE010000008.1, read on the forward strand.
TACAAATCTAGAAATCATGCCAAAAGGGGAATATAGTTTAACAACTCTGACACATTAATTGTGGAACAGGCGGTGAGAATTTATAATAGATCAGAAATTAATTGATTTTATTGGGATTGAAATTGCAACTACTTCTAATATTGATGTATTCTCTAGGTGATTCTAAACCAATTTTTAAAGGTTTAAATCAGTTTAGAACTCGTGGTTTAGCAATTTATGAGTAATAATTCCTCTTAAAATTTGACGTCGTTTAAGAGAGGAGATAGGGAGGGGTGGCGCAAATTTAGGAGCAGCTGGTGTTGTGTTTTTTTTTTTCTGTTTTCCTCTTTCGCCCTGCAAAAAAAATCACCCCTCCCTCAATTTGTTGGCCGGATTAACTTTGTGCAGCAGCATGCAAATCGTACTTAAACAGTATATTTGCAACAATCTTTACCCTTTTTTTGAATTAAACAATTTCAACTTAAAACCTCTTCAACAGATTCTAAGTAACTAAAAAACCATGCTTGGTATTTTCCGTACTCTTAAGACTAGACCACTCCCAAGAGTTACCATATTTCATAATACCAACTCTGTCAGATCACATGAGTTAATGACTAAGCTTAATAGCTTTGCTGAATTACCATGTACCTACGACAGATATGCTGGCAGTACTGCAAAACTGGCTAGTACTGTTACTGGTAAATTTGGAGTCAATTTAAAAGAGAATGTTTTGCCAACTTATGAAGAATATCTTTTAATTCATGAATTTTTGTCAACTCATCCAGATAATGCAATCGCATTTGAAAAAGTGTATCCAATGGTTTTCCAAAATGAAACACTTTGCAAAAAATCAGCCAGTTTATTAAACAAGAAACAAAAATTCTTAGGTGACTTGAATGTATTCACTGCTAAAGAATATGAAAAAATTAATGAAGAATTTGCCAAATCTACACCATCTAATAATAACAAACCAAACACATACGGGGCTACTGTTTTCAGAGCTCCTTTGGTAGTAGATTGGGATAATTCTTTAATTGCTGTCGACGATAAGGGTTTGGATAGAATAATGGCCAACTACTTAACATGTGGCACACAAAAAACCCAGGGTAATAATTATAAATCTTTTACAAAGTCTAGCGCTTTTAATCACACTCATGTTCATCCACATGTTGCCGAGTTTGCAGATTTGTTTTAGATATTTAGGTAGTTTTAATAGAGGAAATAAAGGAAAAGGAATTAATTAATTGTAGAGATCAATCCTTTTGTTAGATTCCATGAAAAATATGTTTATTATTATTAATAACCCATACGCTTAATAACATACTGTTGAGCTAATACTCCAAAACTCAAAGATAAACCATCTCTGACCCATCCAGTGACCCATTGGCCTGGGTTCACATTCTCATCATTCAAATCTTCTTCTCTATTGAGCCACAAAGCCCAATTCAAAGGATATGGTTGAGTCTTGGTCACAATTGTAATATCATTGGAAATATCTTTTAATATCAATGTAAAAGCAAAACTATCTTTATTATTGGCATCAATTGATATAGGTGCATTAACTTCTTTGACTTCAGTTTCTTCATTACTACTTCTATTAGTAATAGCTTGAATTGAAATGAAAATATTAGACTTATTAATCGAAGGTGAACTAGTTGTTGGTACTGGATTGTCAACTTGAGTTTTGTCTTGATTTTCAGAAATTTCTTTGGTTTCATCAATTTTTTGCTTCTTAGTTGATTCAATGCTGGAGTAATCTTTGATTGAAGATTCTAAATTTGCAAAACATAATTTCTCTCCATCAATCACTTTTCCATAAAATAAATTCAAATTTATTTTACCAAGTTCACGTTCCTTATGATTGAAATTATTAACCGATACTCTGATTCCACCTTCCACTTGATGTACTACTTCATTGAATTTATAAGAGCAATCAGAATCTAAATTGTGAATATTGTACAAATCATGTACCAACAAAATATTCAACAATTCATCATCAGGACCGATCAACCCTTCTTTAATTTGTTGTGACATTGAACTAAATACAGAGTTCAATTTCTCTCCCAATTGGTCTAATTGAGGTAAACTTTCCCCATTTTCAGCCAAAAGTTGATGTCTTTTTTGTGATATTTGATTTGTTGTATCAGAAGCCAACTTGTACGTTGTATCAGATAATTGTTGAGCATTGGTAGCTAAAGAGCCCCAGAATGAGGTAACTTTAGATGACCCCTCGTTACTCCACCACGATGAAAGTTGTCCAATTGGATCTATTTCGTGGTCAGGTTTTGTTTCTTCATCATTGGTTTTTGATTCAATTTCAATTTCTTCTGTTTCATTAGAGTTCTTAGAAGTAATTTCTTTCTTCAAATCCACACTAGAAGTAGTTTTACTAGTTTTTTTAGGCTCAAATGATGGAACAGGGGTAGTAGATTTCTTCGTATCATGAGCCGCCAATTCATCAAGAAACTCCAAGAAATCCTCATTTTTCCCCGAATTGTTCCCTGTAGTTGTTTTCTGAGAAGCAGAAGTCTTTGATTCGGGTAAGGAATTAATAAAGTCTAAGACATCGTCAGCTTCATCTGTCTTTGGTGGCATTATGTATGTGTGTGAGCTGTCGGTAAATTTGATTTGTTTGAAAATAGCGTTCAGGATATAAAAATAAATTCCCCTAAAGAGTCCACTCCAAAAATAAAACTAGTCCAAAGCAGAAAATAAGGCAAAAATAAAAATTGACACAAAATAGTTCAAGTCATTAAAATACCCAAATAACTTCAACTCAACTTTTTGATTCACAAGAAGATGCATCCACAACTAGATAAAAACAGATTTCAAACGTGTGAGCTGTTAATGGATGCCTTAGAAGAATGTCATAGAAAAAATTTCTTGAAAAGAGCTATGGGGACATGTAATTTTGAGAAATCTGAAGTCACCAAATGTCTTCATTATGTTAGACTTGAAGACTCCAAGGACAGAATTAGAGCCACTAGAGAGAAGGCTAAATTGGCAGAAGCCAAGAGGAAGCAAAATGATGAAGAGGTGTACGGTAAAAATGGGTACTTGAAGAAGATGATAGAGACGGAAGCCCAAAAAAGATTAGGTAAGGACGAATAGTTCATTTCTAGCATGTAAATAGACATATAATACAATACAAACGAACATAAATCATTGGTTCAGGAAATATTTTGTAGTAATATGATTTTTTTAGTGTTTACTTGTGTTAGTGCTTACTTGTATACTCTTTGTTTGATGAAAACAAAAATTGGATTTGACTTGAATTTATATCAGTACTCAATTCCAATCGTACTCGATTGTTTCCATATTTGTTTCAATTTCTTCACTTCAGTTTATAACTGAATTATCTACAAAATATTCTTAATTTCATCGATTAACGTACAAATCTAATCCTGGCGCGTTCTCAAAGTCCTCTTTACCACTTTATCCTTAGTGATAATATAAACAATAGCACCCCACCCAGATAATGCATCTCTATCAACTGCATTCAATAAAGCTTGACTGATTGTTTCAAACAAGTCTTCAGGCTCCAAATCAGGTTCGTATAAAGACTCACACATACCATATAATTGATCAGTAGCTGTACCACTAACTATGAAATCCTTAGCAAAATCAATACATCCAATTAAATCAAATCCACAAACAAAAGGTTTATTGGTCTTTGAATCTAAACCTGCCACGATAGGTCCAATGAAATATGGTCCGAATCTCTTTTCATATAATGTAGATGACACTAAATTAGCAAATGTTTGAGGTTCTATATCTCTTTCCTCACGGAGGTTGTATAAATTTTTCTTTAATCTGAAGGTTTCCAGTAAAGTAGTGACGTCCGTTGCTAACCCAGTTAATGCCATGAAAGTTTTGTTACCGTATTGAAAGATTTTTTCGAAATTGTTGGCTAACCCAAGAGATTGGTTACCTAATCTTAAATCACAAGCTATAGCTATACAATCTTTGCCGACCATGGCGACAGCAGAACCACCTGATTGTTAGTATCTTCAATTGACATGTTTGACAAACATTTATATATATATATATATATCGATCAACTTTAGCTTGACGTTTGATCAATTACTTCAGTGGGGGTGATTGAGATCACATATCTAATACATACCATTAAGGGAACTTGGATCTGACATTTTCCTTGTATATGTTTAATTGAAAGAAGTTGTTTTAACGAATATAAAATCAAGGTCAAAATGTGGAATCTGTTTTTGCCCTCCACGCTAAGTGCAGGAAATTATTTATAATATTACGCCAGAGAAATTTTATAATGTAATAAACAGAATCACTAATCTAATAAAAGCTTTACAATAGTGTAAAATTAATTCATTTCTTATTAAAACCCATTCTTAAAATATTTAAATTATATAATGTATTACAATTATAAAACACACTTTACTAATTCCACCAACCTGGCTTTTATTTTGCATTTCTTTATTTAAGTTCAATTTTGAATAATTTCCCTTTTTGTTTTTTTTTCCCTTTTTCTCTTTTTATGTGTTCTGTCAAAACTAAAATTGAGAACTTAACTGAAGTACAACTTAAAAAGCATGGTTATTAGTAAAGATTTTTGAAAAAACAACATGAATACATTTTGTAAACCTCAATTAATATCTAGTCAGCAACCTTAACAATATGAGCCTTGGCAACGTTCAAAGTTGTGGCATTGACAGAGTTAATTGAACCGACTGAAAATGGAGATGCAGCTTGACCAATATTAATGGCTGAATCAGAATCCGGTTCCTCTTCTTCTTTAATAGTGTTAGTGCTGTGACTGTGCATCAAATCACTCAGGGCCAAGTTTTCGTCATAATGTCCGTTGTTCCCGTTTTGGGATTGAATTAATTGAGCAACTGGACTTTCATTTTCCTTAAATTGAGCTAAAGTACTTGATTTAGGTGATTTAACTAAAGGATTAACAGAATCGCTTTCCTCCATCCTCACATTTCCTTTACGGATTTCACTTAAGTTATTCAAAGAACGACTTGAAGTAAAAGTTGGAATAATCTTTCCAATATCTTTCATGTTAACAAATAATTTACTAATCTCATGTTTGATTAATTGAGTTAATTCAGAATCTCTAGTTTCCATGCCGTCACCTTCCGGTTCACCTTCGGTTGCGTCTGTAATGGTAGATTCTTTATCTTGTTCCTCCATATCAAATCTTAATTGTAGACCAAAGCCAAGAACGATCAAATAGTTCTTGTATTTATCCATTTCAAATCTATAATGCTCAAGTTTTGCATCATAATTAGCCATGATTTTATGGTAATTAGAAGTGTTGGACAATCCTTTAAAGTTTAAATTTTTAATGAACTTGTTTCTCATTTGATTAAAATCACGGAAATTTTTCTTCAAATGATTGTAATAGTTCAAAGTACGAACGAATTGTTTCATCATACCTAAATGGTTATCTTGATCACTTAACTCGTTGTTGACAACAACGTAGTTACTTAAAAAGGTTCCTTGTGGTAACATTTCCCACTTTTGAATGTTCTTAAGTTTTTTCAAGTTATCCTTGTTAGCAATTAACCCATCTAAGTTTGTCCAACCATATTCAATTGAAGAAACACTTTCATCAGAAGTTGGAATAGCAGTGATCTTGGAAGCCCAGAAATTACATGTATTAATGAATTCTAAAGCAACTTCACTTGTACCAGCTTCAAAAATAAACTTCTTTGGAGCCTTCTTGGAAATTTTTGGAAATGTTAAAGACCATTGAACCTTATTAGGGTTAGAGCCGTGAGACTTTTCTAATTGAGCAAAAGTGGCACATAAATTGTAATTACCAATGTTGGCAGCATTCTTTAACCAGTTACCATCACCAATTGAATCATCCTCAATATCATTTTGATTTTGTTTCTTCATTTTTTGTTGGTGCTTCTTAATCACTTTCGGATCAAAAGAGTACAACAGTAATTCACCCTTAGATACAACAACGAAGTTTTCAGTGAATCTTGAAGAAGCTAAAGAAGAACCTGTACCAGTAGTGATATTTGCTTCCTTGGCAGCAGGAGCTCTGCTGAAAAAAGAGAAAAATCTACCAGTGGCAGTTTGTTGAGGAGCTGGAGATGGTTGACTGATTTCAGTAGTGTTAGTGGTAGAATTATCTTGTTGATCATTGTGTAAAATTTTCAACTTCAACAAACCTTCTTTCAAGTATGGAGAACCTTGTAATTCCAAGGTTAAATCATACAGATCTTGATAATCGTCAACGTTGAAATCATCCATATTTTGACGGTGACTTTCATCATTGAACTCTCTGTCATTGATATTAAAAGTATCTAATGATAAAACGGACAATGTGTCGTCTCCAGTCACGGATTGATTTGATTCTCTTGAAACAATGGATGCTCTAGAAGATCTTCTGTTTAACATGCTAGAATGCAAGTTTGAAGATGGAGCTCCACGTAATTGATTTAAAGATTGACGATTTCTAACAGCAAAATTGTCATTATAAAGCTTCTGAGAATTTTGATCGGAGTTCAAAGCTCTGGTGAAACCAACTCTAGCAGCTGTTCTAGAAGAGGTGAGTGTAGTTTGAGAAGCATTGGCATTTGAGTAAGAAGTAACAGTAGAAGAACTTGTAGACATTCTCTTCATTGACAAAGAAGTTCTACGGTTGCCATTGGTATCAGTGGACCATATAGATGATCCAGAAAGTTGTCTAGACAAACTTGGCAAATCATCATTTGGCGTAGGAGGGAGGGGATGGTTATAAGCTTGAGTGACCAGTGATGGTTTTTGTGGTTGTGGTTGATGGTGACGATGGTTTTGACCATTATTATTAGCTGAACCTGAGTAGTTGGATGTATTATTATAATTGTTCAGTTGATGGTGAGCACCAGAATTCAAACTATTAGAAGATGTAACAAATGAACTAACTGATTCAACAATAGAAAGTCTATTTTTCTTTTGTCTTTCCTTATCAACAGGAACAGATTCATCTTGTTGTTTTAAGTGTAATTCATTTTTAGATAATTCTTCATAATAACTACTCAAAACTCTTTCAATACCAATTCTTTGTTTAATTGATAATTTTTTCTGCAGTCTTGGATTTTGTTGAATAAAAGTATTAAAGGTGTTCTTAATGTAATCAGCTTGAGAAATTTTCGATTTTTTGTTAAGTTCCGAATTGTGTAAAGCGGTATTTAACAAGATCAATGAGTATAAAATTATGTAAATTTTCTCAAAATTTCTAGTACAAAACACGTTGCTTGGGTGTTGTCTGATATAAGATTTAGTGAAAGACGAAAGAATTCTATCGATTTCTTGGGATTCACCTTTAAGATACAATTTTGAACAAAGCATTCTGGTAGATTTCAACAAGTCTGGACTCCATTTAAATAAATCCATATAGAATTCTCTAATATTGCTTGATTCAGAATCATTGGCAGCTAAAAATTGAGTATATTCTTCTGGTTGAATTGAGACGAATTCCTCCTTGTATAATTTATAGGCAATTTCACGTTGTTCAACTTCCATGATTTCAGCTTCAGTAGGTTCTTTACGCTCAACTTTCGCAGCAGCTTCTTGAGCCTTTGGTTCAAGTGTCTTGGTAAGAGTACCGTTTTTATCAGCTTCCATGTGTGAGGGAGAAGGTGGAGTGGTTGGGGGTGTAATATCGTGTCGAGAAGACAGCGATACAAACGTGTTTGAAGATTCTTGATCTACTGCACTCATTATCGTGTTGTTCAGGGTTAGAGAACAAGACAATGGGCTTTAGGGAGGTATCTTCAATTAAGTTTGTTGTGAAATAAGTTTCCGTGAACTTTTTGTTTTTTTTCCTTTGCAAAATTTATTGCTTTTAGTTGGTTTATGTTTTTCACACACACCCACACTTTAAAGTATCTTTTTTTTTTTACTTTATTTTATTGTGCTTTCTGGCTTTTTTTTTTGAAAACAATTTAAGAAATTGCCTTAAGCGTAATCTGCACGTCAATAAAAGGCTACTTTTCACATTCAGCCTTTCTTTTTAGTGTTTTATTTTTCACGGCTGGAGTCATTTCATCATAAATGATACAGCAATTAAAAGTGGTACGAATAGAATTTATGAATATATGAATAAAATTTAGTTTGAATTAAGTGTTCAAGAATTCACAAAATAAGAAGAAAAGTCTAATAACATAAAAAGTTTTTTACCTCATCAAAATTTACAATCAGTAGATAAATTATTAACATTGATTGTCGTCCTGGGAACTCGTCTACTTATGGTAAAAACCGCGTTTAAATAAGCTGAAAATAGAAAATTATTATAAGCATTAGCGAGATAATTAAATTAAATGTAAGTCAAAAGATACGACTTTATCTTTAGACATTTTTTCTTGAAAAAAAAACAATTGCTTTAAACAGATAAAAGTAAAAATTAAATACTACATTACTATTAAAAATATTTTAAACCAGTTATAATCAAAATTAATAAAGTCTACAGATACTCGTATTTCTTTTTTAATTGTTATATTTAACATGGAATTTGTAACAATTGAAAACTCCAATGGGTTTTTTACCAAAATCTTTTATACAGAGTGCATATATTTTATAAAATAATATCAATATTATAGTTCTATTTTTGAATTTTGAATCAGGGGAGATATTTGCAGAATCTGGGAAAGTAAGAAATATTAGTTTAATTCATTATAAATGACATATGGACCTGAATAATTAATTTTCCATAACATAGCTCTGTAGATAAATCATGAAACTATTACAAATAATTATAAAATCATTGCAATGAATTAGCTGAGTGTGTTACATTTAACATTAAGGAATTTAAAAAATTAAAGTAGCAATAAACGAAAAATTTGAGTTAAAAATCAAACGCATTTAACGGATCACCAATAAAAGCTGAAAGAACAATTTAATGCTGCGTAACAATGTTCGATGTAGAATTAGATGTTGAAGAACAATACAAAAATACAGATTAGAAACATGAAACTCATAACATAAGTTTCAAACCGATATTTTCGCCTTGGTAGGAAAAAAAAGTCTATACATTACAAGACGAAATATTAAAGATTACTAAAATGGTTGAGCAAAAGCTAATTTAATGCTGAGAACACCTTGGTCTTTTTCTAAACATTTTGGGCAGTGTATTGCTGTTTATGGTGTTCTTATGCAGGTACACTGTGCAGGGTCGGACTAGTAAAATCTAAAAGTGGTTCAATTTAAATTCCCACTTCTTACAAGAATACGAATTACATTACTATAGTTATAATATAGAAGAACGTACATAGACGAGCATGAAAATAGCACTGTAATGAATGCAACTGTAAGTTTCTCGTTAAATTTTTGATTAATAATTATTCCTTGTTATTCAAATTTGAATTCATGATTTTATCATTAATCTCTTTGAAAGTTCATATTTTAATATTTTTATTCTTTTTCTAATTGCTAACAGCTTAAGGACAAGAGGTGCAGGTTTTATTGTTAAGCGATGCGGTTTCTTTTTTTATCACATTCAGTTTTCAATTCCCCATATATTAAATTATTTAATAATTTGTCCAACAGAAATATATAATTATTTTAATTCAATTGAAGTGTAACTCCCCTGTGTAGAGGTTGCATTTCAACGTTCTTTCACCCCGTTATTTTTTGCCTCAATAGGATAGTTTTGGTTTATTGACGGAAATCCATGATTTACACGAATAATTTGTAAATCACAATAGAAAAATTGTTTATGTAGATGTAATATTATGATTACTTACACGTTATGGTACATCAATAAAATAAATTTCTAACAAAGTAATATTGAAATGAGGATGTTCACAAGGAAGGTACTTGAAGGTATTTGATTCGGTACGCCTAGTGGTTTACATAACAACGTTTTCTATTCATGCTAGTTTTCACTTGACTACTTCGTACAAACCTTCCATGATGGTTTAATTGTCTTATCTTTTAAATTGAATTAAGATATTAAGACTTGTCTAATAAAATATATTTAGTAATTGCGACAAGATATATTCCACATATAGATATTTGCATGAAATTAATTAATTATAAGCTTTTATTCTCAATTATATATATATATATCCATCTTTTAAACATCAGTAATTAACTTCATAATCATATTTCAAGGGACATTTAATAAGCCGATGTAAATCGCCAATTTCACAACTATATGTCCTATGGTATCGAGTTGTCTTGCGTATAAGGTGAGAATAGTTGTCCGGCACACAATGTTAATATCTAGATCGCTGTTATCACACATTAGTAAATCATTAATTTGAAATCAGATGGCTGAGGCATTATATCAACATATTAAGAGAATTAAGAGCGGGGAGTCGTTTCCTGATTACTTTTTGTTGAAGCAATTTAGTAACTCAATTTCTACTGATCCAAATTGTCTTGAAGACACTCACGTTCAATCCTTTTTGCCTCTACTTAATGACATATTAGTGAATGAACCTCAAAAAGATCAAGATGATGTATTATTCAACTTACTTGTCACTATCTTGAAGAATCTTCCATTTTCTCACATCTTGACCATATACTCGGAAGAAAAGATCCTTGAATTAATTAAATCTCCTAAATATCCAGTTCAAGCTTTGGTATTACAAATTATACTGAACAAGGCCAGCGATCCATTGGCAGTCAAATTTCTTCAAGAATCCGATTTCTTATTCATTGCTACTAAAAAACATTTCAGTATTGCCCAAATAGATGATGAAGATAAATTGGGTGCATCATTTGCAACTACAGTAGCTAGTAGTTATGAAAATTTGATTACAGCTTTACCAGAGAAGGTGTGCATGATTTTAGGTGAGCAGAAATTCAATAACATTTATCAGATAGTAAAATCCAGCAAAAATAGCATATTGATAACTCGATTGATGGATTTTATTTGTATTGTTATTCCTTATTTACAAGACAAATTGCCTAAAGCAACTTATGTATATACGAGATCTGATTTCTTGGCTGACAACGATGATCCTTTGACAGTCATGCTAATGATAGCATTTTACGCTAAATTGATAGTTTTACCCATCAATGATACGTTTATAGATAACATTTCAACCTCGTTGTATGATTTGGTTTATATGTTTAGCATCAGAGAACAAGATGCTTCTATAAACAGTTTCTATAGTTCAGAATTGGTGGATTTACTCAGCGTTTGGTCGTACTCTAATAATCCCAAGTTAATTGGTATCTTAACACAATTGTTGGAAACATTTCAGGTTTTCAAATCATATAATCTTTATCTTGACTCTTCTAACGAAGACGTTCGGTTGTTGAGTAAATTCAATCCTAATAAGATCAACAACATATATATTATTGATGATTTAAAACTGATTCCATTATTTAACGGAAAGTATTTCTCAATATTATTAAATGTTTTGTCATCACAAGAGTTATTCAAACAAATGCTTGATAAAAAGATAATCACCACCGTCAAAATTACCGAACTTTCTCAAGATTTATTGTTCACATTTTTAGAAACTGCTACCAAATATAAGCATTCTACTACGTGGCTTCTTGAAACTCAGCATCAATTGATGTCAGAATACATCTTGGGATCTCCAAGAATAATATCAGAGTCCGAAATTTGGAGTTTGAAAAGAGAAACGTTAGAAAATTTATTGTGGAGAAATTCAAGTCAAGATTTAGGTCCATGGATTGATAGTATTAAAGACACTTACAGTTTGATGTTAAACGGGAGAAACGTTAAAGACATTGCTCCGCTGGTTGCAGTAGCTGACGAAACAGCATAAAAGGGTAAATTGTTAGTTTTCAGTACATAATTGCTATTAGTGTTGGTGTATATTACAATGTATACTATTTATCAGTTGGTCCTTTTTCTTCCGTACTACTTGTATCGCTTGCTCTATGCTCTCGATCTAATTGGCGTGGTTCTCTGAAATCGGTTAACCCAGAAGTTTGCAGAGATTTTTGCATCCACAATTGAAGTTTTTCCTCTTTTTGTTGCTTTTCGGATTCTTTTTCATCTAATAATTTGGCTTTCTCTATACGATTGTAACGAATGATCATATAAATCAATATTGAATTGCATACGACAATCCAAATTACTAACACTCCAATATTTCTACCCAAATGACCCTTCCAAGTATTGAAAAGTACCACCTTAATTGCTTCGAATGCATTATACATAGGTAATGCATATCCATATCTATAAAATTGAGGCGTCAACTCCATGGCTGCAAAAGTTGGAGCTATATTTGCAACGATATTGAAAACGATCCAGAATGGTAATAACTGTTTTTTATCGTAATTTAAAATCACTGATACAACCAATTCGTTCAATGCACCACAGGCAGCAATGAATAAATACATGATCATCCAATATACCAAAAACCCAGATTTACCAAAAGTCGTGTTCACGGGGACTTGATATGCCAAAGTCATTAAGCAATAAACCAAAGCTAAAAGGAAAATGTTTATGTGAGACGATAAGAGTCTATATACCAAGTAATGCTTAAATCTCAATCTATCCTTGAGGTATTGATGTATTTGAAGGGAAAAATTAAATTGATGAAAACTGAAAATTTGGGCATAAATTAATCCAAGTTGAGCTGGTCCAATAGCCGCTGGTGATAAAGGTGGTGAGATATTAATAAAATTGAAAGTTGGATTAGTTCCTAATAAAGTTAAGGAGGAGTTTGACAAAAACCTCAGTTTTTCAGTATTATTCATATTATCGATCAAACCTTTGTAAACATTAGGAACATAATAACTTAACCAAGATTCTTGAGTAGTTACTAGGTGCTTAGTAACGTACTGGGTCAAAGAACTGAAATGACGACCTTCTTCATAAGTGATATCAATGAGCTCACTCATAAGTGGGGCAAATGATGCATTAGAGTGAATTATAGCTTCATACAACATTTGAGTGGCATTGGGCTTAATATAAATTGCAACCCATATCTTTTGATGATGAACCATTCTTGTCAATTCTTGTTGAATTGAGATATTACGTTTATCTGCTGCTTCCTTTATAGAGTCAGTAACTTCCCAGCCACCTAATGGATGGATAGTTTTATTATTGAATACTAAATCAATGAAATTGTCTCGAATTAATGGTTGAATTTCGGTACCATTACTAGACTGAAACAGATTATCATCCAGATAAATCAACATTTTTAAGTTTTTATATCTAGTTTCTCTCCTATACATTGAACCCCAATATATAGAAAGGAATGCAAGAAAAATACAAAATATTTTGATGTATACAATCACAAATTTAGAACTTACCCATATTCTTTCTTTCCATGACCATATCGTATGCTTATTTGCATCCACTTCTTCTGTTTGCTTTTTGTTGGCGGATTCTTCGGAATTTGTGACCGGTTGCGTGTTCGGTGAACTATCTTGATTTTCATCATTTGTTACTTTTTTTTCTTCCTTGTGTTCATGTGTTGGACTTACTGTACTAGCTAATTTATTCACAATCTCTTTAGTGTTAAGGAGGATATCTTGCGGTGTAGAAAGTCTTCTTTTCGCTCTCAAGTCATCTTCAAGACGGTCAAATGAATCTTTGGATTCATTGTTGTCACTCATTTGATTTTTCACAGACTTCGGCCAGCTGTTTCAATGATTTCAGATATTATTGCAGGTGTTAGAGGGTTTAAATATTTGTTATGGTTTTTTTTTTATTAACCAAAATCTATTGTTCCCCCAATATTTAAATATAATTCGTTGTGCTGCAAAACGGCTTATTTCAATTCCTGGACAAATAACATAACACAGCACTATAGGGGTACTGTTATGGGAAATATTGGTCAAATCACACTTTCCCAGAAAGATCTTGATCAATGAGTTTGCCAAATAACAGACTACAATCACTACATAGTGTTTCAACGCTTTCCTCCGATGCTGAATCCACATCAAACATTCAACAACCAGTCCAATTGGATGAAGAGGGGAAAGATGACACCAAGGAAAACTCAGTTGGCCGTAGGTTGATAAGACGGATGTCTACGGCTAAGTCCACCTTACTGCTGCGTGCAAGGGGATCGACTGTTGGCTCTACATCTGGGTTTTCTGGTATACCAGATCTTCAAGAGGCTGGACATGACCATGATCATGATTATTTTGGTGCTTCACATATTGTCAACGCTGTGAATCGCAAATCGGAGTCCGCGGATCTTGAAAGTGGAGCTGCTCAACCAAAGCGTCGTTCAAGAACTGGAAGTAAACCAGTCTCTACAAGCCTCAATGATTCGTTTGAGGCTGTTCCCCAAGCGTATGAAGGAGAATCTATAAGTCATGTGGACGTTCCAGAAGATATGCCCCAATTGCGTAGGCGCCGAAGTACTGTAGTATCAACCATTCAAACTGTTACCAGAAAGTTTGGGTATTGGGATCTGGAATTTCATTCTGAAAGAATTTACATTTTGCTTACTTATTTACAAAACTATGCTATTATTATGATTGCGTTTGCAGCTGCTCTTTTGTTATATTGGGGTTCGTTTCATGGAAGAAGCAATCGTTATAAAGACGTTAAATATGCAGTCATTATTGCAGATAGACAAACTTCTCAAGTACCTCCACTTCTAGGTCTAACCGTGGAATCATTTTTCACTAATGTCCCCGCTTTACAAAGCCTTGGAGACTTTAATGTCATTGACTTCGATACTATAAGCATTATGGCAGGATCAAACAATCTATCCATCACAGACGAAGTCAATAGACTTGTACATCATCAAAAGTATTGGGCATGTTTCTATGTAAAACAAAATGCAACTTTGAACTATTTTCAAGCAATGAAACTTGCCTCATCTGATTTTAATCCTGCTGAGTCTTTAATAGATATTGTGTATGAAACGGGTTCCAATTTCAATGGCGTTAATAATTATATTTCTAATGTCATTGGAGAAATTAGCATGGCTTTTAATTCGTTTTATCCTCAATCGAACTTAACTCACAGTTTGATCAGTATGCTTTCTGAAGATGAGAAACAAAAATTAGTAGATGAGGCTCCAAATTTACTTTATCAAATTCCAACTATGAGATGGGTTGATTTAATCCCAGTCAAAGACCAAATTTTCACAGGGACTTTCTCTATCGGACTTATTTATTTGGTAATTTTTTCATTCTTTCAATTCATTTTCCTTAAAGAAGCACAAACCTTTATTTCTGAAAGAGTCAAAGGTTTGAAATATATTTTTGTTAGAATGGTTGCCACTCAAGTTTCCTACTTGGCTCTTGGTTTAAGTTATGTAACTTTAAATCGAGCTTTTCAAATTCGATTTGATAACACTTTTGGTGAACTGGGATTTTTAGTTATTTGGATGTTTCTGTACTTGACTATTTCCTCCTTGGGGAGTTTTATTGAAAATTTTGTTCTCATCTGTGTTGCAATAAAACCTCAATTAATAGGATTTGTTATGTTATTTACAGCTGCTGTCAATTTAGGTCCAGTTATTTCTCCAATTGTTCTTTGTCCCCCTTTTTATCGTTATGGTTATGCCATTCCACTTTATCAAACTTATAATCTTATGCATGTGGCCTATTTCAATTCATGGAAGGGTAAAATTGGTTTGAATATTGGAGTTTTGGTTGCGTGGATCTTGGTTAATAACATTGTCAATCCTTTTGTTTTAAAATGGGTTGCAGCTAGAATGGCTAAACAAGCCCAAACAGCTGAACAAGAAGACAACGAAATTGAAGCTAAAAGAGAAATTGCCCAACAAATTGAAGCTGAAGATTCTACGAGAAAGAATCCCCGTCAATAATTACGACATGATTATTGACGTTTGAATACATTGAACACTTTATAATACAATATAAAATTAATTATACATCTCTGATTTTAAATATTAACCCAGGCACTTCCACACAAACAGGTTCTTTGAAATACCATAGTCCATAAACCAATAGTAGTTGGAGATGCAAATGCCAAAGGATCATTTACATAAGAAACCAATCTGCATCTGGTACATTTTCTAATTTTCATGCCTGTGATGGTTCCATGACGAGCCAGATTTTCTAATGATGGGTCAAATGAGTCGCCTGTGTCTATGACAATCTTTCTTAATCCATCGATGTATTCATTGCCTTGTAAATGAAGTCTTGGTGTAATGCAGTTCTGAAGATGAGGGTGGTTATAAACATTGACTTCTGATTTGTTCTCATTTTGGTCATTATATTTACTTGTATTGATCTCGCTGGGGAATCCAATTGATAACCAGTCAACTTTGTAGAAATAAAGATCAGCTAAATTAGTATCTCTCTCCATAACAGCAGGGTACAATTTGATTAAAGTATCTGCAATTTTAAGAATTTCACCAGAAACTTCACCTTGACATACAAGTTTTTGTTCAAGCTTAATAGTATAGTTTTTCGATCTTCCACTTGCTTCTTTAGCTATTTCAGTGGTAATGAAAGAGTCACTTTTTCTTAAAAACTCTTCAAACTGTATTATGTTCAATGGGGAACTATTGTAGATTGTGAAATAACGATTGAATGCCTCTTTCATTGGAGGGTATATTTTTTTACAGTCTCCGAGATCTTTATGAAGTTTCTTCAATATTTCATTTGTCTTACCAATTGAAGAAAGTGCATACATAAGAAATAACCTGGGGATTTTACTCAATAAAACAGGTAAAACAACTGAATTGGTGATAGTAGCCAGGTTGTTGATGTTTTTCTTGATCATGGACAAATTAATCAATTCTTGATTAAAATAAATCATCAAGTCAATCAACCATTGAGCGCTGCCCATTAATGAAGTGATACATTCGGCCCTCGTGATTGAATCATGAAGATTATCTTCAGTTGGCTTCTTCTTGGAAATCTGCCTATAAATTGAAGAAAGCAGAAACATAATACCAAAACTGATACTTCTTAAATTCAACACAATCCAAGCAATATCTTTGATGACTCTATTCTGGCCCGGAAATTCACCCAAAATTAATTGCAATGACAAAAGTTTTTGTAAAGGAGGGTTGGACAATAACTTATCCACTGATTCTTTGCCAAAAACGTCTAATTGGAAACTTATAGCTTTATGAGATTCGCATATGATTGAATCTATGAGTCTAGTTATAGCTATATTAACTGATTTTTTTTCAGGAACAGTTTTCTCAAATAATTTTCTAAATTTCCGTACATCAAGTTGAATTAATGCTAATAAATCATCAGAACAAGTATTTGTATAACAAGAATATGCGTGTCTCAAAGCAAATGCCACGGACCCCACATAAACTTCTTTTGGTGTTATATTTTCAAAAGATTTTTCAATCATTTTGATTTGCAATTGATCACTTAAAGTTGGATCAGTATAAACAATGGATGATAAATTCGGAGAAATTCCAATAAGCAAAGAAGCTGGATTTGTTTCCTCTTTCAATTTAGGGAATCTATAATCCAAATCAAAGAACGTCGCAATTTTATCTGGTGCTGCACTTTTCTGCTTTGATTTATTGATAACTTCCATTGTTTCACGGTCAAATACATCAATATCACCACTGGTATAAATCGCCATTAGTAATGAGTCAACAGTAGATGTTTGCAAAGACTGTAACGCACCAGGTCTTGTAATTTTGTCTTGGAAACTTACAATATGCCTATTGTGAGAAGACGACATGTGAGTGACATTCTTTCTCTGTCCAAGATCTATGAAGTCTTCAGAAATCTCCTCGGTAGTTTTGGCAATTTTGTATCTGAATATTGTTGTGTCCGGAGCTAATATTTCCCCAGTATTTCTGAACGATTCATAACTTACAAACACTTCAAGTTCAGAGCCATTTATCACTGGAGATGGGGAAACAAGATCTATACTAACAAGTTTCCCAATTACGTTACTGGATCCATTTGAAGAATCCAGTCCTTCAGTCTTACCCGCAGACAAATCCGTGTCCAAGTCCATTTTTTCTGAGTCATTTTCTATATCCCCAACACTATCCTCAACCTCCATCGGCAACGGAGACATTTCATGTAAATAATTTATTGTTAAAGTAGGCAGAGTTTTTGAATCTGTCGGAGTTTGAAAATGAGGATCAGATTTCTGCTTGATAGCAGAAGCAACCAAATGACCCCAGTCAATGGCTATAGTAAAGGTTTTGATCCTTTTACACATATTATCCAAAACAGTGACAACAACGTGCTTATCTTTGGTAAATCCTATGGATGCATTCGAATAATTGACAAACTTATTTTCTAATTTATGTTCAATCTTATGATATTCTACTTTATGTTCACCCTGATAATAAAGTTGAATATAGCCATTTTGTCTTAAAGTCACACATGCTTGTTTGGTAGTAATTGGATGAGTAATTCCAATTGGGCTAGATTGATTAACTCCATAAATATATGTGAAAGGAGAATTTGGAGAGTCATTCTGAGTTGATTTTATTGCTGGTTTGTTCAAAATATGAGGTTTTTCCACATTCAACCATCTGAAAGCAACAATGCTGTTCTGAGATTTTAATTCAGAACTATTTGTTGGCTTTACATATGTTGAAGCGTCACGATAAATCATTTCCAAATGATTATATGAAGTCAATTCGTAACTGACATTTGAATTAGAAGGTTCTGATGAGCCCATATTGATTTTGTTACCATTTTTACCATTTGAAGAAGAAGTACCAGGTTTTATATTACCTGTTGTACTGGAACCCATACTACCATTACTGGCGTTGCCATTTGAAGTTCCATTATTGGAAGAAGTAGCGATGGTCGATTCAGAATGATCTATTACACCGACTCCAGCAAGGAAAATGTAGAAGTTACCATGAATATCAGAAACCGCAAGATCTGTACTCAAATTACTCCATGCCACCATATTAATAGGATATTTATGAGGCGTCAGTTCATGAGACGGTTTAATTTCAATATTTTGTGAAGGGGCCAACTGCCATGATCGTTCATCCACGCGTTCAAGATAAGTCAATTTAAGATTGTTACCTGTAGAAGACGGAGTCGCATACGCTATGAATCCATTTTTAGACCAAGATATACAATTCGACATCTTAGTTTCCCACAACATTGAATTGGTAAGTTGTAAAAATTGAGGTTGTGGGTTTAGTATACAGTAACTGAAAAATAATTGACCAAAAAGAATGAGAATTTAAAGACTTAGATCTTGCATAAAAAATGGTCCCGAAATGAAGCCGTGAGCCCAAAATACAGTAAGTCAATAGAACAATTGTTTACAGAATGATATTAAAAACGTATCTTATTATATTTATCTATTATTGGGTTTAAAGATCACCTGGAACTGGGTACTTAGAAGCCCATGCAGCGATTTCTTTACTTAATTCACTTACTTCTTCATCCTTTTGAGCTAATTCTTTAAAAGAGGCTAATAATTCAGTTGCAAGTTTACCTTGTTCCTTTTCCTTTAATTTCAAAGAAATTTCGACTGCTTTTTGGAAGTATTTAGCAACCTGAGCAAATTCTTCAGGTCCAAAACCTCTGGTGGTCATGGCTGGAGTACCAACTCTTAATCCGGATGGGAATAAAGCAGACTTATCACCTGGAACAGTGTTCTTGTTGGCAGCAATGTTTACTCTTTCTAAAACAGCTTCAACACGAGCACCATCAATACCCTTCAGTCTTAAATCAACCAAAATTAAATGGGTATCAGTACCATCAGAAACCAACTTGAATCCTTGGTTTTCTAATTCAGTAGCAAACACTTGAGCATTACTGATAACATCCTTTTGATATTGCTTGTATTCTGGAGTGGTGGCTTGCTTTAAAGCAACTGCCAAGGCAGAAATGGTATGGTTATGTGGACCACCTTGATGAGCTGGGAAAACAGAAAAGTTGATTTTCTTTTCTAAATCGTAATGGATTTCCTTACCCTTCTTGGTAACCTTTCTAAGACCCTTTCTGAAAAAGATCATAGCACCTCTTGGACCTCTTAAAGATTTATGAGTGGTGGTGGTGACAATATCAGAGAATGGGAAAGGAGATTCAGTACAGCCAGCAGCAACAATACCGGAAATGTGGGCCATATCAGAAAGTAAATATGCATTACATTTATCAGCAATCTTTCTCATTCTAGCGTAATCGATAACTCTAGAGTAAGCAGAAGCACCTGCAATAATAAGCTTTGGTCTGAATAAAAGAGCATTCTTTTCCAAAGTGTCGTAATCGATCAACCCAGTGTCCTCATTTAATCTGTATGGCATGGTTTGGAAATACTTGGAGATATAAGAAATCTTGGCAGTATCAGTTTGGTAACCATGGGATAAATGACCACCGTGTGGAAGATCTAAACCCATTATTCTATCACCAACATTTAAGATAGCAGAATAAGCGTATAAGTTGGCTGGAGCACCAGAAAGTGGTTGAACATTCACACCCCAATCTTCAGTGTTCAAAGAAAAGGCTTCTAAAGCTCTCTTTTGACATAAAGATTCAGCCTTGTCAATGATTTCATTACCACCGTAATATCTTTGACCTGGGTAACCTTCAGAATATTTATTTTGCATTTCAGAACCTAATAAATCCATCACAGCTTTAGAAGTGAAATTTTCAGAAGGAATCAAAGTAATCGAGTTCTTTTGTCTAGCCTTTTCTTCGCTGAGAATTTGAGCCATTTCTGGATCGACATCGGACACTGGCTTAGACATGAGAGCCTTAGCAGATGCCGTTAAGGCATAAGATCTCTTGAATGTAGGAGCAATAGATCTTCTCAAAGTGCTACGAACTGAACTGGAGATCATTTGGTAGTTCTAACTATTAAGTGAAATTTTCAAACTTTTTTGTCTTTTGGTTTTTTTTTATACTGATGGAAAAAAAACTATGTGTCATAGAGAAATAAAAAAGCCTTGGGCTCGTCACGTGCAGTCCTCCAACTCCTCTCTTTGGCAATGAAATTTTGTTAATATTGCATGGTGACTCAAGAGATTATGCTTTTAGGTTGATTGACTCCGCAACAGAATTATACCAAGTATTGCGGTCAAAGTCAATTATAGAGATCCTTTTCTGTGGATTTGACTCGAGTATTTGTACCAAAAGACCCTTGATAGGATCTTTGACTCCGAGCACAGAGTCACTAAACTTTAAAGTTTCCTGGTCTCTCGTATAAATTTCATGAGATAATTTGTGGAGTTGAGAACAAGAATTTTTAGAGATTTGACTTTGATGATCATATTTCTTTGAAGAGTCAATTGAAGTCAAGCAATCCGATTTTTCAGAAGGTTTTGAAATCAATTCGGTATAATTTTGACCCCTTGAATCATTCCCTTCAATTGGATCACGGAATTTATCAATAATGGGCACAGAATGTTTTTTAGTATCGATATCTTTATCTCTATCTCTATTGATTTTGTTTGAAACAGATGTTAGGTTTGATTGTCTCACATAATCCATATATTCAAGATCAGTATGAGTTGCTAGTTTCCAAGGAAACTTGCGAGTGATGAAATAAAGTAAAATAATTCCAAGCGACCAAATATCACATTTGTCACCTTCGTAATACATCAGGCTTACTGTTTCAGGTGCAGTATAAGCAGCAGTGCCAACTAGTCCTATGGCTCTTTTCTCTAACGAAGTAGCCGTGGCAAAATCAATTAATTTTAAAGTCCCATTTTCCATAAGTACAAGATTGGCAAGTTTTAAATCTCTATGACAAAGTTTTGCAGTTACATGTAAATATTTGATTGTAATACATAATTGTTTCCACCACATAAGTAAAGTATCTGTGTCTGTTTTGGTTTTTTTCAAGTATTGTTGTAAATCTATTTTTCCTGCTTCCAAAAAAATTGAAACTTTTGATCCTGTCAATGATATCTTATATTTGCAAACTTTTATTATATGTTTATGGTTCAATTGATGTAGTATATTATATTCTTTCAATACTCTTTGATGATATTCCTTTTTCGATTCTGTCTCTTCTTTACAATGATAAATTTTAACTGCCACTATCGATCGATCCTTTTTATTTTCCCATAACTCTACAGTGCCTGAAATTCCACTGCCTATCTGAGTTTTTGTTATGTTTCTGCTACTAATCATCTGGTCCTCCACTACTTACTGAATCATACAAAGTAAATAATCTATAATATTTCATACTTAAACTTAAATTAAATGAATAAAAAAAAAAATTCCAAAAATAAATCAACACAAGTTTTTTAGCATAATACTGTCTCTTTTATCAAATTGATAACGAAAGTTTAAACTGAACAGTTAAAGCCCCAAACTGGAATCAGCTTCAAGAGGAATTTCACAAAACCATCAAATTTCAACATGCTGGCATTTGGCCCGGGTGTGCTTTATTCCATTTAAGAGTACTTAGCATTACAAACTTACTCCCCTAAACTTTAGTCCAGCAATGTCCCCTTACTTTGCCTCTCCTAAAAAAAAGAGCCTCACGACCAAATTGATTGAAATGACATGCTGGATAATGCGAGCCCTGGGTCCAGCTGGCCCCAATTTGTCTCATTTTCTCACTCTTTGAGATAAATTGCCACCTGGTATATGCAGTACAACCGCAAAAGTACTTCTTAGTCTCGGCTTATCTTTTTCTTATATTATACTCTCCCCATTACTCTTTTCTCATCCCTTGATACTTAATATCAAGTAGTTGACATTAGTTTACAGAAAGAACCACTTTAATCATGAGGTTAAGTCTTTCTATTCAAACAGCAGCTGTAATTCTTGCAGCTGTTGGTTCCTCTGATGCGCTCACTATCCCAACGATAGGTAATAACTACTTGGGACAAATTCAACAATCTTTACAACAACTGTTTCAATCTGTTGTACTGTTTGAAGATAACAAGTATATTCAGTCTATTGCAGATTATCTCAAAGTCCCAATGGACTCAATTCCAGAAAAAACCAAGAATGTTTGGAATGATTTAGTCAAAGATTATCCTGCTACCATTAGCAAGTTAGCTTTTAAGACTGCTGGTAAGGCTAAGGACAAGATTAGAAGTGACATCAAGTACGACTTCCATGTCCAAGACAACAAGCTCCCAAATCACAAGTTGAGAGTCAAAAACACCCCAATTGATTTGGGAATTGATACCGTGAAGCAATATACTGGTTATCTCGATGTTGAAGATGAAGACAAGCACTTTTTCTACTGGTTTTTCGAATCCAGAAATGACCCAAAGAATGACCCTGTTATTCTTTGGTTGAACGGTGGTCCAGGTTGCTCTTCATTGACTGGATTGTTTTTCGAATTAGGTTCTTCCTCAATTGACAAGAAGATTAAACCAGTCTACAATCCTCATTCTTGGAATAGCAATGCTTCTGTTATTTTCTTGGATCAACCTGTCAATGCTGGTTTCTCTTACTCTTCTTCTTCTGTTTCTAACACTGTGACTGCCGGTAAAGATGTTTACGCTTTCTTGGAATTATTCTTCAAGCAATTCCCTGAATACAACCAAAAGCAAAAATTCCACATTGCTGGTGAATCTTACGCTGGTCATTACATTCCTGTCTTCGCTACTGAAATTTTCAGTCACGAAGACCGTTCTTTCGACCTTTCTTCTGTTCTTATCGGTAATGGTTTAACTGATCCATTGACCCAATATAAGTACTACGAACCAATGGCTTGTGGTGAAGGTGGTGAACCATCCGTTTTGGAACCAGAAAGTTGTGAAGCTATGACTGATGCTATTCCAAGATGTTTATCTTTGATTGAATCTTGTTATGATTCAGGCTCTGCTTGGTCTTGTGTCCCTGCCACTATCTACTGTAACAACGCCCAAATGGGACCATACCAAAAGACCGGCCGTAACGTCTACGATATCAGAACTATGTGTGAAGGTAGTAGTTTATGTTACGAAGGGCTTTCTTACATTGATGAATACTTGAACTTGGAAGATGTCCAAAAGAAGATTGGTGCTGAAGTTTCAGATTATCAATCTTGTAACTTCGACCTTAACAGAAATTTCATGTTTGCTGGTGATTGGATGAAACCATACCAAACCGCAGTCACTGAACTTTTAGAAAGAGGTTTACCAGTTTTGATTTATGCTGGTGACAAGGATTTCATTTGTAATTGGTTAGGTAACCAAGCTTGGACTGAAGAATTACCATGGACTGGTAAAGATGAATTCGTCAAGCAACCAGTTAGAAGCTGGAACGTTGGAAAGAAGGAAGCCGGTAAGGTTAAGAACTACGACAACTTTACCTTCTTAAGAGTTTACGGTGCAGGTCACATGGTTCCATTTGATCAACCAGTCAATGCTTTGGAGATGGTCAACAAATGGGTTGCCGGTGACTATTCATTCAAGAAATAAGAAAATGAGGTTTGAACAAGGGGCCAAGGCTTTTTTTGTTTGAATTTACTATACTATCATTTAAATTTGCTAGGCATATTTCTCAGTGATCATTTTTCAATATTATTACAATTTATAACAATCGATAAGGTTATCTTAAATTATTTTTAAGGAATTATTGCAGAAATAATCAATTCCATGAATTATTTTTTGTTAGAAATTTCGAACTTTATCATGGTATTTGGTCGTTTATTATTGTTTATTTTCCCCCTTGAAATTTTTGATTATAAAGATTCTAGTCTCCTATTTTTATTTGTTACTTTAATTTCATTCAATTGATTTTTTGACCCTTAAATTCAAGGACTAATTCCTTGATCAAAGCCTTAAAAATGGTTATTTTATTTAGTGATTTTTTTGCATTATGCAGTTGACAGTTGAAACTTGTGTATTGTCCCTTAGAAAATATTAAATATTGAATACAAAAAAAAAATTGTTTTTTATAAAAGCATTGGTAGTTTTGTTTTTTCTTTTCTCAATATTTTGATTACATACATCGTGCAACACTTACCCTTTTGGGCGGAAAGTAAATAAAAGAATACTGAGCAAACAAAGTGAAGGCCATATGGAAACCCATCACCTTCCGCCTGCATGGGCAGCGATATGGAATCAGCACATTGTAGTATATGTACATTCTTTTCTCTTCTTGTCAACCTTCGATCTTACACACACAAACTTCAACTCGATCGAATTAATTCCGATTCAATACTTTAAAGGATAAAACTATTGACTTTTAACTCACATCCACATACTGATCACCACTGATAAGTTTCCTTATGTATTTTACAAGTACCCAATGATAAAGTTCAAATCAAAAAAGGTAGCATTGCTCCCTCTGTCTTTGATTCTATGTTGCTCATTTTTACAAGCGGCATTTGCTTTGACTGTTTACTTGTCAGCACCAACAACATCATCCAAATATCAGTCATCAATACCTTTTATAATTTCAAGTATTCTCCTTGGTTCTTACAGCATCTTAAATATTGTTTTGAAAATCGTTGATCGTTCGAAGTACATCGATTTAATTTTCCCAATTCCTTGTTTATTCAATTTGGTTACCGGTCTTGTGTGGATCACTCAAGTAATTCAACTGAATGTTTCAAAAGGAACTAGAAACCTCCAATTCATTAGCATTGCGCTTGGATTTTTTGTTTTAAATCAATTTCTTTGTGGATTTCAAATAGCGTGGTTATCCATTTTTTATTCAGATTATCTGAGTTCAAGTCACCACAACGAAAATGATATCGAGCTTACATCCGATAGTCACAACAATAGCATTCATACTAGTAGCTTCCCCAATTTTGACATTGAGAAGTCACTGGTCGAAACAATAGTAGTTAACAAAAAGGAATCCCAAAAAACTTTAGTTGAATTAAGAAAAGATCCTGAAACAATTGAATTCCACAAAATTAAACACACAAGCGAGGAATCTGATAACCTATTTGATTATTCAGCAATTGTGAATAAGTCAATTCAAAACGATATTAAAGGAATACCTGAAGAATATAAACAGTTCATAGATACTAATTGGATGGATAGTGGAACTAGCCTTTCAATTGTATACCCCAAGAAAACTATCAATGATCCACAAGTTTCACAGCCAGTACAGGCATTGAACTACTCCAAAAGTATGCCTAATTTCAAAAAACCTTCTAAAAGACCAGGAAATTTAGTTATCGAAATACCGACTTGCCTGAATTATATTTCCAATGATTCTCCTGTTGTATCTTTTAATCCACCTTCAAACCCAGTCAGAAAAGCTATATCCATGAGCACCATTGGATCAAAAGCCGATAATAGACTGCAATTCTTAGACACAGAGAAAAAATTCTTGAAAAAAGTTAATGAGTCGTTACTTCCTTCAGTATTAAAAACTGGAGAGAGTCCAATAATGGAAATGAAAAGAAAGCAGGAAGAATTCTTCAATAATCAACTTGGTGAAATCAAAGCAAGGAAAACAATCATAGTTGATGATTTTGCGGATATAAATCCCGAATCTGAACACGGTTCTGTGTTAGAGGATTTTTCCACTGATTTGGATCTTTCTGAGATTTTAGAAGAACCAGTTGATCAATCGCAATTTCATGATTTTACCCAAGATACTTATATTATGGACAACTTGAAGGCTCAACCTAATTTAGATCAAGTTGAACTAGAAGAAGATGCAATGGAAGGATTGGAAAAGATTCCTGAATCTTCCAGTAACCATGCACATACCAACTGGCGATTTGGAGCCCCATCTAAAGAAAATGTGGGTAAAAAGTCGTACATATCTTTGAATACATGGAAAGAAGACTGTGGAAAATGGATGGAATCCCGACAACGAATTGGATCTACTGGAACCACTGTTGGGGTTATAAGTATGTTGGCTCCAGGGGAGTATGATACGTTAAAAAATCAGCAACCAGTAATTGAATGCAAAGAATCTAAAGGGGGTTTTCCGCCGTATCAGCCACCAAACTCACAACAGCAACTAATGCAGGTTCCTCCATTTCTTTCAATTCTGAGTAGATCATTCAGTGCACCATCATTATACACATTTAGAGAAGTGTCCAAATCCTCAAAAGGTGATTGTGAGTCTCAAGAAAGTACTAGCATTCCTATGTACTTAAAGACTCCAAGTCCGGAACCAGATTATATCCATTCTCAGATGTTCATTGCTACTCCTACAACACCTGGGGTGTCTCAACAAACTTTGTTCAACCATCAACGTCAAGGATCTTCGTCACCAATTAAAAAATTTTTTCAAGAAAGTCCCAAAAGAATTGGAAGTGTGTTTAGAAGAAATTCAACTACTGCTTCAAGTAAAAGGGCAAGTGTTGATATAAACTCAGCTGCCAATTTTGATTCTATTTTTACTCACAAGCACAATGCATCAGTAGTATCTAATACTCAATCATTGTTTTCTACTGCATCTTCTCGATCAGGTTCTCCAAAAAGATCATTAAAGTCATTTCTTCACAAAAAACAACCGTCTGTCCAATCTATACAAATGCCACCCATAATTCCTATCAATAATAATATATCCAATGCACCAAAGTTATACGAGAACAAAGATATGTTTAAATACAAAGGACCACAAACTGTCGATTTGTGGGATCTGGATACTAACAATAGCTCAAATAAATCTCGGGTTAGTTCAGTGCCAAGCGATGTTATGGGTGAGTATGATAGAGAAAAATGGCGTACTTTAAAGTCTCTTGCTAACAAGGATAGCGAGATTATTCATTCCAGTCATGGATCTTAGCATTTATACCAATCAAGCAGGATTAATCTTGCTAGATATATTAAGTCATAATAAATATCTTTCAAATTCTATATGTAAATTTGGTTAAACAATTCCGGGTGAATCACTTGCAATTATAAAAGAATAAAGCCTTTCGTACATATACTTTTATTGAAGTATTGCTTTGCAAGTCACATAACTAAATAAAACATCAAATAATAGCCAATTAGTAAATTAAAAACATTGTTGAAGATGTGATTGTCAACCATAAACAAGAAAAAAATTAATAATTTGAACGCTGATGTAATTTTTGCAGCCAGTGTGTACTGCATGTATACATCATCTCCATCAAGGTTTATGGAAAAGACAAAATAAAAATAAAATAAAATATATTTTTCATCACAAAGAGTTTGCCAAAGATGGATGGAGATGATCTTTTTGACGTCTTCAATGAAGCTCCAGTGATGGATGCTCCATCAGGGAAGATTGAGTATTTGGACGAAGTGCCAGTCTCTAATGGTGAGCATTCAAAGAGTTCAGAAGCTAACGGCGATGGCTCAAATGAAAAGAAAAGATCAATAAATGAAGATGTAGAAGAAGTGGAAAAAGATGATGATATTTCTCAGAAAAGAAAGAAAGAACTGAAAAAAGGAAAATCTGATATCACTCCTGTTGTGTTTGATGCTCTTGAGATTGAAGCTTCTAGAGAAGTTCCATCCTCTGCAGGTTTATTGGGTAACTCATCTACTGAAAAGCCAGAGGGACAATTAAAGTTAAGACATCAAGTCAGACACCAAGTAGCTGTTCCTCCAGACTATCCATATATCCCTATTGGAAATCATAAGAGAACCAATGAAGCCCGCAAATACCCGTTTGTATTGGACCCTTTCCAGGATACCGCCATTTCATGTATTGATAGAAATGAATCTGTTTTAGTTTCAGCCCATACTTCTGCAGGTAAAACCGTGGTAGCAGAATATGCCATTGCTCAATCTCTTAGAGAAAAGCAAAGAGTCATTTATACTTCACCTATTAAGGCTTTAAGTAATCAAAAATATAGAGAACTATTAGCCGAATTTGGTGATGTTGGTTTAATGACTGGTGATGTTACTATAAATCCAGATGCTGGTTGTTTGATTATGACCACTGAAATTTTGAGATCTATGCTTTATAGAGGTTCTGAGGTTATGAGAGAAGTTGCTTGGGTTATTTTTGATGAAGTTCATTATATGAGAGATAAGTCTAGAGGAGTTGTTTGGGAAGAAACTATTATTTTACTTCCAGATAAGGTTCATTACGTATTTCTTTCAGCTACCATTCCTAATGCTATGCAATTTGCTGAATGGATTGTCAAAATTCATAACCAACCTTGTCATGTTGTTTACACCGATTTCCGTCCTACTCCATTACAACATTACCTTTTCCCAGCTGCTGGAGATGGAATTCATTTAGTAGTGGATGAAAAGGGAACATTCAGAGAAGAAAATTTCCAAAAGGCCATGGCTTCTATTAGTGATAATATTGGAGATGATCTGAATAGTGCAGACAAAACTAGAGGTAAAAAAGGTCAAACTTACAAAGGTGGTAATAAAGATGGTAAATCCGATATATACAAGATTGTTAAAATGATCTATATGAAAAGATATAATCCAGTTATTGTTTTTTCTTTTTCTAAAAGAGATTGTGAATCGTTAGCATTGAAAATGTCTAAATTAGATTTTAACACTGATGAAGAAAGAGAAGCATTAATTAAAATTTTCCAAAATGCTATTGGATTATTACCAGAAGCAGATAGGGAATTACCACAAATTAAGAATATTTTACCATTACTTAAAAGAGGTATTGGTATTCATCATTCCGGTTTATTACCTATTTTGAAGGAAATTATCGAAATTTTATTTCAAGAAGGTTTATTAAAAGTACTTTTTGCTACTGAAACTTTTTCCATTGGTTTAAATATGCCGGCCAAAACAGTTGTTTTTACTTCAGTCCGTAAATGGGACGGTACTGGATTCCGTTGGGTCAGTGGAGGTGAATATATTCAAATGTCTGGTAGAGCAGGTCGTCGTGGTTTGGATGATCGTGGTATTGTTATCATGATGATTGATGAAAAGATGGAACCTCAAGTTGCCAAAGGTATGGTTAAAGGTGAAGCTGATGCATTACATTCTGCATTCCATTTGGGATATAATATGATTTTAAATTTAATGAGAGTTGAAGGTATTTCACCTGAATTCATGTTGGAATATTCATTTTTCCAATTTCAAAACGCTGCATCAGTTCCAGTAATGGAGAAAAAATTACAAGATATATCATTCACCTGTAACGAAATTCAAGTTGATGATGAGCCAATTGTGAAAGAGTATTTTGACTTGAAGAAACAATTAATTGGATACGAGGAAGATGTTCGTCGTGTTATTACTCATCCTGGTCACATCTTGTCCTTTTTGCAAGCAGGTAGACTCATAAAAGTCAAGGTAGGTGAATTAGATTATGGATGGGGTATGGTTCAATCTTTTAGTAAAAGGAACAAAAAGACTTCTCAAACTTTCACTGATTATGAATCTTATATTGTTAACGTTTTTGTTTACACTATGTACGTTGATTCTCCTGTGAACTTGATTAAGCCATTTAATCCAATGTTGGCTGAAGGTATCAGACCTGCTAAAGCTGGCGAAAAATCTCGTGCTGAATACATTCCAATAACATTGGATTCTATTGTAAACATCAGTACTGTTAGATTGAAGGTACCAGATGAATACAAGAGCTCCAGCGCCAAAAGAAACTTGGTCAAGACAATGAAGGATTTACCAAAGAGACTTCCGGATGGTATTCCATTAATGGATCCAGTTGATAATTTGAAGATAGAAGATCCTGAATTCAAATTGTTGTTGAGAAAGATCGAAGTATTAGAATCCAAACTTATGGGTAACCCATTACACGGTAGTGTCAGATTAAATGATTTGTACAATAAATACAGTGAGAAGGTAACTATGGAAGATGAAATCAAGGATCTTAAGCAAAGGATTTTAGAAACTCAAGCTGTCATTCAATTGGATGATTTAAGACATAGAAAAAGAGTTTTAAGAAGATTAGGTTTTACTACTCAAAATGATGTTATTGAATTGAAAGGTAGGGTTGCATGTGAAATCAGTACTGGTGATGAATTATTACTTACTGAATTAATTTTCAATGGTACTTTCAATGATTTGACCTCTGAGCAATGTGCAGCTTTATTATCATGTTTTGTTTTCCAAGAGAGAGCAAAGGAAACTCCAAGATTAAAGCCAGAACTTGCAGAACCATTGAAGTCAATGCAAGAAATGGCTATCAAGCTTGCTAAAGTTTTTAAAGATTGTAAGATTGAAATTGTTGAAAAAGACTATATCGAATCTTTCAGACTGGAGCTTATGGAAGTTACTCATTCTTGGTGTAAAGGTGCTTCTTTCACTCAAATTTGTAAAATGACTGATGTTTACGAAGGTTCTTTAATCAGAATGTTTAAAAGATTAGAAGAGTTGTTGAGACAAATGGTCGACGCTGCCAAAACAATTGGTAACGTTGCTTTACAGGAAAAAATGGAAAAGGCTATGGAATTAGTTCATAGGGATATTGTTTCTGCTGGTTCATTGTACCTTTAGTAATCTTCGCAGACAAGAAATTAAGGCTCTGATTAAAGCAAAGTCTATGTATTTTTCAAATATAAGTATATATCAAATAGAATTTAGTAGAATTAGAGATATTGACAATTCGGATTATTGTTAAATTTCAACGGTGGTATATGTTAAAGTAGGAAACTGCAAAGCCTTGACACCTGTATGTTACTGGATCTTTTGGTTTATTTCGTAAAAAAAAAAGAGTATCATTAGAAGCAACCCTGAAGAGAGAAATTAAAAAAAAAAAAAAAAAAAAAGATACATCATACATTTTGCCTTCCAATTCGTATCATCGCCCTGTTTTCAATCAATAACTTGTCAATTTTAGGTTGTTTCATTTGTTTTATTTGTCTAATTAGATTCAAACCACATTATGGGACCAAAAAGTGCAGTTTTAGGGAGCAATGAGGTTGAATTATTGTACTCCAAATCCAAAGTTTATCTTCACCCCACAACTACTAAAAAGGATAATATTCCTGGATTCTTAAGTCTTAGTAGAGGTAAAAATGCTACTAATAACGATATTCTTTTATCGTTCAGCCCAGAGACACAAATGTCGTCTGAAGAATTGAGGACTTATAACGAGGTTGATATTGATGATGTCATATTTGAGTTGGAGGCATTGCTGTTCAAAAAGCCCAATTCAGCTCCCTCCATGAAGGCATCTTGGAAAGTTGTCCCTAAACCTTCGACTTCTGTGTTGACTGGATATTCTTTCAGTGTTCCTTTATCATTTATTTACTCTATTCAAATCAGAAAACCATCTCTTGGATGGTGGTATGGATCAATTATTATTCATACTAGAGATGGCGACAAAATGCCAGTTTTGTTCTTCCATGATGATGAATCTCAATCCACTATTAAACTGCAAAAATTGAACAACCAAAATTTTTCTCCATTTAGTGAAGATGGTGAAATTATGTGGGGAGGTTCTGAATTCATTAGCGTAGTTGATAAATTTGTCACTACTGAACGCTCTTCGGTAGAACCATCTGTGTTACTTGTTAATCCAGATTCTAATGATTTACGCAATTTTTCACCTTATTCAAGTAAAAAACTTAACTCCCAGCCTAAAGTGGAACCTTTTAAATTACCTGATGTGAGTAAAATTTTCAATAATGCTAGATGGAAAGTTTTAGAAGCTGTCGCCACCTTATCGTCTAAAACAAAGAAGAATGTGGTTGACTTGGTTGATGAGCATGCTCCTGAACAAGTCAAACAAATTATGAAAATTAATGAGGTTAAAAGATTAGGTGAAGAATTTGATAGTGCTCGAGTTTATTTAGCTAAATGGGCAGCTCAAGTCAAAGAAGAAGCCGATGATTCTCAAAGAAAGTTTATGTTGGATGATGAAATTTACAACAAAATTAATAAAGAAATTGGATCTAGTGAGTTATTGACTGAAGAAGAAATAAACACTACTTCTAGAAGAAAGGTTGTTAATAAGGTTGAGTGGGATGGATTTTTTGATTATTCAGGTAGGTTATTGTTAACTACTAAAGAGGTGAAGTCAAGAATTTTTCATGGTGGATTGGAAGACTCAATTAGAGGTAATGCATGGTTGTTTTTACTTGGAGTTTATCCATGGGACTCTTCAGAAGTAGAAAGACAAGCTTTGAGAGCAAGTTACGAGACGGCTTATGAAGAATTGAAATTAAAATGGATCACTGATGATGACAAACGAAGTGATGATTTCTGGAAAGATCAAAAGCATAGAATTGAAAAAGATATACAGCGTACTGATAGACATCTTCCAATTTTCCAAAATAAGAAGAAGAGAAAACTTACAATTGACAGTATTAGTAACAACGCTGATCCCGTCGTTCGTGAATCCTCTCCTGAAACTCCGGATGAAGAAGCTGAAGCTGACGATGAATATGATGTTTCTAATCTTGTCAATCCTCATTTATTTAAAATGAGAGAGATTTTGTTAACTTTCAATGAGTACAATCTTAATTTGGGTTATGTTCAAGGTATGACTGATTTATTATCCCCACTTTATGTCAAATTTCAAGATGAATCATTAACATTTTGGGCATTTACCAAATTTATGAATAGAATGGAAAGAAATTTTGTCAGAGATCAATCAGGTATGAAAAAGCAAATGCTTACTTTAAATGAATTGGTTAGATTCATGTTACCAGATCTTTTTAAGCATTTAGAAGTATGTGAGCTGGCTGATTTATTCTTCTTTTTCAGAATGTTATTAGTTTGGTTTAAACGAGAATTTGAATGGGATGATGTACTTAAATTATGGGAAATTTTATGGACTGACACATATTCAAGTCAATATCATTTGTTTATTGCATTGGCAGTTTTAAGTGATAATGAAAGAATAATTAAGGAAAATTTGACCCGTTTTGATGAAGTTTTAAAGTATATGAATGACTTATCAATGAGAATGAATTTAGATCGTCTTCTTATAAGGGCAGAATTGTTGTTCTTGAGATTCAGAAGAATGGTTGATATAATTGATCGAGAAAATACTAATAGGAAACAAATTCAAACTGAAGAAACTGACTCTGCATCAAATGATAATAATACTAATCAAATAAGTCCTGAATTACGAGAATTACTTTCGAGAGAATTAGTTATACAAAAGGAGGTAGAAAGGCCAGAAGGCGTTGGTGGGGGCTAAATGTGTTAGTACCTAAAAGGTCAATTTTTAATACTTACAATAGCCGATAATTTCACTCAAGAAAATATCAATTTTGACGGTTTACATATTTTTATGTATCGCCGCATCACATTTTATTAGTGAGGGCTTTTTTTTTAAACAATTTTTATGTTTTAGATTATTGAATCGTATTTTTTTGCAGGTACTTTAAATACGAAATTAAATCCAAATAAATTCAACTGTAGACATATCTTCTTGAAACTTTCTTGATACAAAGTTAAAACAAGGCTCGGGAATCACGAGGTAGCTTCTCCATTCAAAAGATCAAACCGTGTTGCAGCTACCAGCCTTATACCAAAGGTCATCGTAATAAAACTCTTATGCACGTTTTTTATATGCGATTTATTTAGGTCGCAGCTATGGTTACCCGTTTGGATTAATTTACTAATGCCTTCAATTTATTTATTTATTTATTTATTTTATTTTATTTTATTTTAGTTTAACCACTATATTAGTTTTGCATTCATTTATATTCAACTTTAAAGTTGTTATTTAGCACTTTTAATATTGTTGATAATAATTCATTATGACCAATGAACTAACCCCTTTAAAAAGCACTTCTCAGCATGAAGAAGAGTATATTTATGAAGAAGATGAAGAATGGACCCCCACGTTTAAGTATTCGGTAATAGGAGGAGGTAGTATATTATGTCTTTTGTGTGTATACTTATTTGCCTTTTATCTCCCCCTGGTATTTATACCTGAAGCTAGAGATTTGGATGCAATTATTAAAGTTAAAAGCCTTGAGTATTCTTTGTCTCCTTTATCTACTGAAAGAGTGAAAGAATTGGGTTTAGACAAGTTCAAATTTTTAAGTGATGATCAAGACGATGAAGATGCAGAGCAAGAAACCGAATTCAACGAAGATGATGAAGCACACGAAGAAGAAGGTGATGACAATGAAATGGAAGAAGATATTTTAGGTCACAAATCAGTAGAAAGATTCATTTTAATCGGTGATATTCATGGTGAATTCAAGCACCTACAAAAACTATTGAAAAAAGTGCACTTCAATTCTAAAAAGGATCATGTAATTTTACTTGGAGATTTTATTTCCAAAGGGCCGGACTCATTCAAAGTTCTTGAATGGGCCATTGAAAATGATATTGGATGCATATTGGGAAATCATGAATTTTACGCTTTACAAAACTATGCTCAATTCCATAATTTAGATTCTCCGTGGTTTATCGAAAGAGGTAACGGGAGTCTCGTGGAAGCTCCGGAAAGATATATTCAAATTAAAGACAAATTCAATGATGATCCTGAATATCTTCTTGCTAAAAAATTGGAACCACATCATGTTAATTATATAAATAATTGTCCAGTGATTAAGAAATTAGGTAAAGTACCATTTCATAATGTGAAACTCAATAATGGTACTAAAAAATCAGTGGAAGGAGTTGCTGTTCATGCTGGCTTAAGGTGGGATTTACACGACGATTTGGAACATCAAAATCCTATGGATTGCTTGGAAATGAGAAAGTTAGTACCTCCATTTTTCAATGAAACTACTGATGATCCACATTTCCCTGGTGCTATTCCATGGACCAAAAAATGGAAACAAAGCATTAGCCAATTGCCATTAAAGAAAAGATCTACCATATATTATGGACATGATGCTAGAAAAGGTCTTCGTCTCAAAAAATATACTAAAGGTTTAGATTCCAGATGTAACGCTGGTGGGTATTTAACTGCTATGGTACTTTGGAGAGAACAACAAGAAGTTAATGGAAAATTTAAAACTTTATATAAGGAACAACCTTTCCATGTTAAATGTTGAACAAGTGATAATACATCTCTAATTCTTCTACTAATAATTTTTTTACCATATATTTCAAATAGCATTGGCTAAGTGAAAAGGATATCAAATCTTAATAAACTTTAATAATTTAAAATATTGTAGAACTTCTAGAATTAATCCAAGCCCTGCACCTAACCACGTTTGAAGTTTTGTATTTTTATTTTTAATTTTTCCAATTTCAAGCTTGATGTTTTATTTTTTGTTTTTCCATCCCAATCTCAAAATAAAAACACATCAAAACACCCTTTTTGTTTACAGTTAGGCGTTACTTTTGCAACCTCTGGGAGAAGATATTTCATTTAATTCGTGAAACTGAGTCACAACTAATTGAAAACCATAAATGAGCTTTCATAATTTGGGATATACCCCGTCCTATGCTCCTGTATCTCAACAGGCTTCATCCAATACCATTTTCGTGCTGGCCCAGGGGTCACCTATGAATTTTTATATTCCATATGATGAAGAAGAACGCGATACTATCATTAAATATATCACTGATAATGGGGGGAATGTCACAGATACAAAACCAACAGATCAAAACGGAGTAATACCATTAAGCACTAGTGGGAAAGATGCTAAAGTCGGTTATAGAATGGACTATTTATGGGATTCTATCAAAGAAGGAATACCCATGGATTTGCAAAATTATAAGATAGGACCCCTTGAACAACTTGGATATCAAAATTTGATTCAGCAACATGAATCAAATCAACAACTTCAACATTTCCAGGCATCCACTGATAAGCATGGTAAACAATTAATTAATAATAATGTCAACATGACCGTGGCCACTCCCAATGGTAATAGTAACTCAAAACATTCTTTCTTGCCAGAAGAAGATGAATATATTTTGGAACAAGTTCGTTTAGATCCTCGTCGTCGTACCAGTCATAAACTTTTTGATGAAATAGCAATGACTTTAACTTCACATACTGGTAATTCTATAAGATATCGTTATAGAAATCAGTTGGAAAGAAAATTAGGGTATGTTTATAAAACAGATCCTCAAGGTAAAATTGTTAAAGATATCAATGGGAATTATTTAAAAGATTCTATTGATAATTTGCCAAAAACTTTAAAGAATAGGTTTACAGCTCAAGATGATTATGCCTTGTGTGTTAAAATCATTGATTATAATCATCAAGAATATCAAAAATTAGTGGAAGATGGTCTTGTTAATCCAGTTCAAGAACCTCTTAATTTGGATAGACAATTAACGGTTCCAGTTTCTTTTTTCAGAGACATGGAAAGACAATATCCTAATCACACTAGAGCTGCGTGGAGAGATCGATATCGTAAATTTGCCAGTAAATACGGTATTAAAAAATATGTTGATTATTACGTGAACTCCAAGGATCCACAACCTATGAAGGATTTTACTAAAAGAAGTGGTAAACTTTTGAAGGCTGAAGTAGATCAAGTCAAGAGCTTAATTGGGGGTGCTTATAATCAAACTACAAGATCTGTTGAATCAAATGATAAAACTGAACAAGCCCTCGATGAAGAAATTGGGGAAATTAAAAGCTCCAACATTGACGATGCTCTTCTTCGTACATCAGCTCATCCAAAGCCATCACAGGAAGATGAAGATGAAGAAGAACTATTTGTTGATGCTGAAGAAGGAGACAGTCAAGCGTTCAATAAGAAAAAACCTTTCCAAGAAAGAATTAGTGAAAAATCTCAACTTATTCAACAATTATCTCAACCTTCACTGAAATTAGAATCTTCTCAAGAACAAATTGGATTTTCTTATCCACATTCAGCTTTGGAGCTTAATGAAATTTTCAGTTCCAATTTTTATAAAGTTAAATCTGAAATTGAAGCTTTAAAATTGGTTAGACAAATTATTGAGGTGGAAGATGAAAGTGTGAGTAATTTGTTTGCTAAATTTCAAGATGAACTTGGTTTCACTGAATTATTTTGTACTATTATCATTTTATACACCAATGGTGATTACTCTAAGATTTGGGTATATTTGCAACAAGTATTACATAAGATTTATGATAAAAATCTTCAATTACATGAATCTGAAGCATATAAACTTTTAGAAATAGAAGGTATTGATGGCATCTGGAATAAAAATTACGATGATATGTTGAAAAGTGGGGATCCAGATAGCTTTCTGGCTTTAAAACAGATTCATAACGAAGAACTGATTGAACTCAGAAAGGCATTTATTGGGGCCAACTAAACCATGATAATAACTTTTGTTTATTTGTCGAGAACCGCCAAATCTACTAAAATTTTTGGCTTCTTCAATAAAGATTGAAGTCTAAATAAGATCTAATAATTTGTAAAATGTATTTTGAATATAATAATAGAACCAATTCTACTAGATTATCTCAATCTTGCATAAAAAGTAAATTTTCATAACAAATCACCTTGCTCTGCAAATGCCTCCAAGAAAAGTTGCCCAGAAGGTATCTAAACCTAGTACAACAAAGTCGAAGTTGATTGGTAAGTCACCATCAAATGATTGTAAACCAATTCCTCCATCAACTTCGCATGCATACAAGTATGATGATGATCCAAAGACAAAAAAAAAATACTGGCTTATCAAATCCGAACCAGTTGCCAGAATAGATCCTAAAACTGGCCAAGACGTCAAATTCCCACTTTCTGACCTAGTAGGTAGAGAATATGGGGAACCGTGGGACGGAGTTCGTAATTATGAAGCTAGAAACAACATGATTGTAATGGAAAAGGGAGACATTGCACTTTTCTATCACTCAAATTGTGATAATCCAGGAATTGTTGGAGAAGTGGAAATTGTCAATTCGGCTCATGTAGATGACACTCAATTTGATGTAAAACATAAAGCTTACGATAGTAAATCAAAAATAGAATCACCCAAATGGTGGTGTGTTGATGTTATGTTCAGAAGAAGATTTCGAAGGAAAGTTTCATTGAAAGAATTGAAAGAAAGAGTTGAAGAATTACCTGATTTCCTTTTATTGACCAGGGGAAGATTAAGTGTGATACCAGTTGGCTATCGATTGTACAACAAATTAGTTGGCATGGAAAATGAAGGAGAAATCGAAGACAATTTAGACTGTACTATAAGTAGACTGTTAATAGAAGTAGATAAGAAATAAATAAAATGATTATTGGACTACAGTTGGATTAAAAAAACAAGTTAAAACATTTGATTGGGTATACAGAACTAAACAAAAGTACATCTATGAGGAAAGGAAACCCCAGTACTTTTCAGCATTGTATGAACCATCAGCCTTCCACAAGTCGTTGAAAGCAGTGAATAAAATAGCATCATTACCACAAGAAGACTTGATAGAAGAGATAGCAGCTTCTTGGTTAGACTTAGATGGGACAGCCTTGTTGTTGGATTCACCCTTTGATGGCCAACCAGTTTCAGTGATAAGAACCTTCTTTTCACCACCACAGGTAGCAGCGACACTTTGAATTTGACTCAAAACCCAGTCACCGGCTTCAGAAGCAGCGTAACCACCATCGAAGAAAGCGTGAGCATTGATAGCAATGTAATCAGAATATTCACACAAAGATGGGTTGTTGATGACAGCAATAAAGGTATCGACGGAAACAACGTTACCAGAGTAACCAGCAGAAGTTAAAGCAGTTCTGGCGGATTCAACGTAGCTCTTAATTTGGGATGGGGTGGCGGAACCAGCGTTAACTAATTCGTTACCAACGGAGACAGTGTCAACTTCACTCCAACCACCGTTTGCTTCAACGGCTTCAGCTAAGGTGGAGACGGAAGAAGCGATGTTGGCAACATCGTAAATACCAGCAAAAATCTTTTGGGAAGAAGTCTTAGCGGACATGACAGCAGAGACTTGGTCACAGTCAACACCGTACAAACGGATGATGTTGAAACCAGAAAGTTGAGCGACTTCAGAAGCAATTTGAGAAGAAGACTTACATCCACCATCGTCAGAATATGGAGAGTAAGTGATACCAAGAGCACCAGCAGATCCAGCAGAAGAGCTGGAAGAAGAGGAAGCAGTGGATTCAGCAGCAGTGGAACCTGAACCAGAGGTGGTAGAGGTAGCCAAGGTGGTTGCAGCAGCAACACCAGCTGCGCCAGTGACGGTGACGGTAACAACAGCTCTCTTGTCTTGATGTTCGTGATGTTGGTGTAATGGGGTGGCCAAAACGGAGGCAGCTAAGGCTGCGATAACAGTGGATTTGAAAAGCATTGCAAATGAAAGACTAATATTATCAAGCAACGAAGGAATGAACAGGGTCTAGGGAGTGAAATGAGTGACTGTAGAGACTGAACTAGTTCTTTGATAAAAGAGAAACAAAAGAAAAACTTTCGAAAAACGAGGGAAAAAGTGCGAGATATTTGAAAGAAAAACAAATGCCTGCATACCGTGGGCACCGATTTGGATTAAGTAATTCTCGGCAGGTAAATACTGACAATGTGTGTTGGATAGGAGCCATGACGCATTCTATTATAGTTTACTGCAGAAATAATTAGACCATGAGGTTGAAATTTGTATGAAAGGGGCTACATCTCACATCTGGACCTATGAAGTGGATATAACAAGGCTAAAAATATTCAAAAGAAATGTTTTAAGCCTAGTATGAAAAATGCGTACCTCAAAGTCGAGATCTATTAGACTGCCAAGGGTTACGTAGATAATTTATAGTCAAGTGTTACAAAGATGTTTTACTTGGTAGTTATTTGATGTTATACTATGTTGAATAATAATTAAAAACGCGTAGTAACTGTAAGTAAATTTAAACGAGGTAAAGAACTCCTTTGTAGTCAAGGTCGTCTATATCTTGAAACATCGGTAATTTGAGACTTCGTTGCACTCTACAATCACGCAGCCTATACCAGGCTCAGCTTTAATGTGTTACGATATCCGCGTATCCCTTGCCAAATTGCCGGTGATGATTACGGTATTTCGGATTATGAAAATTTTTCCATAAAAACGAAAATAAAATACGAATAAGTAAAAATGAAAAAATAAAATCAAAAACCAATTCAGATTCAAAATTAAAAATAAAAATCAAATTGTGCCATAAGAATACAATACTAAAATTCAAGAGAAAACAATTAAAAAATTGAGAAACAGTAAAGTTGAAAAAAATCAATTAAATTTACTGCTTAGCCGAGAAGTGAATCGTAAATCGTGTCAATTGGGTGTCAAGATGTTGTTACACGATAATACATATTCTTGCGGGTTAATTAAAGTGGAGTAATTTGCTTGAAAACACCATCAATAAATGTTCTCTAGTTAAAAGGAATGAATTGTAAAGTGCTGTTTGGCAACAACTATAGAACCAAGTATGTATATTACTCTAATTTATGTAAGGTTAATTCCCACATAAACCATCTCCTTAATAGGGACAAAATATTCCTTATTCTCTATTAATCTTAATAGATAATTGTGATTGTTTATTTTGATAGCATGTTGATAACAACCACTATTCCATTTCAATCAGTTTCATTATTGAAATGTCTTCTCTTTTGCATGAATTAATTCAAAATATTAGAATCGGTGCATTATTTAGAAGATTTTTGTTTACTTTGAAAGTTCTTGCGCGTATACTTTGTTTACTTTTTTCCAAGAATTGACCCAAAACGTTAATATTTTATTTTGAAAGCCTTCTATAAACATACCAACACATATAAACAATGCTTATTTAGACTGGGCTATAGTTTATATGTCGTACCAAAATACGTCAGTTTGTTTAATTTGTTTACATCTATCAATTATATACAATCAAAAGTTAAAGTGGTGCATCCTGGAACGGTCAACTTACAATTGTTCACAAAAACAACCGTACACCATAAACAAACTATTAAAACAACGTAATCTTTGTATTGACTACTGAAGCTTTGTATTGTAAACTACAAGTGATTGCAAGATAAAGAAAATTCGATAGTATTGTTTTATGATAATGCTATTTGATTAATGTAGAGAAAACAGAGTGAAATGATTACTTAATTTTTCATTTCTTACTTCTCGTCTAGTAATTCAATTAGGGTTTAGAATAACTCAAAAACAGATACGTCTTGTATATTAAGTAACTCGTCTTTCTTTTCAAATTATCTGAGATTTTATCTAAGTCTGTAATTGTTACCAGGCTGCAAATATTTATACTAAAATCATTTTGGATTTGACAAATCGGAAATAAATTATGAGATATTTGCCACATAAAGTTTCACAGCAATCCACTCTAATTAGTACTTTCATATATCAATTTTGTAGTAAAAACAGTTCAAAGTACGCTATTACATCAATATATTTCCAAGGCATCTACTCTCTTTTTGAGGTTTATCAAAACATTATACTTAGAATGTAAGACTTCATACCTTGACATTCCACATCAATCATGTCATACATTGAATGGATTCAAAAAGCCGAAAAGGGATTATATACAGGACCAAAAGATTAATATGCAATCATTCTTTTTATTTAATTAAGCTAAATTGGCATAGAACTGATCAAGGAGTATTCATAGAGAATAGTTTTTTTTGATAGCCTTTGAAGTTTAATTGAGTATTTATACTGAATTTCTGATAACATACAAGTGAATTGGCGTGATCTGAGACTTGAGATAGATAAAAAAGCAGATCGATTACTTGATTCAAAATACTATTTTTGTTGTTAATAGTTTTGTGCTTTAAATTAATCAAATTGATTCCGAGTCCTTATACAAGTTAATTGATATTAACAATGGTGTCAAAAGAGCAAGCCTTAGATGAAATGGAGGTAGATGCTACAAATCATGAAGAATTGGTGCAAGAAATATCAAATGATGATATTTCCAAAACAAGTGAAGAGACACAGAACATTGAAGAAGAAATTGATTCAGATCAAAAGGAGTTACATTTTCCTTTTAGCAAAAAAATCATGAAATCAATCCCTGATTATCCCGTCGTAGATGAAGTTCAAAACACTTGGGTTATAGATAATTGGTCTGGAATCAAGATCGATAAAGCTCGCGGTCCAGAGTTTAAATGCGGGGGCTTCACTTGGAACATTTTACTTTTTCCTCATGGTAACAACAATAATCAAGTAGCAATCTATATTGAACCACATCCACAAGAAGAATCTGATGACTGGTACGTATGCGCTCAGTTTGGATTAAGTATCTGGAATCCAAAACATCCAGAAGCTTTCCTTTCAAATGGATCATATCATAGATTTAATAAAAATGAAACTGACTGGGGGTTTTCAAGTTTCATTGATTTGAAGAATCTTCAATCGTCTAACCTTTTAAAGGGCAAAACAACTCACGCAATTCTAGAAGGGAATCAACTTCATATCACTGCATGTGTTAGAGTTATTGATGACTCGTCAACTGGTGTTTTGTGGCATAATTTTGTCAACTATGACTCTAAGGCATCTGCCGGGTATGTCGGGTTGAATAATCAAGGTGCAACATGTTACTTAAATTCACTTCTTCAATCATATTATGCTACTAAAAACTTTAGAAAGTTAGTTTATGAAATCCCAACAGAAAATGATAAGAATTCAGTACCACTTTCATTGCAAAGAATTTTCTACCAATTGAAAAATTCAAATGATCCTGTGGCAACTTTGGAATTGACAAAATCATTTGGATGGGATTCTAGTGATGCATTTACTCAACATGACGTTCAAGAGTTGAATAGAATTTTGATGGATAAGTTGGAGACAGCAATGAAGGGTACTCCAATTGAAAATCAACTCAATAACATTTTTGTAGGAAAAATGAAGTCTTACATAAAGTGTGTTGACGTTCCTTACGAGTCTTCAAGGGAAGAAGATTTTTGGGACATTCAGTTGAATGTCAAAGGGTTTAAAAATTTAGAAGAATCTTTCAAGAATTATATTGAAGTAGAGATGTTAGAAGGTGAAAATAAGTATCAGGCAGGTGATGAATATGGTTACCAAGATGCAAAGAAAGGTGTAGTATTTGAATCATTCCCTCCTGTTTTGCATCTACAATTGAAAAGATTCGAGTATGATTTCATGATTGATGACTTAGTTAAAATTGATGACAAGTATGAGTTCCCTGATTCCATTGATTTGACACCATATTTTGATGATGATTTACCACAAGAGGTAAAATCTCAAAACTGGACTTATAAGTTACATGGCGTATTAGTGCATCAGGGTAGTATTTCCAATGGTCACTATTACGCCCTTATAAAACCAGGAACTGACGATACATGGATGAGATTCGATGATGACAAGGTTTGGAAGTGCACCCCAAATCAAGTTTTTTATGAAAACTTTGGAGCTAATGAGCTTGAAACAGAACAACTCATGAAAATGACCAAACCTGAGCAAAATGAATACATCATTAGAAGATCTACTTCTGCATACATGTTGGTTTATTACCGAGAAAGCGAATTAGATAATATTATGCCACCTAACGAAGATTTAGTCAACAATGCAATTCCTGAACACGTCCCGAGAAAATTGAATGAAGAGAGAGACGAAAAATTAAGATTTGAAAAGGCCAAACAAGAAGCTTTGTATTACATCAATGTGAAAGTTGTAACAAGAGAAAACTTCAACAACTACAACGGATTTGACTTGTATCCCGACGTTACTAATGATTTGTTCTATGATCCTACTTTATTTTCTAAAGATTCCCATCCTTTAGTTCTTAAGGTCAAGAGAGAAGAATTGTTTAAAAATCTTTACATTGAAGCTGGAGTGAAGCTTGGATACTTATCCGAGGACGTTGCCGAAGTTGAGGATTTGCTGACATTACCATACCGTTTGATTGCAATGAATCATAGAAACAACCATACCAACAGGCCTGACACTCCAGTTCCGGATGATATGATGGACAATAGCGTTATTCAAGTTTTCTTTGAATGTTTCAACCGCAAGTATGATGAAATGAGTTTTTATATCGAGGACTTGCGTGACGATTTAAACAATGCAGTAAGTACTTTGAGTGACGGGACTCTGGATCCCGCTGATTTTAAGTTTGAAGATGTAGTTTCACGGTTCCGCAATCTGGAATTGCCCAAAGACTTGATATTTCCCAATATATTTGAAAACTCGCCTTACATCATGATTTTTGTTAAATATTTTGATCCAATTGAAGGCGAGGTGAGAGTTCTAACTCATGCAAATGTATTCAAAACTCTGTTAATTAGCTCGTTAACTAAACCAATCAACAAATTGCTTGGCTTTGCGT
Source organism: Kurtzmaniella fragi (assembly GCA_030581955.1). Taxonomy (NCBI): domain Eukaryota; kingdom Fungi; phylum Ascomycota; class Pichiomycetes; order Serinales; family Debaryomycetaceae; genus Kurtzmaniella; species Kurtzmaniella fragi. The sequence continues at coordinate 275,783 of JAKTWE010000008.1, forward strand.
CTGACTCCAAACTTGTATTTTATGAGGAGTTGTCTCCAAGCAAATTAGAGGCTTTGCAAGTTGAAACAACTTTTGAAAAAAGTGAATTGTGCAATGGTGATATTATTGTAGTTGAGGCATTTGATAGTAAGGGAAGTGAATCGGTACTTTTCCCAACAGTTCAATCATATTATAAGTTTTTGTTGACTAGATTGCATGTTCGCATTTCGCCTTTCAATTCTGATTCTTCAAGCGAAGATCTTGAATTTGTTAAGGACGACGAAGAAGACAACATGGACAACAACTCAAAAAACAAGACTACCGAGGGGCAACTGAAAATTGTAGATTTTTGGGTCTCTGTACAAGTTAGTTACGATGAATTTGCTAAAGAAATCTCAAGACAATTGGGCGGAGAAATAGATCCTAATTATTTAAGAATTTTTGCTGTGAACAATCAAGGTATTACATTCCCATTGAAAAGAAGTATGAATTTGTCACAGGTCTTCAGTAACTCGGTCAGTGCTACACAGATTACTAACTTTCAATACGAAACATTAAGCATTCCGTTACAAGAATATGAGAATATGAAATTGATTAAGTTTAGTTGGTTGAACAATTTGATTCATTATCAAAGTTTCGAATTCTTAGTCCCTAAAAAATCTTTGGTTGGGGAAGCATTAATGACTAAATTGTTACATAAAATTAATATTGAGCAATCTCAAGTTGGTAATATCTTACTTTGGTCCGGTGTTAATCACAAGTATATTGATTTAATCAAATTTGACAGAGAAATAAGTACAATTCCGGATAACTTTGAGTTGTATGGTGGTATTTTCCCGGCCGAAGTCGAAACTTTAGTTAACTTTGATATGATAAAAAGATATGAAGGTGAGATTTTTAATAAGGAAAACATCCCACCTATAAATCCGGAGTTAGAAAAAGTACAAGAATATGAATTAGTCAATGTTGAAAAATACAATAAAAAACTAAACATGATTCCTGGGTTTCATTTCCATAAGAATTCATCTTATCACCATGGAATACCATTCATATTTCCGGTGTTTGTGAATGAAAACTTTACTGAAACTAAAAATAGATTAAGGGCTAAATTAGGACTTGGAATCAAAGAATTTGAAAAGATTAAATTTGCATTGGCTGATGTAAATGACAAGGGAAGATATATTGATCAAGATAATGAGGAGTTTGTTCTATATGATGAATTAAAGAAGCATCAAGAACAATTATCCATTGCATTGGATCATCCAGATAGATCTCCTCGTCGTCAAAGCCAATTTGATAGGGGTATCTCTATTAAATAGATTTTGATTGTTAATATCAACAAAAAATTTACAGAAATAAATTAAAACCAGAGTATTTGATAAATTGTAATTTCTAGACATGTAGTATTGAGTTAAATATTGGTTTTCTTTTTCATTTCCATTTCTCTTATGTCTGTAGAACTCAACTTCCCGGCCCAATTATTGTCATTACTACTATCTTGATCTCCTATCACATCAATGATAATATTTTGTAATATGGGGAATCCCTTTTCTTTTCTAAAGTTATTGATAAAATTACCACCTTTCCTAGTTTCTTCACTGACTACCAACGCATCTATTTCTTTTATATTGCCAGTTGGACCACAAATATCATTAATTTCATGAATATCTATTTCAACATTATCATTCAGTTGAACTAGTTTCAAAAATGTTTTCACTTCTTTTTCTCTTACTTCGAACAGTTGAAGCACTTCGGAATACTTCTTATTTTCAAGTAATTTGTTTCCAGTTATCCCAATGATGACTTTTTCAGATGTAAGAAACTCAGTCATAGACAATAAAATCTTATGCCCATCATGTAAGTGATCGAATGTTCCGCCACATGCAACAACTTTATATTCCTGAAATTTATGATGATCTTGATGATGGCCCTTTTGGTTTGCTGCTAAGATATTTGCCTCAACAATAGGGTATGATGCGGTTGATATGTCTTTGCTTTGAAAAATTGATTGATACTGTAATTCATCATTTAATTCTCGATTATATAAAACATTGATCTGTAAAGTATAGTCCCATCCATGGGAGTGTGCTTCATTACGAGTAGTAGAGTACACAGATGTCAAAATAAAATTAAGAACTTCGGAGTCCAAAATCTTTTCTTTAAGAAAAACATCGATTCTTGAAGTGGTTTTTTCCAAAGACGAAATGAATTTTGATATAACAACCAGGTAGTCAGACTGAATTGGGTCTTTCAAAAAGAGAGCACTTGTCATTCCGTGTTGGTTTATAATAATGAATGATGAATGCTTAATAGATACGGATGAGGGATTGCATACAGGCATTGATAAAAGCCATTTACCTCAGAAGTAATTAATATTTTTTTCGATTCTTTTTTAGCTACCAAGTGATGGAACAAAACAAACCACAAGCGAATGAAACCACTCAACGGGAAGCTTGGATACAACTTAAAAAGGATATAAAATTTATAATATCACGCATATCAAAAAACAATGTTAAAGAGCAGTCTATTAAGTTATTTGGGTTGAACCTTTATAGAGGAAAAGGTTTATTAGTGAGAGAGGTAATGAAGCAACAATTAGAGTTTAAAAACCAGAAAAGTAACATATATGCATCACTCATCTCCATTCTCAATAGTATGATCCCTGATATAGGCTTGTTGATCATCAATAGACTTATACTTCAATTTAGAAGGGCGTTCAAAGAGAATAATACAAAGGTTTGCTCAAGCTCTTTACAACTCCTCACTCATTTAGTGAACCACAAAGTATGTAATGAAATTATATTATTACAGATCTTACTGTTTTTATTGAATAATCCGACAAATGGATCAATTTTCTTGAGTGTGGGAATTTTAAATGGTGGAATGAATTATTTAGAATCAAATTCAAAGAGAGCCAGTGAAATGATTTTTGAAAGATTAAGAATTATATTACAAGATGGTGAAATTAACCATAAATCTGCAGAAGCCATTGAAAATTTATTAGAAAGAAGAAACAAATCAACTCATAATTATAAAGATATAATACCCAAAGAATTGGATTTAACTGAAGAACAAGAAATGCATTTGGTTACTCTTGATGATGAAGATTTAGAAGCACAAGATTATTTGAATGTTTTCAAATATGATGAAAAATATGTTGCTAATGAAAAAGAATATGAAGAATTTAGAAAAGAAATTTTAGGCGATAATGAAAGTCAAAGAATTAAAGAAGAACAATCAAATGAATCAGAAAGTTCAGCCGCAGTTGTTACTACTATTGTAGATATGACAGATGCTGAACTTCAAAAATTTCAAAAAACCGTTTATCTTACTATCATGTCTAGTATGTCAGCAGATGAAGCAGTTCATAAAATTATTCAATTAAAAACAGAAAAGCATGGAACTGATAGAATAGTGGATATGATAGTTAAATGTTGTGCTCAAGAAAAGACGTATTCCAAATATTATGGAATCATTGGGGAACGTCTTTGTGCTCAAAATAAAGTATGGCACGATAATTTCATTAACGTATTCAAAGATTATTATAACACAGTACATCAATATGAAATGGATCAATTGAGAAATACTGGTAAATTTTGGGGACATTTGTTTGCACTGGATAGACTAGCTATTGATGAAGGATGGAGTGATATTCAATTGACTGAAATTCACACCACTGCTGCTAGTAGAATTTTTATAAAATTTATGTTTCAAGAAATGGTTGAAGAATTGGGAGTTACACAGTTGCATGCTAGAATCAATGAAGACTATGTTAAAAAGTACATTGATGGGTTATTCCCAGTAACGAATGTTAGTTGGAAAGATGCTGATCGTATTAGGTTTTCCATTAATTTTTTCACAGCCATAGGTCTTGGATCTTTGACGGATGAGATGAGATCAGTTTTGCAGAACTTGCCACCTGAAGAAAGAGGTAGAAGAAGAGAAAGGAGATCTAGCATTGAAGATTCAAGATCTGAATCTGGATCATATTCGAGGTCTGAATCCGGGTCTTACTCCAGATCACGATCAGGTTCATATTCGAGGTCGAGGTCAAGTAGTCCTATTAGACAACGAGACCAAGAGAATGTAAATAGTAATGATCATCAAATCAATTTGCGCTCTAAAAATGATGACCATAAAAGGCAAAAAATCGATTAATGGAATTCCATTATTCTTACAATTAATTTTGCTGTAGCCGCGATAGTTTGCTAAGGTATATATATATTTAGAAATGTCAAGGTCAGTTTGCATCAATTCGTGGAGTCGGATATATCGGTGTACGGGTACAACCGGGCAATATCAAAGATATGTGACAAAATCCAGCGAATGAACATCGAGGAAAGTAATACGTACTGTATAGTATTTGAACAATTGGCTGTTTTAGCGTTTCTTTTTTTTTGTGTAACAATTTTGGTAAGAAACTTTATAAAAGGTAATTGTTTTTCGTGAAAAAATCTTGTTGTAAACTTTTGATTACATTTCAAATAAACCAATAATGCCACCAAAAGCATCTGCTAAATTCGAAAAAGGTTCTGAAAAGAAGGGTGCTACCCTCTTCAAGACTAGATGTTTACAATGTCACACCGTTGAAAAGGGTGGTCCACACAAGGTTGGTCCAAACTTGCACGGTGTTTTCGGTAGAAAATCTGGTCAAGCTGAAGGTTACTCTTACACTGATGCCAACAAGAAGAAGGGTGTCGAATGGAGTGAACAAACCATGTCTGATTACTTGGAAAACCCAAAGAAGTACATTCCAGGTACCAAGATGGCCTTCGGTGGTTTAAAGAAGCCAAAGGACAGAAACGATTTAATCACTTACTTAGTTTCTGCCACCAAATAGATTACATATTGTATATAAATTATTGATATTCATAATAATATCTTTATAATAAAGATTAACGTTTTAGAGAGAAATCATTTAATTGTAGTATTTTAAAATTTTGTTGTCACTTAATTGCTATTCAAATTTCAAGGAGCAAGTTTCCATAGTTTTAAGGTTAGATTTTGGTCAGCTTCTAATTCGCTGTATTTTTTTTATTTGTCTTGAACATTATTTTGTTCCTAGTTTTTTTTGTTTATCTGATTTGGTCCTCCTGCAGATACACTTGAAACAATCGTTTTTACCTCATTTGTATACGCAAATCTTTGAACCGAACGTATTAAATGAATATAATTTGAAATCGAAGCTACCAGAGAAGAAAAATTTGAAAAAAACAAATAAAAAAAAAAAAACAGCTTCAGCCAGTTGAAAAATTTGAACAGATGAAAATTTGAAAATAAATACGTAGTGAATATAAAACGAATAAGAGGTTTAAAACATTAGCAAAAATGATTTAAAATCAAAAATTAATAATCGAAAAATAAAACTAAATAAAAATCAAATATATCGTCGCAAAGTTAGCTGTACCATCTAACTAATCATGTCATTTATGGATCCTAACTTCAAAGTTCCTATGGAGGTTGACCCTACGGAAGACACCCAATGGAACGATATTTTAAGAGAAAAGGGAGTGATTCCTGATAGACCACCTTCCCCAACCGCTGAATTGGAGGCAGCTTTAGAAGAGGCTGTGAAAAGACAGCACGATAATAGACTTGAAGGCAAAGATTTCGATGAATTAGAAGAGTTAGAAGACGATGAAGATGAAGAATTTTTGAATTTTTACAAACAACAAAGAATGAATCAGATTAAAGAATTGACCAAAAGACAAAAATTTGGATCAGTTTATCCTATTACCAAACCTGAATACAAAGAAGAAATTACAGATGCTTCAGAAAATAGTTACGTGTTTTTACATTTAACTCTTTCTTCTAATTTACAAAGTCGAATTTTATCTTCAATTATGCATAGAATAGCAGGGATATATTCTGAAATCAAATTTTGTGAAATACCCGGTAATAGATGTGTTGAAAATTATCCGGATTCAAATTGTCCTACTATTATTGTATATCATAAAAAAGATGTTGCTAAACAATATATCACATTAATGGAATTAGGTGGTAATGATTGTAAACAACAAGATATTGAAAAATTATTGGTAGATATCGGTGCAGTAGATGATAAAGATAATCGATTAATGATTAATAACGAAGATGAAGATCTTGCAGAAGAGCGTAAAACAAGATTTGTTAAAAAATCAATCAGAAATGATACACATAACGATTCAGAAGATGATGATTTTTATGATTAAATTTAATATATGAGAAAAATTATACTCAATGTAAAATAACACAAAACTTTGTAGAATGAACTGTTCAAAAATTATTCGATATTCAATCCCATGTAAAAATCATTTAAATTATATTAAAAAAGAATTATAATTGTAAATCTTGCCTACTTCACATTCAACTACTGGTCTACTCTAAAAATTTATTATGTTCCAAGCATCAGGTCATCGCCATTTCATGGATCTGCCTAGAAGGCGACCTCCAACGGCAATGGTTTTAGAGCTGGTTTTCAATATAGTACCTTTATCGGGCCGCCAATTTAGACCATGTTATTTAAACAACGCATTTCAACTGACAAAGCCCTTAAAAAGTTCATGAGTTTCTAGAAAAAGGATTCATCGAGCCTTATATCTTTTAATTGTTGTCCGGGTAATGTTTGTCTTGGTAAGTTTTTTTCTTTCTTTAAAATTTTAGTGTGTGGCAGCTTCATTTTTTCAACAAGTCAACCAACCAGTGTTCCAATTGCTTTCTTTTTTTTTTTTTTTTTTTTCTATATCAGTTTTTTATCAACTTGGCTTTTTTTTTTTGTTTGAAATTTATTTTTTGTCTGCTCAAATCAATCTTTCATCTACATTTCTATCATTGGTATCAACAAGCTTCATAGAAGTTTACCATCATATTTACAAATTTGTTCAAAAAATCAGGAATCAATTGAAAACGAGAACCAATTTCTTTTGATTCCTTAAATAAATTACCAATTTTCACGCCTATCGGCTTTGAACACTCCCATCATCTATCTCAAGATAATCATTATTTCAAAACGTCTAATTTGTGGTAAATAAAATTGAAATTGATACTGATTAAGTCAAAATGTCGACTTCTCAGAAAACGAGGCCCAAAAATGGTTTGTTTCCAAATGATATATCTTCTATAAGTGCAATTACACTTGACAATTATTCCAGTATTAGACCTTGTTCACATATCAAATCAGTGCTTGATTCCTCCGCAAAAGCAAACGTATTTGTTACTTATAGGCAAGCAGTTAATATTTCTCAAGACATTTCATCAAATAAAGTCTATACCCAACGTAAAGATGGATCTAAGATTTCAATCAAGAAGTTGACTGATCTCAAAAATGATGCTCTTTGTTGTACTGATTGTTCTTTGAATAATTTTTACGGGAATTTTATTTGTTTGCAATGTCCTTATGTTGGATGTTCTAATGAAGGATCCAATCATGCTTATAAACATTTCAAGAAAACTCAGCATTTTTTTGGCATTGATTCTTGTAATGGGTTATTATATTGCTTCATGTGTGGAGATTATGTGAATCATCCCAAACTTGATACAATTCGTCTCAGTATACAAACAGGTCATGAAAAGGAAACTTTAACAGGTGATGAATTAAAAGAAGAGGAATTCAAAACGCATTTTACATTACCATCATATCAAGCAGTCTCTGGTTTAAAAGGTTTTGTAAATTTAGGTGCTACTTGTTTTATGAGTAGCATTTTACAAACATTTATTCACAATCCACTTTTAAGACATCAGTTTTTTAACAATGATTCCCATTTTTTTGACTGTGAAAGTGCTACAGACTACAATTTTAAAGGCGCTATCGATTCTTCAAATGCATGTGTTACATGTAGTATTGATAACATTTTTAAACATTTCTTTGCATCTAATAACATTGAAGGGTTTGGTTTAACTAATTTGCTTTTAACTGCTTGGTATAAAAATGATTCATTAGCAGGATTTCAAGAACAAGATGCTCATGAATTTTGGCAATTCATATTAAATGAATTTCATCAAGACTATGAAAGAATTAATGAAGAATCAATTACAGACCTTTCGGATTGTCCATGTTTGACTCATTCAACTTTTGCAGGAGAATTAGAATCTTCAATTGAATGTTTATCATGTCATTCAGTTACTAAAACTATTGATCCCACTGTGGATTTATCTTTGGAAATTTCAAGACTCTCAAAGGATAATATCACTTTATATGATTGTCTTGATTTATTTACAAAACCAGAAAAATTGGATGTCAAGTATAAATGTCAAAATTGTGATAAAAAATCTGAAGCAGTTAAAGCATTAAAGATTAACAAAAATCCTCCAGTTTTAGGAATACAACTAAAGAAATTTTCACATAATTTACTTAGTGATACATCTTCAAAAGTGGAAACATATGTGAAAAATCCATTTTATTTAAATTTATCCGATTATTCTAATGAGGTAAATAATAATTTCTATGAATTATTTGCAATAGTTTGTCATATGGGATCAGTCAACACTGGACATTACGTCACTATTGTCAAAAATGGTAATGGAGAATGGTTCAAGTTTGATGATAGTGTGATATCATTAATGTCTCAAGAAGAAGTATCTAAAGTAAATGCTTATTTACTTTTTTACATAGCTCACAGAGTTTGAAAAGATAATAATCAATTAATAGAAATGCTGAAACTGAAACAAAAATAGAACGGAACTAAAACTAAAACACCTAAATCAAAAATCACCGCGCAAGCATAAACATTTAAAGATTGAAAATTATATATAGTTATATTTATATATAGTGGAGAAGATCTACTTTTAGCATAGTAAAATAAATATTAGTTTAATTTATTTCGATAAATCACTCAATATGTCAATATGGGATGCGTCTTGGAAGACAAGCCTTGAGCGATTTTTTTAAGTTCAATAGCGTTTTCATACTTAATCAAAGTTGTTAAGTGCTGTGCATCACTAACTCATCAGGTACAAATAAAAGAGTTCGCAATGAGGCAAATTTAATTGTCGAAAAGCAACACGCAAACGAAAAATACGCTAAATTCGCATAAATGTTAATAATTTAGAAGAACAGCCTCTAGATACTTCAAAGCCTTTTAAATTCACAAGCCCGAGAAAAGCTTGTGAAAAAATAAAGTATCATCATAAAATTATAAACATTGGGGTTTACCTTTTAAGGTAATCTATCTATTTATAATTGTATCAGTTTAATTTTTGTAAGTGAATGAACCCGTTAACTCAGAAGAACAAAAAATAAAAAGGGTTTCATTCTTGATGTGTTTCGCGTGGAAATTAGTTATTACCTAGCGATTTTTCACCCCCCCCCCTTTAGATCAGAAACGTTTTTCCGTAAACTAAAATTCTGATACATTAAGAGCCATAGGTAAAACTTAAAATCTAGAATCAACCGCATTTAGCCCCTTCCATTTTAGCGTAGATATGTGTTGCTTTACACATATTTTAAGAAAATTATTTGACTTTCCTGTGAAATCCATGCAGAGATCGGTAAAAAAGAAAAGTGTTTACAATAAAAATATCATCGAACAATCGATCGAGTTAACCATTACATTCTATTCAACTCTATAATTGCTCACAGTTTACCAGCTTGATTGACCTATAAGAGCAATTATGCTGGTGATATCATAGGTTATATATATATATATAGCAATATTTTTCTATATTACTTTGAATCTATATTTGACTCTTTATTAATCACGATTAACTTTTGCAATCTTGCTGCAGGTTGACGTTTTTTATTGCCAAAAATGGTTTCATCCTTGCATTTTATCTATGTAGCAGAGCTGCATAACTTTTTTTCGCTAGTATTCCTACATTGGAAATTTTGCTTCAAACTTCAAACACTACCTTACAATCTGAATTACTCTCCCCAATAAATAATTTTATAAATGTATATATACTAAGTTGGATCCTGATCTGTCATAACTTTCTTTTCATTTTTGATTCATTCATTTATTCCTAACGCGTTGCAATATTACTCAGATCTAGTCTTTCCTTTTTCAACATAAGATAGATAACCTTTCGCTTTTTAAAGACTATATCAAATTCATTATTCACTCATTAAATAGTAATGTTGGCGTGGTTTTTTTTTATAATATATGTGGTCGTTGCTGCTCCAGTATCTTTTAATGCTTATAGTGCATTTGATACTTCTTTTAATGCATTATGGAGTGGGTTTTGGAATTCCAGTAAAAGCGCCTGGTCTGATTCCAATTGTGATTCATACGTGACACCAGTTGTATGGAATCTGGCTGTGGCAGCTTTGGCTGCGGTTTCAACTAACAATGAATGGTTGGCAGACCAAGTTGCTGCTGATTTAATGAACTATAAATATTCTAATGGTGGATTTTCTTCTACCATTAATGGAGGTACTGATATGTACCAAGATGACATTTCTCAAGTAATTTGGGTATTTATTAAAGCCTACACATTAACTGGCAACCTGGACTATCTTGAAACCGCTGAAGCTGGAGTGAAAGAGCTTCAATCACAATGGGATTCAACTAGTGGAGGAGTCAAGTGGAAATATGATGAAAACTATATTGCTTCTATCTCGACTCTTGAATCTGCATTAGCCGCTGTCCTCTTATATGAAGTTACCAAAAACAGTGATTATTTGGATTTCTCTAAACAATGTACCAATTGGACCTTACTGAATTTGCAAGATTCTCTGGATAAATTATTCTACGATGGTTTAAATTCTCAAACTGGTGTGGTGAACAAAGGTAAGCTTTCTTATACCGCTGGTGTTGCAATTTCAACGTTATCTAAATTGTACTCAATTGATTCAGATGAATTTTGGTTGGACCAAGCAAATGAATTGGTCAATGCTACTACTTCAGGGGCTGGTGCGTTATACAACTCTTATGGTTATTGGAATAATTCTTTGAAATACCTTTATCTTTTGTTCCAAGGAATCGCTGACTTTACTGATGTTGCTAGTTCTTCCTCGCTTGCAAACCAAGCTAAATCTGAAGCCAAAAAGCAAGCAAATTATATTTATGAGTATTTACAAGATGGAACTTCAGGAACATATTATGATGAGATTGCAGATTCTCCTTCATCTGTTTATTCCAAATTTTCTAAGAGTTTCAAAGTGAGTGACTCCAATTCCCCATCAATGTGTTCTGGTACCTCTGACTATAAAAAGTCCTTGTTGACCAACTCTGCTGCTTCTTTGGTTTTCTATAACTTATGGAGAACTTAAAATCCAAAAATTAGCTGTTGATCAAAGCTTTGCTAAAATAAACATGTAATGCTATATAGAATGTGATATATTATTTTTTTTTCAATTACCCAACGTTTAATCTTTACCTAACAAGTTTGTCAATGAAGTAACCATTTCCTCATCTAGCAGTAATAGTGTTTGTTTCAAGTTTAGTAATCTTTCATTTTCTTTATCCTTTTCGAGTAACACTTTAATAGCATTCTCTGATGTTTTAAGTTTGAAACATAATGTTCTATTTTCATTTTCCAAACTCTCGATTCTATCCACGTTATCGTTTTGTATTATTTTAATCGTCCCTTCGTTTGAGAGTTTTAAATCTTCCATTCTTTCTATATTGTCTTTTTCCTTATGTTCCAAGCCACGAATGATATCTTCATAGTATTTTTTTAAATTCGTTATCTTACTGGAATTACCATATTCTCTCTCGGCGCTAACAATGCTTCTAAGGGTTTGTAATTCATGGGTATTTGCATCAAGACTTTGTTTCATTTGCGAAAGCTCAATTCCATACTTTTCTTCCATTCTTTCAAAAGCACTTTCTATACCAATACCTGTTAAAGGGCTCTTTTTTTGTGCTTCTACTAATTGAAGGCTAAGTTCTTCATTTTCTTCTGTCAAATTGGCCACATTTGCAAGAGCATCTGCCTTATCTTTTAAAAGTCCTTGCACCAATTCATCTTTTGACAACAAATCTTGTATAGACAAATTTCTTCTAGTATTTCTGAGTGGTTTTACATCTTTGACTTTATTTTCGAGATCTTCTATCTTCAAATCCTTTTCTGCAATTTCTCTATTCAATTTCTGCTCCAATTCTTCCATTTCGAAATTATGTTTCTCTTCAAGTTGATCATACTTGAATTCTAAAAACTTTTTCTCACTTTGAAGATGATCTATTGCCTTTTTAACAAACTGTTCGTATAAGTTTATTCTAAGATCAAGTTGCTCTTGTGTACTATCAAGTAAGTAAGTCAATCGACTGGTGGGATCTCGAATCATATTTGCCCCTCTAGTTTGATTGAACCTTCTGGCTCTTGACTCTATTTCTACTACTCTATTATATAACTCATCAAGAGGGTTGGTGGGCATTTTGATTAACTCTACTGAGGAGCGAGCGGGTTGTAAATAAAATTGTTGTACATTTTAAATTCATAACACTATAAAATCAAAAATTAAAAATACAAAACAAGTTCATGTAGAGAAACTTAAAAAGTTTATATTGGAAAAATAATTGTGAAACTTCCAATTTAGGGTTACTACAAAATTATAAATAAAATTAATATATTTAATGAATCTAAAATACAAGTGTTTGTAATAAATCTTAATTTTTTGAAGACTAGTAATAAGAAGTTGTTTCAAAATCATAATCATCAATACGAGCCTTTTCACACATGCTTCTGAAAACACCAGGTTGATTGTATAAATTGCGTGGTGAATCTCTTTGGATAACATGACCGTGATCCATCACCATAATTCTATCGTAATGCAAAATGGTTTTCAATCTATGGGCAATACATAAAATGGTACATTGAGAAAATTCATTAGCAATGGTTTGTTGAATCTTTGCATCAGTTTCATAATCAACAGATGAAGTAGCCTCATCTAAAACTAAAATCTTTGGTTTTCTAACCATTGATCTAGCCAAGGCAATTAATTGTCTTTCACCAAAGGAAAAATTGTTACCTTCATCTTCCACAATTTGATCCAAATGGAACTTGTGAAGTTCATCGTAAGTGACACCATTTTCAATGTCAAGTAAAAGATGCTTAGTAGCAGAAAATTCTTGATCTTCGATTAAACCTGATCTTCTTAAGACATCCCATAAGAATTCGTCATCAAATTCACCAAATGGATCTAAATTTTTTCTAATAGAACCTTGGAATAAAACTGGATCTTGAGGAATGATTGATAATTTGGAACGTAAATCATATAATCCAAGATCACTAATGTTCAAACCATCAATGCTAATTGATCCGCCTTCCAATTCAACTAATCTATATAAGGCTGTCATAATGGAAGATTTCCCTGCACCAGTTCTACCACAGATACCAATTTTTTCTCCTGGGTAAACATCAAAGGTTAAATCTTCAATAGCAAGTGGAAGATTTTCTCTATAACGTAAAGAAACATCCTTGAATTGAATGTAACCAGATGGTGGCCATTCAGGTGGTGGAGTGAATTCAGATTTTTTGTAAGCAGCTTCTTGTGGTAAGTTGTAAGCATATTGGTATAATCTTTCAACAGAGTTCATTTCATTTTCAACTTGAGTCATAGATCTAACTGTTAAAGATAATAAACCAACAATTTGCATCACATAGTTTAATAATAAACCAGTAGATTCTGGACTAATGCTGAATTGCTCAGTAATACACAACATACATACAATCAAAGCAAATGAAGCAGCAATGATATCCAAATGAATACCAAGCCATCTTTGATTGGCAATAGACAAGTAATAAGCTTGATTCATGTTGTCGATGAAACGATCATTCTTTTTTATAAAAGTGGATTCCGCCTTGTAAGCCTTAATGGTAGCCAACCCAGTTAAAGTCTCATTGAAATTGTTGTAAACCATTGATCTTTGAGTGGCTTCAAGTCTCTTGATTTCTCTAGAAGAACCTTGGTAGAAATCTCCAACAAAAACAAAAGCAAAACCTAAAAATGGAACTGCAATTGCAAAATATGGTAAATAACAGATACACAAAATAACAATACCAATGATCATGGCTAAGGGGAAAATGAAAAGTCTCATTTGTTCACCTAATTCGTTGTCAACTGAATCAGTATCTTTAGTGAATCTATTCAAAATTCTTCCCATTGGGTTGGTGTCCATGAAACTCATTGGAGCATGCAAAATTTTATTGACAGCTCCAACATTTAAAGCTCTTGCAGCATTATTAAGAATGTATCCCAAGATTGAAAATTCGACAGCAGTAGTGATCACAGTTAACATAGCAAACATAATGTAAATACCAATGTAGAAATGGTCACTCATTCCATGAAATTTCTTTTCTTGCCAGAAAGACAACCAAGTGTTGGTGAATAATTGACAGAAAGTACCAATTACAACAGATAAAAAGAATAATGGAACAGCAAAGTAACCTAATTTACCTCCACCCAAGTACATGAAATTCTTGTAGACCTTCCATGAGATAGCATTGGTAGCCTTATCTTCATCTCCAATTAATCTTCCAGTTAAATCTGCGCTACTGGCTGAAGTTTGAGTGAAAACTTGCTTGCTGTTATTTTGAGAATGGGATTCCAGTTTATCGTCATCGTCGTCCTTGTGGTCACTATTGTAGATCATCAAGTCATTGAACTTGGTGTTTCTGGAATTCAATTCGCTGAAAGTACCAACATCAATGGATCCATCACCATTTAAGAAAACAATCTTGTCTGCTCTTTCAACTAAAGACAATTGATGAGTAGCTAAGATTCTGGTGGTTTCGCTCAAGTAGTCATTGAACAAGTTATCCATAATATGTCTACCAACCTTGGCGTCAACTGCAGATAAGACGTCATCCATAAGAATAATTGGAGCATCTGCGTAAACAGCTCTGGCCAAGTTAAGTCTAGCCTTTTGACCTCCAGATAAAGTAATACCTCTTTCACCGATTTCAGTAGCATCACCAGCTGGTAAATCATGTAAATCTTGGTTCAAACAACATGCGTAAATAACTCTTGAGTACTTTTCACCATCAAATGGCTTACCAAAAGTGATATTTTCACGAAGAGTTGCATTTTGAATCCATGGAGCACCACATTGTAAAATGTCATAATTGATTTTAACATGACCAATACCTGGATTGGATAACTTCATTACACCAGCCAAAGCCAGTAAAAGAGAAGACTTACCAGATCCAATAACTCCAGTTAAAATAACAAATTCATTCTTTCTAATTGACAAATTAATGTCAAGTAAACCAGGAAAGTTAGTTTTTCTTAATTCGTTGGTTTCAGAAATAACTGAATGGTTTGGTTCAAACATGGTATCGTTGCTAGATCTAGAATTATTTCTTTGTTGATCGTACATTGGTTGAGGCTTTGGGGGGAGTTTAATGGATTTCTTGTTAAAGCTTTTGTCCAACTTCTTACCACTAGTGTTGCTTTTGGTTGGTTCGATATTGTTGTGGAAGGCTTCCCAAGCAAAATCAGCATGAATCACTTCAATTGCAACTTCATTATCATCCAAATGCTTAGCTTCAAAGTTGAATTCAGAACGAGCATCAACAAGACTCTCCTTAGAACGATATTTATCTTGTTCTTCATGAGTTTCTTCTGGTGATTCTAAAAAGCTTTGACAACGATCAAATGCAATCAATGCATCAGCTGCAGTGGATAAAGCAAAAGGTACCAACATGATACCTTGAGCTAAAATGGTGAATAATGATAAAGAAGAGAAAACTTCTCCTGCTGGTTTGTTCAAGCCAGTTGCCCAAAGCACAACAAAAGAAAGCATAGAAGTCACTGTTGGTAATGTAACGGCGTAAGCAGTAATAAAGTTTCTTAATAACTTGATTTTGAACAAATGCTTGGTTTCATTAGTACGGTTATCAAATGCCATTTTCTTGTAAGCGTATTCCCATGCATAATATTTAATGACCTTGATATGATTCAAGGCTTCTCTCATAATACTAACTCTATTGTCAGTATATTTGGTGACAGTTTGACGAATTCTGAAGAGGAATTTAGTCATGTAAGCACAAACAAACAAAGAGATAAGGAATAAACCAATACCAGTTAATGAGGTGACACCCATATTAATCAAAAGCAATACAATTGCAATAACAACTGGAATTGGGAAACATACGACTAATGGTTGATAACCAATGGCGGTATCAATTCGTGCTAAATCAGTTCCCATTAAAGATGTGATTTTTCCCATTGGGAAATCATATTTAGCTTTAGAGTTTAATCTAAATGACTTTAATAATAAGGCTTTAGTTAAAACAGCCTTTGCTTGAGCACCTGTCATCATAGCTTTGTAAAAAAAATGATTGACAAAGAAACCATTTAATAAAATCAAGAAAATAGAACCAAGGGTATAACCAATACCTTTATTATAAGTGGTTTCAATACCAAAATAACGGTATTCGACAAAGTTGATCAAAGCTTTGGTCAATAATGGTGATAATGCTTGACAGCAAAAAGAACATGCTAAACAAAATGCTGAAAAAAGATATTGAAATTTAAATGTGTCAAAAGTGGCATAGATAAGAACTCTTGAAGGCCATTCAAAGTTTTCAAGAGAAGCATGTTTTTCTATATGCTCAACTCTAGCCTTTTCAAGTCTTTTTTCAAGACATTTGTCAAATCTAGCATGCATGTATTCAACTGAAACTTCTTTTTGTAAAGTGTATAAATCAGCTGGGCGAAGAGTTCTTTTGTATCCTTTGTAAAGAATTGGGTATAACCAAAGGAACATGGCTCTTGCAATAAAATTGGATTTAAATTCTGGGAATTCAGTTCTTTCTTCTTCACCAGGAATTTTTGGAACTGATTTAGGGAATACCCATGAAAAAAGTCTCTTTTCATTTTTTAATGATTGAGATTCTTTATCAGTATTATTCATATGAGAATATTGAATTTGGTATGGTTTTTCATCTTCTAAGTTAGTTTGCGATGCAACTTGACTTCTTTCGTAATCTGAATCTGAATCCATATCTTCTTTTCTATATTGTAAGTTATTAACAAATGTATTATTGGAGTCTCTTGAATCGTTGCTAGTCACCAGTTGGCGATCGTAATGGGCCATATGTTAATGTAAAGAATGGAAACCGTGGAAGGAAATTTATTGTTTTATTGAGACTTTAGTTTTGAATCAATATTAAGTGAATGTAGGGGCAGTGAAGTTTCTTTAGTAGTTTTTTTAAGGATGATATTAATACAACTTGAATTTAGTTGATTTAATAAGTCCAAATGATCAAAGAAACAATATAAGGTATCAAAAAGGTTGGATATTTTAAATGTAGACTTAAGTCTTGAACAAGTGTGAAGTGAAGTTTAAAAAATTTCAAGAAATAGATGTTGTGAGCTGAAGTCTTCCTTTTATTCTTTGACCTTAATTTCGTCAGCGCAAAGTTTTTACCATTTGCTATGTCCCTTCTCAGAAACTGCCTAATTCAGCAGTGGATCAATTCTACAATTAGTATAAACTTTATTTAAGCTTGGTGTACGAATGTAACTTCGCGGGGAATTGCATAATATATAATTACCTAAAAGAGTTAATAGTGAGCATGAAGCGTTAGGGAAGATTGCCTAGTAGAGTGTGCAAATTTGGGGGTCTTGTATTTGGCTTTTGGGTTAAAAATAAACTCTAAGGAGGCTGTTTATAGATTCTTTTTCAAATTGTTGAATTCTCGAGTTTCGAGAAAGTTTTCACACTATCTGTCAACGAATTATTAAGATTTTAAGTCATCACCCTTTTTTTAAAATTTATTTTTTATTTTTTTTATTTTTAAAGTTTTCCGTTTTTTACATCGAAACTCCGCACTTCAACAGAATACAATCACCATGACCTATCATAAACTATAATCGTTTAAATCGTAAAGCTATTCGCTTAAGAAAGAGAATAAATTGAAATGAATCAAACCAATTCTTGACAAATGAAATAAGCGTTTGCTATACCAAAAGTTTAATACCTGTAGTAGAAATTCATTCTTTTACCATGTAAGTATACAAACTCAAAAACTACAACATTAACAATATCAACAATCTATATGTCTACAATTTAACCTATTCAAACATTATTGAATGATGTAGAATATCAAGGATTTAAAAGTTAAAAAACACAGTTCAAATACTTAGAATATACGATCAGTTCAACTTAAGGAACTTCCAAGTCTTAATCGGGATGTCTCGTTTATCAGATGAATTATCAATTTGAATTACGGCTATATCTTTTTCAATAAAAGAATTACGTTTGACGTAAGAAGAAATTGAGGTGGACTAATCAGGAAATTGGCTTTATACCAATTAGGAAATTCTTTTCAAGGTAATGTCTGTTAAGTTTCTTTTAATTTCCCAATTAGGAAATCGTATATGAGAATTTCCCCAACTTTTTCAAATTCGTTTAGACATAAACTTGAAAGATATACAATAATAATATGGGAAATTAGAGATT
Source organism: Kurtzmaniella fragi (assembly GCA_030581955.1). Taxonomy (NCBI): domain Eukaryota; kingdom Fungi; phylum Ascomycota; class Pichiomycetes; order Serinales; family Debaryomycetaceae; genus Kurtzmaniella; species Kurtzmaniella fragi. Next base: position 294,088 of record JAKTWE010000008.1, read on the forward strand.
TTGTATTAATTCCGATCCGTTCTATGTATTGAAACAACAATGTTAATTAAAATCCAAATCCTCCGAGCCCACCTGATCCACTTCCTCCAAATCCACTGCTGGAACTTCCTCCGAATCCAGGAGGACCCCCTCTGCTGCCTCCAAATGGTGGTTGCAGGCCCGGTGGATTGGTGACATCAAACAATTCACCTGTAGGATCGTCGTACCTTGCACCAGGAGGAACTCCAGGCATGTTGGGTCCTCCTCTACGACCTCCTCCTCTAAATAATGGATGATCCAGAGAAGGATACATCCCTCCTTCCCCTGTGTTTCTATGATCCAAGTATGGCTTCATCTCAGGGTATCTTGGTATACCTGGTGGATTTAAATCACTTTCTCCGATATTGGGGAATATATGCGTATTTTGTGCAGATCCTGACGTTTTAGGTAACATTTCATATTCATCATCAAAATCGGGCATGTCGCTAATTCTACCTGTTCTCTTTTCCTCAGTTCCACTAGGAATAATTATTTTTGATCTTGTATTTGGATCATTTTGATATGATGAACCCTTTTTGGTAGATTTTTCTAAAGGTTCATTGAATTGAAATTTTGGTGCCTTGGCAATATTTAACAATTTGTCCACTATTTGATCCAAAACTTCCTTCTCTATAGTCTCTGTTGGTAGTTCAACTTTTAAATCCTCTCCAAACGTTATAGATTGAGTACCTGTATCTCCTGAGATTCCATTTACAAGCAACACACTTACAGAGTTCTTGGTAACTGCATTTAAATTCACAATCAAGGAGCATTGTTCGCCACTGTAATATACCAATTGAACAAAAGAATTCAGAAAGTATTCAGTTCTCTTAAGGAATCTAGTAGATTCCAGTAACCAGATCTCCGTGGCTGACTTCACGATGTCGATATGATGTTCGTACGTCATTTTTAATATGTTTTTCAGATAGTAGATAGGTATTATCAAAAAAATGGGGTGTCCTGCAGAAGGGATTGTTCAAAACTTAATACTGACAATTATTGATGATTTTTACAGAAAATTGAAATTTGAAAATAAAAATATTATCCACGTAATGTTATTTACAAGGAGCATCGATTTTGAAATTATTGTAAATCAATGACTAACAAATTATTTCAGAGCAACTTAAGTCAAGCAAAAATTAAGATGAATCGAATAGAAGGAATTCCAGGGTCTATAAGTGCATTAACGAATTAGTGCATAACAGTTACAGTAGGTGCCTGAAATATACGTAGCTTTAGTGGCCGGCTGTACAAAAATAAGTGGGGTTAAAATATTTGTTACACCTTTACACCAAATTATTTTACCATTTTTTTTACACTATTGTACGTTCTATAGGCACATTCATAATTTCAATTAATTAGTCGTCAACAGTAATTGTGCACGCTGCATAGTGGTCAATTAGGTTTAAAAAGACAAATTAGATACAAAAGCCAAAATAATTTCACTTATTATTTTAAGCTTGAATTTTCTTTTTGTATGGAAGACAAAACAAAATTAAAGAAGTTGTGATAACAACTCAATTTAGCATGCATCTTTAAATTCAACATACATGCTATACATAAAATAAAAAATTAAACCATATCATATACCAATTAAAACATAATTTTGGGAATCAACTATGATTAGATTTGAAGCAAAAACTTATCCAGAATTTTCGAACCGATTCTAACGAATTTGCGCAATCTATCAATATATAGGTCATACATGAAAGAAACAGATAGGGTTTTCATGCATGAATTAAACAACCCCCCCTTACAAAACATAGATATCTGACTAAGGCGTTCTAATACCACCTATTGAAATATTAATAGTATTGTACAATAAAGTTGGGCTAAATTCACACTAATAGGCAACCAAGTACCCCACCGATATGATTGAGTAATCAGAACGCACATAGCAAATACTCATAATACATATTGCCTCAATTATCTTGATTATACAGTGTGCTTACCCATAAAAAATTAAATTTTTTTTTTTGTTTCGGTCTATTTCTAAAAGTTAATTGTGATCATTTAGATTTATTTTTCCGAATGATACCAATTTTTTCTATAATTTTCTACCAACATTTCTATCAGGTGCATTGATTGCCTTGTTTTCTTGAATTCAGATCCTCATATCCTTTCACAGAAGTCACTGGCATAGATCAATTAACAAATGGTTTCTTTTTGCTTCTAGGTCCACTCAACCTTTATTCTCATAAACCTATTACTATCACATGACTAATGATTAAAAACCGTAACTATTTTTGCTATTCCGTAAATTCTATCCGATCAAATTAATTTACTGCATCTTGATCTTTTTCTATTTCTTCAAGTACAGAATCGAGAACGGGCTTTACATTTATGTCATTAACATTGTAAAATTATAGTCGACTAAGCAACAAGAAATTAATTAAAGTTTAATTGCTCCGCTACCTCTTTTATTATAAACAAGATTTATATTCAAAATCATAATTGTCGAACAATTTAAACCCAATCTACATATTAGTTGAAGGGTGCCCAAAATAATCTAAATAAGCTACTTCGTTTTCCAATCACTCCGAAATAAATTATTTTTTGTGATTAACAGAAGGGAAAAAAAAATAAATATTGAGCAGTTCAACCCCTTTGTACGAGTAAATACAATTATACTGAAAGACCACTCAACATAAATGACAACTACGGTTCCCTTAATTTACTCCTTCCCAGAGTTCGATGGAGTAGCAGAGGCTGTGGCAGATCATGTTATCTCGGCTCAGAATATGGCATTGTACAATACTTTAGACCATGCCCAAATCAGAGAATTTAAACTGGCAGAACAACAAAAAGCTCTTGCAGCTTCATCTTCTTCCATATCATTGGTAAATGGGAACGGAAAGCTTAACAAGAAAGAAAAGAAGAAGAAGAACGTCGTCAGATTTAAAATTGCCATCTCAGGTGGTTCATTGATCAAAATTTTAGCTCAAGGTTTACTCAAGAGACAAGAAGAAATAGACTGGGACAAATGGGATGTCTATTTTGCAGATGAAAGATTAGTTCCTTTTGAATCATCTGATTCCAATTATGGTCAAGCAAAGAGAGTCATTTTTGATAATATTATTGGAGATAAAAAGCCAAATCTTTACCATATCGATGAATCATTAGTCGACGATTCTCAAGAGTGTGCAGATGCTTATGAAAAGTTATTAATTGATAATTTTGCTAAGAAGGACTCCGTCAAATTACCAATGTTTGACTTGTTGTTATTAGGGTGTGCACCAGATGGTCATATTGCTTCTTTATTCCCAAAACAAGGTGATATTTTGAGAGAAAAATTGGCATGGTGTTTACCTGTTTCTAATGCGCCGTCTGGTCCAGAAAGCAGAATAACATTATCAATTCCAGTGATTTGCCATGCTCAAAGAGTTGCTTTTGTAGTAGAAGGTTTGACCAAGGCCCCAATTATGAGAGTCATCATGGAACGCCCAGAAAAGGGATTGCCATCTTCAATCGTCAATGAGGGTGCAGCTGGTAAAGTTACATGGTTTGTGGATGATGATGCATTAAAGGATTGTTACGAAATTACGAAGAAGAAGTACAAGTTTTTATCCATTGAAGGAAGCAAATAGGTTCAAGGTTCATCTTTCCATTGAATTTACAAACATCAAAGAAGAATTGATTTCCATAAATATATTGAGATCGGATTACTTCAAAGACAAAATGGAAGTCGGATAGTTACATGGCAAAGGCAAAGTTTTCATTCAAATTATTGAAGTGACATAAACTAATATAGAAGAATATTTGATAGATGAATGGGAGGTTGGAAGATAATATTGATAGTTTCAAAAAAAATGAATTTTGCATTAATTTTATACTGAGAATCTTTTACCCAAACTTGCTTTTATTAGTTTTCACTACTAAATTTCAAATGAACGAACCAATCTCTTGTTGCACTCAGAGCAAGCTTATTTATATCCTACCGGTTTAAGAGAATTTAATAATTATTAAATGAACAATTGAATTAAAAATAGATCATAGTACATTTGAAAATTTTATGATTTTTTGTAATTATAATTATGACGAATGCTGGCTCCTCTTTTATATGTATCAATTTCCCCTTCTCTAATTATCACTTTTGCAATATTATACAACTTTTTCATAATATTCTCCATCCACATACCCACCTCTCATAGAATTCTTGACATTTCTTCCAAATAATGAAGTATTTCTTACCAAAACATTGGCAGCTTCTTTGTTTAATGGATCATTTGGATTTGGTTCCAAGAATAAAAAGTTAAGACCAATAAGTACTAAAGTTAAGTTCATTACAGGAGACCAGTCTTCTCTCAACACATTTAAACATACATTTCCTTGTAAATCAATATTGGGGTGATATAATTTGTTCAGACATTTAATTTTAGGAGGCTCCATTGGGAAGTTGTTGTTAATTTCAACCGTGAACTTAAATGCTCCTGGTTTGTAATATCCTTCTTGAGGTCTTATGGTAATGTTGAAATTGAATAGATCGGATGGATCTGGAAAATCCAAAGAGATATTCTTTGGAATATCTAACTCGGTGATATCCTTTTGTAATCTGAGTTGTGCTGGAGAGATCTTAGCACTATGGAAAGTTGTAGAAGTGGCAATTGGATTAGATCCATTTGATTTTTCAGCATTCAATAGAGTGTCTGAAGCAGCAGCAGCAGCGGCTGCAGCCTCCTCCTGCTTTTTCTTTTGAAGTTGTCGAATCTTAAGCTATACGTTAGGATCAAATCAGGGATAATTTCATGTGTTTTCTGTTCTATACATACCATATTTCAATTTATTGTACCACTGGGGGTTTTGGCGATTCAAATTAATTTTTGAGATTTTTGCTCTCAAAAACCCCAAGTTCGTATAAAGTACCAAAAAGTTATAATTTTTTATGATGAATTTATGATGTAATGCTAATCTAATTATTTACTTAATGAGTTATTGAATATGATACTTATTAACCACTTCCTTCAAAACCATAACCAATTGCTTCGAATCTTGATATCCCACGGAATGATGATCTGCTTCTTTAAAACATGCAAATTCTTTCTCCTCTGCCATTAAATTCTCAAGTACAATATTGATATTCTGGGATGAAATTACACTCCAATATGGAGTAAATAATTGGCATCTAATTTTAATTAACCAATTCATTTCTTCCATTGAAAACCCTGTATCTGTCACTGGGATATGGGTTAAAGAGATATTTCGAAGATATTCAAGTGGTAATTGTGATACAATTGTATTGTATTCTAACACCACATACTCTAAATCTTTGGCATTATCCCTTAAATACAATTGTAGAGAAGACCACAATGAAACGTCTGAAAGCTGTTTATGGCACGATTTGATTAATTCATCTTTGACATAGTTATCTAGAATACCGTTCGGTTGAGAGTTCCTTATTAATCGTATACACCATCTCAAGTAGTTTGCAGCGTAATAGTTTGAAGGATGGAGTTCACATGCTTTAATGGTATTGTCAATGACTAATTTAAAGGCATCTTCAATTGGTTTGGTCTGCTTCTCATTTAATAAATCGTTAAATACATTTATTATTGACAATTTCTTGAGCCATAGCCAAAGGGAACTACTTTTATTGATTTTGTTCAATTTACTGGTCACATATGACATGATTATAAGGAAGTCGTTCTCCAAAATCCTTGGATGATTACCAGTATCAAGCAACTTGTAACAGATAATCTCATGGGTTTTAATAGCATGATGATTGCCGTTGGTGGTCAAAAGATACCCCAATGTACAATAGTACGTATTCAACATAGTATCTCCACATTGATCTGAATGCCAGTAGTCATGAGATTGTTGAAATATCTTCAAATATATCGATTTAGGAATTCCTATTTCCAAAACCCCATCTTTATTTTCATGTGTGATTATACTCTCTGAATCTCCAGGTATTATCTCTATTGTGGTTTTGGTCCTATGCCTTATTGTCTTACAAAGATCATGAATGATCCAGTCACGATACCCCATGACTCAACAATGAATTCTGCTTGATTGAATTATTGGCCCTATATGAATGCCAAAGTAGTATGAAATGCGAGACTTTCTTTCTCTTTTAGCAAACGTTTTTGTCGTTTCGATTATCTTGAGCTAAGTTTAGAAATTTTGGTTGAATCGCAATTGAAGAGAGTAGAGGAAAAAAAAATACATTGAAAAAAATATTCATCTTTGACTTGTTTAAAATGATTCAATACAATGAAGTTTTTGACCTTGAGTCTCCAGAGCTCATAGCGAAAGATGATCAGAGTGAGAAGATGTACAAGGATATAAAAAAACAGGAATTGAAGGGGGACAATAACAATGAATCAATTGAAGTCAACTATCAAACTGCAAATCAGATGAAGACGATGGAGTCTACTACATCGCAGCCAATGGATGAAACAAATCGAAACAATGAATTAGTTGCCATTCAAGGTGGTACTCAAAAATCAACAGACGACTCAACAACTTCTTCTACAGCTAATTGGAAACTTCACAAGGTGATGGCCAATGCACATCAAGGCTGGATAAGATCTTGTACAGTTGACCCCGTCACAAATGAATGGTTTGCTACGGGATCTACAGATTCTACCATCAAAGTATGGGACCTCGCTACTCAACAAACCAAGGCTATTCTTACAGGCCACATAATGGCAGTAAGGAGTCTTGTAGTATCAAAAAAATTTCCATATTTGTTCTCTGGTTCTGAGGATAAGACCGTAAGGTGTTGGGATTTGGAAAGAAGTAATTCTCCAGCAGGTTGTCAAATTCGAGATTATTTTGGTCATGTTGGAGGTATATATGCCATGGATTTACATCCAGAACTTGATATTTTATGTACGGCTGGTAGAGATGCCGTGGTCAGAGTATGGGACATTCGTTCTAGAACTGAAATAATGGTTTTATCGGGCCATAGAGCCGAAATAACAAGCTTAAGTTGTCATTCATATGATCCCCAGGTAGTAACAAGTTCTATGGATGGTACAATTCGACTTTGGGATATTAGAAAAGCGTCAACTCAATTAACATTGACTCATCATAGTAAAAGCATTAGACTGATGGTTTCTCATCCTCAAGAAATGACAATGTGTTCAGGAGATTCTCTGGGTAATTTTAAGCAATGGGTATTGCCTAAAGGTGAATTACTTAATGAATTCTCTACAAATGATACAAATAAAAACAAAATTGTAAATACCTTGAGCATCAATACTGTTGATAACACATTATTTGCAGGGTATGACGATGGTAGAATGGAATTCTACGATTACGTCAACGGAGAATTGATACAATCGACAAAATCTAAACCATTGCCTGGAAACAATGAGTCAACTATCTTTGCATCAGAATTCGATGGCCTGGGTTCAAGACTTATCACTTGCGAAAGCGATAAATCAATTAAAATTTGGTCAAATCAATAAAGACAAATAAGCTACAAATATTTATTACATTAATTTCATTTCTCATTATGCTACTTACCAACCAAACCGTAACTGGTTTGCGGTGAAGGATGGTGGAGTCCAGTATAATCTTCTTGGTTCCAACTCATGCTTTTTGTTGTCTTTCACTTTAGCAATTAGTTTATCATACATTGTCATTACATGATCCGTTATCACAATAATATGTTGTCCTTTATAATAACGTAATATCTGTAAAGTTGTGAGAGTGTGTAAAATGTCTGTAGTCGTCATACAAGTAATTGAAGAAATTTCTTCAATTGTAATTTCACTAGCTGTAGGTGGTTGCGATGTAACTGCTCTACTAACACTTCCAGGAGCTGGACTTAAAGAATCTCCTTCCTCTTCAGGATCTGGTTGAGGATTGTTTTTCTTGAATAAAGTTGGATTATTTCTTTCTACTAATAGTTTAACCAAAGTGTCAGTCCAGTATGCTCTATAGGACAATAAACCTAAATCAGAAAGAGGTTTTTCAGGCGATCCAACTTTATTTTCGACGTGAGATAACATATAAGAAAAATGCATCAAAAGTTTACCATAACCACGCTTTTGGTAGCATGGGAGAGTTAAAATACACGCCACATTGTATCCATCAGCTGATTCCTTTTCTTTTGAAAAATATCCAACCACATGATGTCCTTGAGGGGAGGGAATTGTCATGACGTAAAACAAAAATGGATCAACATCGTAATACAAAGTTTTATGATCTAAAAACAATTTCAGCAATAAACAAAGATTACGACACCAAGTTCTTTGCTTTCTACCATCAATCTCCCAAAAACTTACTTTTGGATCTCTGTATATTTCATTCCCTGGAGGATGTCTCATAGAACATTTCAGTCTAAATCTCTCAAATTGTTTTTTGGATCCAAAATATGATAAAGTGAAATCACAAATATATATTTCATCTTCTTCTGTTAGTTCGATAGGATAAGAAGAAAAATACCATGGTTCAATAATATGTTCTCCCAAGATAACACTGGACAAGTTTCTCACACGGGCAACTTCCAGATTATTTTGAGTCATAGATCCAGAAGTTCTTAATTTCTTGATTTCTTCCTCTCTACTGACTTCTTCTCCAGGTCGTTTTAAACCTTGAACATTTAAATCGTCCAAATCTAATTCATATTCTTCCTTGACATCGGGAGTCCCGGCGTTTGTATCAGGAGTTTCGCTACTGACAGTCTTCGAAGCCTTGTCTTGATTCAGCTTCAGCTTCGAAGTCAGCTGCAGGGTCAGTGTCAGTTTCAGTTTCAGTTTCAGTTTCAGTTTATTATCCTTTTTCTCATCCACTTGAACTTCAGGTAAAATCATAGCCCTTGTAAAATCGATTCTCTCCGGCTTGATCCATTCATCCAAACGTTTATTAAAATCCTCATAATGAACATAAAAAACTTTCTTCCCCTTTTTCATATGCTCTTGAAGGATTTCTGCTAATCTGTATTCATTGTCTTTAGTTACGAAAACTTTGCTGCCGATAACAACATCGTCTGGCTTGAATTTTTCAGACTTATCGTTGTAATCAATCTCAACAATGGCTATTTTAGAGGTTGTAGTGCCCCCTTCTGCTGTCATTGTCGCCTATCACTTTAAATTTAACGTGTATTGTATGTGTTGGTAAAATTTATTTATATGTACAATAATCTAAAATATAAGAAAAAGTCTATATACAGGACAACTTGAAAATGCTTAGTTTTTTGATTCAGCAACAATTTGGTTTGGGTGCAAATCTACAGATTTCGAAGTCTGCGGGAACGAATGAATGAGACCGACATACCCAATATTTGCTTGACTGAAATTCATGAGCCATACAATAAGTTTTGATCTTAGTTCGTTTTGATAATCTTCATGAAAAATCAGCTTGATATCTTTTTTCAAGTCTAATATAAGGTTTCTTTCCAAACAAGCTTGTATTAACTCTTGTGAAGACAAAGCCCAAACTGATCCTTCATTTAAAAGAAAATGATCATCAACTACCAAATAATTATAATAGTTTTGGAGTCTTCGACGAAGTACTGCTTCAGGATATAAAGCTATTGGTATTCTCAAAGAAGTCAATCTAAGTGATCTGGCCAATAATCTTACTTCATCAATAGGAAGATTATAGGCTGTTTGTAAAGCCTTTTCTTCCAAATTCACATTTTTACGAATTTGTTTCAAATTTTGTACTGATGAAACACTCCATAATTTAGGTAAAACTCCAGGCAAAGTACATGTCAGAGGGGTAATTTCTGGGAATGCGTAACAAACCAATGGAGTTACTTCAACAAAAATTGCAAATACTAATCCGAATAATGGAAGTTTGACGAAATCTTTGTTAGTTCTTTTATACAATTGATATTGACTTCTTGAGATATTAAAAAAAGAATGTGTTGTTTGGGACTTCAAGGGTAGTTCAACCTTATCCAGAATCTTTTCCTTTTGAATTTCAAGCATATATAATTGTTGTGCCATCTCCTTCGTTAATTTATCAAATGTAGGTATTTTAATGTTTTGTGAGGTTCCGTTTTGGTTTGCCACTGTGCTTATCATGAAATTTTTTTTGAAATCATTAGAGATTTTACGATTATTCCATAAATTGCTTACTCCTGCTTTGTAAAACTTCCCTAATTGTTTCCCATAACCCATATACTGAGCAAATTTAAGTGATAACCCAGTTTTTTGGGTTTCATTTTCCACTGTTTTGAATAAATCTTGTTTCTCAGGAAGTTGTAATGGAAGAGTGCTTAATGCATTGACAGTGGATGGATCTTGAGGTCTGAGGTTCCAAATAGTACCAAGACCCTTTTTGGACGATATTTCTGCGATAAGAGCCTTTTGAGTGGTGGGAAGCCCGTAGAAAGCCATTGTAATTGACACTGCTGAAAAATCAAGGTTGAATATTTCACTTTTGAAATGAAAAGCCTTTTTATTTTTACTTTTATTTTTGTTTTCTTCAAACTTAATTTTATTTTACATTCAATCTTGTGGTCACTCATACAATGTTAACCAAACGAATCGTCACACCCGACGATTTGAATAAATGGATCGCTTCTACAACCTACGAGTCAATAATTGGATTCATAATTGATTTACAAAATCTGGTAGAAGGAAAAGCCAACGATGACAATGTTTCACTGTCTTCTAATTCTGACAAATTCATGAAGATTCTTGATCTGATCAGCAAAACCATCGATAACAATCCAGTAATAAAGGATAAGGATATTTCCAGGTTTGGCAAAATTGAATTCAGGGATTTTTATGATGATATCGAAAAGTCCTTACCAATCATGATCGAACAAGAATTCGAATTAACCACAAATTCCGCTTCTGAAATTGCCACTTACTTGAAAGAATCTTTTGGTAATAGAACAAGAATTGATTACGGATCTGGCCATGAATTGAATTTTATTTGTACTCTTTATTGTCTTTACAAACTGAAAGTATTTGAACAGTCTGATTTCAGCTTTTTAATTATCCAATGTTTTAATAAATACATTTCGATCATGAGACATCTTCAAAAATTATACTGGTTGGAACCAGCAGGGTCACATGGGGTTTGGGGTTTGGATGACTATCATTTTTTACCCTTTGTATTCGGAGCTTCTCAATTGGCAACACATCCTCATATGAAACCCAAGCTGATACATAACCATGAGTTGGTAGAACAGTACTACAAAAAATACATGTATTTAGAATGTATTCAGTTTATTAATTCTATTAAAACTATACCCAATGGAGAATCTAAGTTGAGTTTGAGATGGCATTCACCGATGCTTGATGATATTCTGGCTGCCAAGTCATGGATGAAGATTAAAGATGGAATGATTAAAATGTACAAAGCTGAAGTTTTAGGTAAATTGCCTATTATGCAACATTTCATGTTTGGCATGTCAATAACTTGTCCCGAAAAAATTCCTGAATTGGGAGATAGACAAGAACAAGAATCAGATTGTGGGCATCATCACGAAGTATTAAATACTTGGGGTGACTGCTGTGGAATTAAGATTCCTAGTGGTATTGCAGCTTCAGAAGCCATGAAAAAACAACATCAAACACCTACTCACATTCCTTTTGATTAGAGACTTTCGATAAAACAAAAAGGTTTAGGACAACAATTAGAATGGAAAAGATTAGATTACTTATCTATTCAATATATCTGATACCAGTGAGAATCAATACGTTACGAGGTAAAGCACCTGGTACAGGCAAAAGAATTCTCATTTTACCCTTGGTATCATCAACTTCTGAAACATATGCATAGCCTTTAACACTGGTGTTCAATAAATTCTTTTCTTGTTTATCATTATGAGTTTGAAATGTGATTGCGAGAATGGTGTTATTTAATTCAGAACCTGTAGGTTCAGCGATTTTTGAATAATATTTTTCTAATTGGAAATCATCTTTATTACCATCTGTCATGTCTGAATCATCAGGAGAAAATGAATCACCCGATGGTAAAAATGCTAAACTTGAATTTACTTCATGAGTTTCGACACATTTATAGATAATTACATCTTTTACGTCAACCACTGTATTGTAAGGAGAAAGAGGTGATCTTAAATCTCCATAAAAATAGTCTCTAATAGTTTGTTGTTGGCTGTTTCTAACAAATGAATCATCAATTTCCACAATTCCACCACTTTTAGCTAACTTCAAAATATGAAGACTCTTCATTTGTACTTTATGTTTAAATTTCTTCTTTAAATCATTTAATAATCTTTCATTTCCAATAACTATGAGTAAATTAACCTCAAAATCTGAGACTATATTTTCAATAACTGGGAATTCTTTAATAGATAATGTAGGTGTATCAATTAATAAACCACTACTTTTAATTGATTGATCTTGTTTCAATCGACTCATAGTAGTTAATGCCAACTGCGTAGATTGATATTTATAGAGGTCCAAATTGTCGGAAATTCTTTCAAATCCATAACTTTTAACAATTGGTTGCTTTGGGTTGTGATATGTTATACCGGAAGTTGGAGAGCTTCCCCACCCAGTGGTACCTTCTACGTCCAAAGAATCACTTATAGGAGTGGAGGTCAAAGACCCTGGCAAAGAAAAAACTCCAACTTTAGGATCTAAATTGACCACAATAGGACATCTATCCATTTTGTTGGCATAAGAAGCTAAAGTTCTCACTATGGATGTTTTACCAGTGTGAGCACCTCCAAGAACCATAACTCTAGGTCCGTATGAGTGTGAATTTGTAGTTGAATATGCTGCTTCTTCAGCTTTTTGACGCATCAGTTCTATTAAAAAGTGAAGGTTTGTTAATTGACCCATAATTGAATCTTCACTAATATATTCCGCCACTTCATTTTCATCTGATATGGACGTAGCTGATATATCTTTGGCAAGAATGGAATATTGAGCCTCGAATCCTTCTTCTCCAGGAGCATAAACACATATTTTGGTTCCAGAAAACTTCAACTCCACGTTCAAAGGAAGTTCAGTGCCGTATATTTCAGCTACACCTTTAGTGATGACAATTTTGACAATAGACAGAAAAGGGATTTCTACACGCCATTCCGAATTTCTTGCCACTTGAACTGTAATCGTCTTTCTGTTCAGATCATCTACTGCAAACTGAGTGCTTTCAGACTCCTCATTATTGAATCCAGGGATAGCAGACATGTTTTCAAGCTAGACTTTAGATTAAAGAGATTTTTAAATGTAGAAAGTGAAATTCAGAAAAGTGAGAAAGACTCATGATATTAAAAGGAAGAAAAAAAAAAAAAAAACACTCACACACTCACAGCTACAGTTTATAAATATTAATGTGCATTTGCAGCCAGTATTTACTTAACTGCTACTATATATTGCTGAAATCCAACTTTCTTGGTTTGATTTTAGACTCTTCTTCAGACAAGGCAACAACTTTACGTTGTCCAGTTCTGGTGTTTATGAATTCATTATGAGTGGCGTAATTTATAGGGTTCTTTTTATCAAACATTGATTTGTTAGATAAAGATGATTTAATAGACGAAGTGGAAGTATTTGAATTGGACAAAAATGGATTAGGGATATCTGCTTTGGTAATTCTTATCTCATCAGGACCAGCCTCATCATCTGAATTATTATTGAACGACTTCCCATGCCAATTTGTAACCTTTTCCTCATCGATCAATTGACGACCAGGAGTAGAAGGTATAATGGGTTCTGACACTGCAGATTTTTTAGGAGAAGCACTATTATCAGAATAAAAAGAATAAGTAGGAGATCCCAAATTACTATCAAATTCTAAATTTTTCATTAATGAAAGATTATCACTTTTAATAAAATTGTTGTCATCATCCAATTCTTCTTCTTCGTGAGCAATGTTTTCAAAAAAACTCAAATCCAAAGTTGGGGGAGCTTTCAATGACTTTATTGGACTCACTCTTCTCCCCGTTCCAATGGTCGAAGGTGCTGGTAATATATGTCCAAATGGGTTATCATCCAATCGAGCCATTTTGGCCGCCAGATCGGTTGTTAATCTTACAATTCTTTTCTTCTTTCTTGGTGATCTCAATGGAGTGATTTCTGGAGTTATAGGTGCAAGAGGTACATTTTGCTTTGATTTGACAGGAGTTCTAAGAATATTTCGTGGTTTTTTGGTTGAACTTTTGGGTGTGATAGCGGTTCCACCAAAATTATACTGCAGCGTCTTTGGTGTTCTAAATACACCTCCAGAGTTGGATGCCTTAGATCGAGGAGGAGTTGAAGGGCAGTTTGACATTTTGACCTTTCTTCCTCTATCCCGTAGTTCTAGTAAAAAGTCTATAAGCTTTTAAAATAATCTAAATATATGTACCAAAAAAATTCTATGGATGGCTGGCTAAAAGCAGGGAAGTAAAATTTCAAATGACGCGACTTTGTGTTAATTTTACAAACGTGAACTAAATCTTGCAGTAATTTCTCTACAATTTTACAATCTTACCTCAAATAACATATAAATGAATAGTAAAGAATAGAAGTGAAAATGATTTCAAATTTAACCATGTTAAAAACATGACAACAGGCTATGTAATTGGAAACATGTTTTATTAGACATTATAGGATTTCGTACTAATTTTTAATAAATTTTTGTTTCACTTTCTACCGATTCCCACTAGTCAAATCAATTTTACAGTCTTTTTCGTTTAACTGCAGGATAACAATTCTTCTTCGTTAATATTTGATAGGCACAAGCAATTCTACAGATTTACACATACATTTTACAAACAATACACCGCGTTTGACTGACATACAAGTTTGGAAGTAAGAAAAAAAAAAAGATAAGAAGTACAAAGTTCATTGGCACTGAGACGGCCGTTATTGAAAAAAGAGACTCACGTCATTGACATTGCTTTCACTTTGAAATGGTCGTAGACTATCAACGATAAAATTAAAGTTTTGAAACCTTCACAGATTTGTAACTTTTTTTGAAGATTCCATATGATCCGAAAGTTCCTCAAAAATGTTACGAACAAACCGGCTAGCCTCGCATGTTAATTAAAGGGACTGGAACACTGCAATTAAACAATTTAGTATTTTCGCCATACCAAAGCAAACTTCATCAAGTTTTAAACCTCATTAGTTTGCAACAATTTCAGTGGATTAAATAAAGTTTAACACAAGCCACTAAATGTCATTAATTCACCTGCCTTCCGACTCGTAATCTTTGAGTATAGATGACAGTTTCTCGGAAAATATTGCAACGGCGGTTGTACTACAGTAGCAAAAAAAAAAAGTAAGATTAACTTGAAAGCTAAAGTAGACATTAAGCATACACCTCAAAGCCATTTATTTACAAGAATTGGTTTTAGAGTTTTAAAGTTTATCAAATTTTTTCTTTTTTGACTCTTAGTAAGTTTCTTCTTTATACTGTTCAACATCTCCTCCTTTTCCGAAGTAACCTACTATTTGGAATGGTTTCAGTTCTAGGCAAACCTTTCTAAATTAAGCATTTAATCCTTTTTAAATTAAGCAGTTTATTCCCACATGCCTCACTGAGTGTAGTGGGTAATTCTTGCCTTACCTGTGTAATCATCGCATTATTTGCTGAATTTGTCAACGTCGGGTCCAGTTTGAATTTTTTCTTTTTTTATTTTTCTTTTTTACTGTTACAAGCTTGGTTTGTAAATTTTTACCAGTATAAAAATGTTAATTTTGAGAGAACTGAAAGGCAAAACTAAAAAGAATTTAGGAAAAAAAAAAAAAAAAAAACGAGTACAATCCCCTATCTTCATCAATAGATAAAGTCATACACACTAGCTCCCATCAAATTTTGGTATGTCAAACAGATTCCAATTATTCAATTGTCATTATATGTTTATTCATATTTGAAATATGCTAACTATTTTCTTATTTGCTAATTACTCATACCTTTATCTACATTTTTCGACTTGAAGCGTTATTTTTTTTTGTTAATTATTTTTTTCTTATTATTATTACTTTATTTTTATTTGTTTCTACATTAGGCTATTCTACAGCCAGTTTTTACTCTTTGTTTTCTTTCACTATGTGGTTTTGGCTTCAACGTCGTTCCAGTCAAATTTCAATTTTGTACCACTCACCTTTTCAAACAAATTAACAAGGAAAAAAAATTTGAAAACTGGCATCCAATTTATTTCCAATAAACGATACTAAACAGACCCTGCTTTTAGATTTAATATTTTCACACTTGATAAAGGCTTCTCCTGTTTTGCTCGTATATCATTACATCTCCCTCACCAGAGCATATCCATCCTGAATACCAATTTTTTTAGATACTTTAATTGGTCCTTAAACTGTTCTAATTCTGTGATATATTAGAAGACAGTTACAAAGAATTGGTAATAGCAAACTTCTTTCATTTGCTTTGGTGTGAATACACTTGTCACATATTAAACTATGAGCAAATTTATGTCGTTGTTGTGTTGTTCTGCTGATTCTAAGGATGATGCCGATGACAGATACACTCAAAAATTATCAGGGCTGACTTCTAATAAGAGGACTTCTTCCAAGCCAACCAATGGAGACGTGACACAGGGCAACAAGGGACCCAGAGTTGCATCTACTGATTCACAGAAGGATAAGAATGAGATATTAGATGAAGAAAACTCAGTCAATGAAACTGATACAATAACTAATACTGACGAAGTTAATCAAAAGTCAAACCCCAATAATAATAATAATAATAATATCAATCATGCTGCCAACAATAATACTAATAATAATGATAGTTCTACTAATAATAATCCTAATGCCAATGCTCATGCCAATAATAAAACTAATGGTGATAACAATACTACTGGGAACGGCGAACAAAATGGCCATCATAAACCCAATGGAAAGAATGAAGATAATAAAAATTCCACTACGTCTACTTCCAAAAATGAAACGAAATCATTTAATGATTCTGATATTATCACTAGCGTCGACCCTAATGATTCTCAAACGAAGAAAGCTATGAATGATGATATTGAATCTGATATGTTAGATTTAACTAGATTACAAGATGGACAATCGTTTGACCCTCAAACTGGTTGGTTACTTGGCAAGAAAGACAAGAAATATGGTAAAAAGAAGTGTCTTATTTTGGATTTAGATGAAACACTTGTTCATTCATCATTTAAATATTTGAGAATAGCAGATTTTGTTATCCCAGTTCAAATTGATAATCAAGTGCATCATGTTTATGTGATTAAAAGACCAGGAGTTGATGAATTTTTAGAAAAAGTTGGAAAATGGTTCGAAGTTGTTGTCTTTACAGCTTCAGTTCTGAAATATGGTGATCCTTTGCTAGATAAATTGGATATTCATAATTCTGTTCATCATAGATTATTTAGAGATTCCTGTTACAATTATCAAGGAAACTTTATTAAGAATTTATCTCAAATAGGGAGACCATTAAGTGATTCTATTATTATTGATAATTCACCAGCTTCTTACTTTTTTCATCCTCAACATTCTATTCCAATTTCGAGTTGGTTTAGTGACACTCATGACAATGAGTTGTTAGATTTATTACCATTTTTAGAAGATATTTCCAAATCTAATGTTGACGATGTTAGCTTAGTTTTGGATATCACTTTGTGATTTTGCTTGATAATTACATGAATTTCTTCGTTTTCAATTCACATACATATAATATTATTATTACTATTAATATGAGAAAAGGTCAACGGGAGTCACATCAAATTAAATATTAACGATAAGGGTTTATAATAGATTGTAATTTTATTGAATTCAACAAAATCATTTAAGATTATGTTTTGTTCCTTGAAATTACGAAAAAACAAACCCAATCGTCCCCAATAACGAGGTTTGTATGTTAATTATATTAAGCCGTTAAAGAACCCTATAAGCTGGGCTTATGGATTCGATGTATAAATTATATAAAACAAATTGAATAATCAATCAGTCAAGTTCCTGATTTTTTTCCAATTTGTAATACTCTGTTAAATGGTTTTTTAAAAACTTAATTATGTAATAAATTATTTATTAAAAAAAAAGTATTTATGTAAACGCAGTTTAAGATTTTGAAATTTAAAGAGTTGCGATGAGGTGAGAAAAAATATATTTAGTTGTAGATTATTGAACTTGATTTAAGTCTCCCAGAAAAGCACACAATCAAGCTTTGAAATGAAGATTAAGACTGTCAATAGATCCTCGGACACCTATGTTCCAGTGAGGAACACTCAAGAGTCAGCTCTTCCAAGAAACTTGAATCCTGCATTGCATCCTTTTGAAAGGGCAAGAGAATACACCAAAGCAGTAACAGCCACTAAAATGGAAAGAATGTTTGCCCAACCGTTTATTGGACAACTTGGTAATGGTCATAGAGATGGTGTTTACAGTATAGCCAGGAATTTCAGAACTACCAATCAGGTAGCCACTGGATCAGGTGATGGTGTTATTAAGTATTGGAACATGACTCTGAGTACAGAAGAAGTTTCTTTCAAAGCCCATTATGGAATGGTAAGTGGATTATGTGTTACTCCAAATAGTGCCCACATGCTTTCATGTGGTGATGATAAAACTGTAAAGCTTTGGTCCGTTGATACTGATGATTTTGATGGATCCCAAGGAGATAATGAAATATATAATAATGGGAAGAAAAACAATGCACTTGTTAAAACATTTTTAGGAGAACATTCCTTTAAAGGGGTAGATCATCATAATAGTGATCCGATGTTTGTAACTGGAGGTGCTTCTATCCAACTTTGGGATATGAATAGATCCAAGCATGTATCTAATCTTTCTTGGGGGGCTGATAATATCAATACTGTAAAATTTAATCGTACAGACACAAACATTATTGCATCATCGGGTTCAGACAATTCAATTGTATTATACGACGTTAGAACCAATTCACCAGTACAAAAAGTTGTGACCAGTTTAAAAACCAATGCTATTTCTTGGAATCCAATGGAAGCTTTCAATTTTGCATCAGCTTGTGAAGATCATAATGCTTACTTATGGGACATGAGAAAATTAGAAAGATCTTTGAACATTTATAAAGATCATGTTGCAGCTGTGATGGATGTTGATTTCTCACCAACTGGTGAAGAATTAGTAACTGGTTCTTATGATAGAACTATTAGAATTTTTAAGGCTAGAGAAGGTCACCTGAGAGATATTTATCATACTAAAAGAATGCAAAGAGTTTTCTGTGTTAAATTTACTACTGATTCAAAATATATTTTGACTGGTTCTGATGATTCTAATGTTAGACTTTGGAGAGCCAATGCATCTGAAAGGTCTAACATCAAATCTTCTAGACAAAGAGCTAAACTTGAATATGATGCAGTCTTGAAAGAAAAATTCAAGCATATGCCAGAAATTAGACGTATTAGTAAACATCGTCATCTTCCTATTGTGGTTAAAAAGGCTGGAGAAATTAAGAGAGTTGAAGTCGAAGCTATGAAAAAGAGAAAAGACAACGAAAGAAAACATTCAAGACCTGGTTCTGTTCCATACGTACCAGAGAGAGAACATCATATTAGAGGCAAGGCCCTTAGATAGAATTTGTTGCAAACAAGTAAATAAACGCATATACTGATCAAATCAATCCAATCAAGTAAAGAGGTAAGATTTATATATTTTGCGGCAAATTATTAAATTGAATTAATTTTTTAAATTATATAACTAAAGCTGCCTTAAAAGAAGGTATATGAATTTAAATTAACAAATTTTATCTTAGACTACCTGACAACCTTTTAACAAATACTTGACTCTGCCAAATTCACTGTAGCGAATTTGACGTATCCATATTCTTTGTCATGCAATGCCAAACTTTATTCTCAATATAACTTTATTCTCAATAAGTGTATTGAAATAATTTGTATGGTTGCAAATTCCAACAAATGAAAGCGCTCCAATATCGGTAAAAAAATGAAAATTTGAATGAAATTTCGCAATTGAGAATGCAAATTGGGATTTTAATTTCAAGTCTACATAAACTATCAACAAGAATCACTTAAGTGAGAAATATACATAAAAATCCTTGAAGTCAAATACGAAGGGGAAAAAAAATAAATTCGCGGAAAGAGGAGTCAATCAACCGAAGGTTCTTCTGTCTAAAATTGTTTGACATATCAAATAATTTGACCGAAATATGCTTTGAAATCTTAAACTATACCCTTTATTTAATTTCGTCAGTTATATAATATCTCACTAGATTCTAAACGGCAAATAATCTAATAGGTCGTTTTTTTAAGTTATTAAGCATACCATTTAATTTTGATTATTTTTGAATTATTTTAGATTTTTTTTTTTTTTTCTTCTGTGACAGAAATACGTTTGGTGGTGACACTCATCAGAAATTATCCTTCTTATCCGAAAGCAGTCAACAAAAATTGGCTTAATTCAATTTAATCCCTTAGTTTAAGACCATTATTACTACCGACAGTAAGTGATTTGAAAGATCCCAGGTCTGAAGAAAAAGGGTCTATTAATAAAAACCAGTTTGTTCTAAAAACGTCTTTTTCCATTATCCGAGCGTTTTTCCATTCATTTATTGCCAACAATTTATTATCAGCAACATTAGTTGAAATTTGGGCTTTGATTAAGGAGGAACTGCTAATATAACTGGATACTTTGAATATATTAAACTTGAATAGTAGTGATTTCACTTAGACGTTTCCGTTTACCCCAGAACTATTTAAATTCAAAGGTATACAATCGCATAGCAAGCACCTAACTTTGAACGGAAAACAGCGAATTACTGAACCGTTTTAATAAAGTTCATCCTTTTTCAATTCTAAACCAAAATTTGTTTACTTAATATAATCGCATATGCCTGATAAACATAAGATAAAGTTGTTTGGTCATTTCAAGCACGCAAGTGGTGAAGAAAACCTCGAGCCTTCGACTTCCAATCAATCGGGAAGAAAGTTTCTCGGATTCCACATTGGTAAGCATGATTCCCTGGAGTCTCTTTCATCACCAATATTGACCAACTCATCTGATCAGCATGACCAACAACAACAGAATCATCAACCAGGTCAGAGCAGCACTTCAACTCCAGCATCTGAAAGATCCCCCAATCCAACTGGTGCTCCAACAGGTCCTCTTCAAAAGGAAGAATCCAATAAGACTTCAATGGTTGATTTGAAAAGATTTTTCAAGCCCACAAAAAAGAACGTTTCTAGAAAGCTTGATGGTCATTATTCACATAATATTCATAATCCTCCTCCATTGGCAGGAGGCGGTCACCATAGTCCTCTGGGTCATTTATCCGTCACAAATACCAATAATAATTCTACTTTACATAACAGAGATCAATCTTCTACTACTTTG
The DNA here is from genome assembly GCA_030581955.1 of Kurtzmaniella fragi. Taxonomy (NCBI): domain Eukaryota; kingdom Fungi; phylum Ascomycota; class Pichiomycetes; order Serinales; family Debaryomycetaceae; genus Kurtzmaniella; species Kurtzmaniella fragi. The sequence goes on from JAKTWE010000008.1 coordinate 315,288, forward strand.
GCCAATTTAATCAATCAAACTTCTCACCAGTTGTTAAATCAATCAAATCATGGCCATCTGAATAAAGATCCATTTACCGACGAAGAGTCTCCTCTTGTTCAAAAATACGGAAAATTAGACAAAGAATTAGGAAGTGGTGCTGGTGGTTCTGTAAGACTTATCATTCGTCCTTCAGATCTGAAAACTTTTGCTGTCAAAGAATTTAGACCAAGAAGAGCAGCCGAATCTTTGAAAGATTACACAAGAAAGTGTACTGCTGAATATTGTATAGGATCCACTCTCAAACATCCTAATATTATTAAAACAATTGATATTATACATGAAAACAATCGTTATTATGAAATCATGGAATATGCTCCCATAGATTTCTTTGCGGTGGTAATGAGTGGTCAAATGACAAGACAAGAAATCAATTGTTGTCTCAAGCAAATTTTGGAAGGTGTTAAATATTTACATGATCTTGGATTGGCACATCGTGATTTGAAATTAGATAATTGTGTTTTAACCAACGATGGTATTTTAAAAATTATTGATTTTGGTTCTGCAGTTATTTTCAAATATCCTTATGATCCTTCCAATGGAAAGGATAGTTCACACCCTTGTCATGGTATTGTAGGTTCAGATCCATATTTGGCACCCGAGGTATTGAAAAGTCCTAACTCATACCAGCCTCTGCCTGTGGATTTATGGTCAATTGCTATCATCTATTGTTGTATGACATTAAAAAGATTTCCTTGGAAGATTCCAAGTCCTGAAAAGGATAATAGTTTCAAATTGTATGCCATGGAAGACGATAATTGGCACGATTACAATTTGAGTAATGAATGTCATAAATTATTATTACAACAAAGAAAGTTGAAGAATTTGATAGTCAGACTGAACAAAAAGAAGAAGCAATTGGAAGACGAAAAACCAAGAGAAGTACAAGAAGACGGAGAAATGTTTTCAAAGACTAGCGAAGATGAATCAGAAAGTAAAGATCACGCTGATATGGACATAGATCAAGCCCAAGACCAAAAGCATACAGATTCTGAAATAAAAATTGGAGGTGAAGAGTTCGATAAACAAAAGAAGGATGATAAATTGGCCATAGTGGAGATTTTGACCGATGAACAAACCCAAGAAATAAACCAACAATTAAATGAAATTGATAATAAATTAGAAGAGTACGAGAAAACAAAAAACCAAATGAAGACTAGCTTTGCAGAACGTAGAGCAAATAGTTCTAAAGTTTCTCCTGCTCCTGAATCAGAACACCAAGGAGAAGACGGTAAAAAGAAATCTAGCCATAAACAAATTCATGGGCCCTATAGATTGATGAGGTTATTACCACATGCTTCTCGTCCTGTGATAGCCAGAATGCTTGAAGTAGATCCCACCAAACGTGCAACTTTGAATGAAATTATGAAAGACGAATGGATAAAAGATATCAAATGTTGTACATTGAAGACAAAATTAATCTCTGAAGATGATGAGGATGAGGAGGAGGAGATTTTATCTAGAGGACATCCGTTACATGATCATACGGTGGTTCAAGGAAACGGTGAAGAGGAAAACGCATAAAAGATATGGGAAGTTCAATAAAAATTTGCATAGTTTATGATTTGAATAATGTAGTAGTAGAGTAAAATGTAAAATGGCAAAAAAAAAAACCCCCCCCGTTTTGATAAGGTTAGACATTGTCCTCGAACATTAAATTTTACACAATTATTTAAAAGAAGAACATGCCGCCTCCACCGATCAATATACAACAGAAGCTTAAGATATCGTTGAAGACAGCGATAAGCAAGCTTAGGTTTATACAAGAAAAGAAAACAGCTCTCGCGAAGCAACAAAGAAGACAATTGGCTGATCTCTTGAACCTGGGGAAAGAATCAAGTGCCACCATACGAGTAGAGAACATCATCAGAGATGATATTTATGTTGAATTATTGGAATATTTGGAACTATACTGTGAACTTTTGTTAGCCAGATTAGCTCTTGTTACCGATATGAATCGTCCTACTTGTGATTCATCAGTTAAAGATGCTGTTCAATCCATAATTTTTGCAGCTCCTCATTCCGAATTGAAAGAAATTTTGGTAATTAAAGAATTGTTAATCATTAGATATGGACCTGACTTTGGTCATAGCGCTGCTGAGAACTCTCATAATGAAGTACCTGAAAAGATTGTAAAACGATGTGAATCGGAACCTCCTTCTGAAACATTGGTACGCCTCTATTTGAGTGAGATCGCCAAAACTTATAAAGCACCATATTCCCAAATGGTCGTCGAATCAGAAGATGAGGCTAACAATACTAAGGATGATGATAATGATGAAGACGAAGGAAGCTCTGAATTGAAAATTCCTGAAAAACAAGCAGAAGCTCTTGTAGGGGTAGAGGCCACTAAGAAATTAGGAGGACAAGATGACTTCGATGTACTTAAAGCAAGATTTGCTGCCTTGAAAGGTAATTGAATAAATCAATAGAAGAAAATAGAAAATAAAGTTTTTAAAGCTATAAGGTTACTCAATTTGTATTTCAAATGTATACGTTCAATCAATAGTAGTTTCCAGAAATCATTTTTTTGTTTTACTTTGAGTGATCACTTGCGCATTATTTTGATGTGTACATTTCCGCACATCAAAAACATACATAGAGTCAATATTTGTACCTCATGACAATTCTTGCAGACCGACAGAAGGTGGAGCTTAATAAGGCAGTTCTACAATACCTAGAGCCCTTAATAAACAATACGGAAACGTTGGACCAGATATCACGCACTTTGAATGTACCTGTGGACTCTATAAAAGATGATCTGATAATAACTAATTACTTGGAGAAGAAATGGTCAACTGTTTTAAGGCTCCAAAAGAAAATTATGGAACTTGAGACTGAAGTCACATCATTGAAGGAAATCATAGAATCAAAGCCTTATAGCATAAGTCCCTCAAATGATACAAACAAAGTAGATTGGTTGCCTCAAATGGTGTCAAGTTCAGTTTTGACTCAATCCTCACAAAGAATCACATCCGTGGATATACATCCAGAAATACCAATACTTTTTAACGGTTGCTCTGATGGTTCACTTATTGTTTGGAATTTGCTATCAGAAAATTTCCATTCTGGAATTCCAGACAAAACGATTCGTGCTCATACAAGAAGTATCAATAGAATCGATATTTCTCCTCAGCCAATAGATTTGACAAAGGTAACAAATAGTAAAGTCACCAATGGATCTACAAATCAAGGGACTTATTTATTGGCTACGTGTTCAGCTGATTTAAGTATCAAAATTTGGAACATTGACAATTCCCAACAAGTGAGGACTTTAACTGGCCACGAACATACAGTTTCCTCTGTTGCATTCTCTCATTCAAGTCCTCATGTATTATATTCAGTTTCAAGAGACAAATCTGTGAAATCTTGGGACTTAATTAACGGAGTTTGTTTGAAAACTTTTGTAGGTCACAGTGACTGGGTGAGAGATATAGATGTCATTAGCTTGAAAAAACTGGATGATGAAAGTGATCATTTAGGAGATTTTGTTGTTACATGTTCCAATGACTTATCAATCCGTCTTTCACATGCGGAATCTGGAACTGGTCTTGCATTGCTTATAGGGCATAATCATGTTGTCGAAAGAGTCAAATTTTTACCAATGCTTTCAAATATTATTTTAGACAAAATCATTCAAGAAAATGAAACTTCATTTTCTCATATACCAAAAGATTTAATAACAAACCCCATCTATGTTACCCAGTTGGGATACAAGTATTGTGTTTCTGGAGGTAGAGATAATGTTTTGAAGTTATGGTTATTGCCTCCTCCAGTGTTGCGTTCTAATAGAAGTCCGTTACCTGCCACTCATAACAATTCTCAAGGCTGGCACGTTGCAGATATGATTGGTCATCTGTCTTGGATAAAAGCTATACACATACATCCCAATGGTAAATACATTTTTAGCGCTGGAGATGACAAGCTTATCAATGTATGGGATCTTTCTACCTTAAGTTCTGGTCGAATACAATTAATAAGGACTCTTTCGGGACACGAAGGGTTCATTAATGACATATCATTTGCACCATATAGAGGTACAGATATTGTGCCACAGGATGATGAGGACTATCAAGCTGTGTTGAGTGAATTAGAATCAAAAATGAGATGTATATTTATTTCAGGTGGAGTTGACAACGCTGTCAAATTGTGGTCTTAAAAAAAGGTTGACATTATGGCCTCACAGAGAGCAATTGTATGTATATTTAGCCCGGTTTGTATTTAACTATGTAATATATTAAATATCTTTAATTATGAATTCAGAAGGAGCTCTTTGGCCCCATTCGGTCCAACTTCCATCATAAACTCTAATCGGAATATCTGCTTCAATAATCGACTCAATTGCTACTCGCAAAATCACTGCAGTGACCCCAGTACCACACATAACAATGATCCCCTTTTTTTTAGGAAATGGTTTGGTAAAATCGATACCAAACTCCTCTCTGAAAAGTTCGAGTAATTCTTGTTTATCTTTAAAACTTTTATTTTCTTTCAACACTTTAGGAAATGGTAAATTTAATGCATGAGGTATATGTCCTGACGATAAATCTGGACGAGGCTCTGGAGCTTCTCCAGTAAATCTCCCATTAGACCGCGCATCGAACAAAACATAATCATCTTTCAAAGTATCATTTTCAACAATTTTAATAAGTTCTTCATACTCAACTACCTGCTTAGAATAATCTTGTTTCAAATGACTCTCGGAGCTTGGATCATAAGACGTTTCTTCAATCGTATCAGAAATATGTGACTGTTCCTTTGTATCCAATGGGTAATCAAATTCCTTATATTTCCCATAATTGTCCAATAAATACACTGATTCATGTCCGAATAATGACAAAGTCCAGGCTGCACGAGGAGAAGAAAAATTGATACCCCTATCATATACAACAAGTTTATCACTATTTTGAATACCCATTTTAGCCAAGCTCAGCTTAAAAGTATCATATGTTGGTAACATATGTGGATACTTTGATCCATGTAAGGCAATTGCATCCAAATCAAAAAAACTACTCTGTGGTAATCTCTCTTTACTAAACTGCTCTTTAGCGTTATCTGGAGAATTGGGCATGTACCAGGTGGCATCAATTGGGATGACTCTTGACGTTGTTGCATGACTCGAGAGCAAGGCTCTAAAGCCCTGGGGTGAAATCGTGAGCACCTTTCTGCTGCTCATTGGATCGGTATTGTTGGAATAAAACGTTTTGCAATTTTGACTCCACAGTTTGGAGCCGATATGAATTAATAAGAAAAAAAAAAGTTGATTAAAATTGAGCCTCTACAAATATCTTAAATAAACTAAAATAGTTATATTACATGTGCTCTATTTTTATTCTTCTTGCTTAGGAGCAAACATTGATTCACCGAATCTTGAAGTATCTACCTTCATAAGTTCTCTCAACATCATTGTAGCATAAGAGCTAACCCCCAAGTCAACTTGGAAAATAACGGCTGTTTTTAATGGCTTACCTTCTTCAATAGTTGGAGTTACATACCTTTCTTCCTTATATTCTTGACCGTTAGTTTGAGCTTCTTTTTTAAGTCTTAACAATTCCAAATCTGTTCTCACCAAGGCATCATTATCATTAGTGTATTCAACTATTTTGTAAGTTAAATTGCCTGGAGCCCCGATAATGTTTCTGTAGGAACCAGCAAGAGAAAATTCTCTGACTCTACGAGCCATTTGATGTGGATTTAAACCATCTTTGGCCATAATATCGACATATAATTGTTCTAACTCTTTCAGAGTTGGATAAGTGATATCAAATCCAGGTAATGGTAAGACAACATCGTAAATACTATACTTCCCACTATTAACATCTTCTTGAGTCAATGGCTTGGCTCTTATGAAAGTGTCTTTAGCAACATCCTCTTCAAACCCATCATCTTCTTCATTTTGCACAATGGTTTCTTCCTTTTTGTCAATAACTAAGTCACCACATCGCACTTCACACCCAAACAATTCAATTCTTTTAGTAACAACTTGATTCCAAACAAATGACTGATAAGCATGAACATACATCAACCTTAAATTTCTTGGTACAGCCATAAGAGCCTTAAAATAAGATTGTTTACCATAAACTGAATCACCATTCTCATTGGTGATTTTCTTTTCCCGACTCAAACAAGATAAAATTGAATGTTCTGCAACACATTTTCTAGGCATTTTAAAAAGTGTTTCTTTAGGATCTTTAGTAAGTGCCCAAATTCTTCTGGCTTCAACCGATTCTGGAACAACAATTTCTTGTTCAGATAAAATGAGTTCTATGGCCTTCTCCCAATCATCCTGCAAGATATAAATTCCTAAAACATGAGTAGAAATTGAGAATGAACCAAATCTTTGCATCCCGTAATAATTAATATAACCTTTTGATTTTAAAGAATCAAAACATTTTCCAACAACTTCTTTGACATCGCTTTCAGGATCAGAAGTTTTAACATCTTTAATTGTGATCACAAATCTATTTCCATTCAAGGAACCTAAAGATAATGGATAATCTTCATATGTAAAACCACCTAAAACAGACCCAAATAAACCTTTATTTAAAGAACTGACTCTGGCAACTTTACCTTTGTGAATAGAAAATCTTTGACAAGTAATACCACGACGATCTTTGGTACCACCATATCTGATGGTTTTAGATGGGATTCTTAAAAATTTAGCAATAGTAGATGCCACTTCCATAGTTTCTCTATTTTCCTTATAAACAGTGAAATGAAGATAATTCTGGAATGGTCCCAACCCGTAATTTAACACCCCATTTTCGTCAACATGATTGATACTCTCTTGAGTTCTTGGATTTCTCAGGTTTTTGGATTTCTTTGCAATGGCAACCTTAAAATTGTTCTCTGTAGATGTCAAAGTTTCAAGCTTACCTTGGAATGCTTCTCTGATTAATCTGTGCAAATTCGTTCTTTCTTGTTTATCAGAAAAAACAGTTTTAGTTGTCATATTTCCTCCGTTAGAGAATAAATCTTCCATTTCTTTCAATTCATCTTCAGTAACAGCTTTCAAAAGTTTTTCCCTATTTTCTTCAGATAATTCATATTTAGAAGGTGATTCTTCCTCTAATTTTTGCTTTTCTTCTTCCAATTTCTTTTCAGTTTTAAATTGTTCAATTTCTTCAGGTGTCTTGTCTTGAAGTTCTGCTCTTACTTGTCTTCGTTTTTCTAACTTTAATTCTTTCTTGGATTTACCCAAATCAACACCTTCATCCACCAAATAGACTACGTTGTCTTGTTGATCTATCTCGTTAACTAAAAAATCACTATATCTTTGTTTGATGGTTCCATAAAATGCACCATTTGCATTGACATTTAAGTCATTTAAAAATCCAGTGATTCCTACGTCCTTTTCTTGAATGGATTTGGATTGTCTAGCAAGTTTGATACTGTCACCAATTTCCACTGAGATTGGACGTTTCAACCCATTAGTGGTAGCCATTTTTAAATATTTAATTGCTTTCTGAATTGTGTTGGATAGTTATTTCTGGAACATCGATTGAAACTAATCTCATCGCACAATTTTTGTGTCATGTAGGCGTTTTTCAAAGAATGCGGAATTGTGATTGTTACCCAGATTTGCAGTTTGCAAGGCCATAGCTTTTTCGCAGCCAAAGGCAACATTCAACCTAATTTGCTACCAATACACTTTATTACTATTGTTTTGCTATTAATTTGTTGCTCAATTGAAAATGCTTAGCCGAGTAACAAGTAATGTATCCAATTATCATACAATATCTGAAAAACGACCAGTTTATGACTCTAAATTGTTTCATACTATTGAAAAGTTAAAACGATCTATCAGGGCATGGAATTACACATCCAGAGAATCCAAGGAAACGGTAATTTTGAATGAACCTCAACTAAAAAGTTTAAAAGCTCAAGATTCAGTTAAACCTAGCTTTAATAGAAGCTTTAATGGGAATATTACTATCGATAATCTGATAAAAAATTTAAAAGAATGTAATAGTTTGACTAAAAATTATTCAACAGCTTTGGATTATTTTAGAGTAATCGTATTAAAAGGGATTCCTTTGAATACTAACATAAACTCTATTTTAAGTCAAGCTTGTGGTGGTCCATTAGAAAGAGTGGTATATAAAAATAATAATAATAATTATGGACGTTTCGATTCTTCAGTTTGTGAAATTCATTTTATACATCCAAAAGATGCGAAGAATTTTTATACTTATGCAACTACAAGTAAATTATTTATCTTACATGGCAAACGAATTCAGGCCCAATGGGCAGATAAAAAAAATTCGGAAGAATTTGAAATGGTTCATCCAGTTTTACCAAATTATTTGAGACAAGAGATAAAAGTTTGGGGGGCCAGGAGGTGTTTAGTGTTTACTAAAAATCCTCTGAAAACTTCTTCCCAATCTAAACCTCGCGATCATAAATTACATTATCCAGACGCGCAACTGCAATATTCTAATTTCATAAACCCAGAATCGATAAAAAATGAATTAGCAACGTTCGGTGAAATAATTGATGTGTGTCCAGTAATTTCAAGAAAGATATGTTTTGCTGTCATGTTTGCTGATATAAGATCTGCTATAGTGGCTAAGAAAATGTGCGAAACTCCTGGTTCTTTCGTTAATATCAGATTTAAAGATTGGTCTTTTTGGTATGGTAAAGATCCAGTCGATAAAATATGTTACTTACCATAACTAGCGTAACTACACAATTAACTTTTTTTTTACACGCTACCCAATATACATTTTTATTTTTTTGTTTGTTCCATTTTTGGCTAAACATATCAACAAACATCCTGCAGAAAATCAATTCCCTTATGTTTTTTTTTTAAAAATTTAGTTACATTGTATTGTAGGTTTTTTAGACGGTGCTTTATTTAACTTTACAAGGACATATCAATATAGTGAAAGTCTTCAGATATAGCAAGTGAAAGTATCATAGCTAGCCTTTGATTTCTGAACCTATTAAGTACATTCATACGTGTGGGTCAATCCTAATATTGATTTAATGTCGTCCTATCAAAACACGCCTTTAAGGACGAGGTATTCCGTTCCTTCGTATCCAGCATCATCAACAACACCAGGCAGTAATAATTCGTCAACATCCTCGTTGGCCAGATCATCTTCCTCATGCAATCCACCGAAATTAAATGACTTCAAACGGCCTCCTTCTTCTCGAAGTTTTCGCACTGGCTCTCCCCAACCTCGACAAACCAGATCTAGACCTGGATCTGCCATGGGTTACCTTCATAGCAATGGCAGCAGTACAAGTAGTAGCAGGCCTACTACACCTTTACAGAGAATGGAACAATACTCAGGTAGTATCACAGTTTCCATCAGACCAAATCCACAAAGTGTTCATCCTTTTCACCCTTCACCATGGGCTTTAGATCAATACTCTAATTCCATTTCCAATAAGCAAGACCAATCTTCATTTTCCTTTGATAACGTATTCCTGCTTGATGAGCAATTGAACAATAGCTATGTCTATCAGAAATGTTGCTCTGATATTGTTCAAAGCTTTTTGAACGATGGATATAATGGAACTGTATTTGCATACGGTATGACTGGTTCAGGTAAAACTTACTCCATGAGGGGTGATGAAAATAATGCTGGTTTTGTAAAATTGGCTATCGATGATATTTTCAAGCATTTTGCTAATGTTCATACCAAGCAATTCAAACTTACTGTTTCTTATTTGGAAATATATAATGAACGTATAATCGATTTACTTACTTCTACTCCAAGTATTGCAATGGACTTGAAAATTAGAGATGATGCTATTTATGGTAATAAAATTGTGGGCATTAACTCGGTCGAGATATCCTCTAAAGAGCAATTATTGGAATTGATTTACAATGGTGATAATAAAAGAAAAACCAGTGCCACTGATTTTAACGCTCGTTCTTCAAGATCTCATGCAATTCTTCAATTAAAGTTAAATACCATGGATTTGATGTCAAATACCGAGAACCATGCTACTTTGTCATTATGCGACCTTGCAGGTTCAGAGAGAGCAACTTCAAGTGTGGAAAGAAGAAAAGAAGGTGCGTTCATCAATAAATCTTTGTTGGCTCTTTCAACAGTTATCAACAAGCTTTCTGTTGCGTCATCATCTCAATCTTCATCATCTCTTATGGATCATATTCCTTACAGGGATTCTAAATTGACCCGTTTATTACAGCCAGCACTTTCAGGTTCTTCTTTAATTTCTGTTTTGTGTACAATTCATTTAGGTTCTGGCGGTGATACCATGACTTCCAATCAACAGTTTATTTCCGAGACTTATAACACTTTGAGATTTGCTGCAAGAGCACGAAACATTGTCATGAACGTACATAAGAACAAAGCAACTGCCTTATTAGATAACAATTCAGAGGCTTTCAAGATTATTGAAGATCTTAAAAGAACCGTTGAAAAGCAAAACAATGAGTTGGAATTTTTGAAAAATACTTCAATGTCTTCTAGGTTGCCATCTGATTCTAAAACGTCAACAGAACAAGATTTTAGAATCTCCGAATTAGAAGCTGAAAATGTAGTTCTCAATGAAAAATTGGAACATTTAGCTAGATTGACTGAATTGCAAAAAACTGAAACTATAATATTGAAAAATGACTCATTGAGTGACATTTTAGGTGCTGATATGAATAATCATCAAATGGCAATGGCCAATTTGGAAGAATTTTACAAAAGAGTCAATTATGAAGTGGATGAATACAAAGCTTACATTAATCAACTTGAAAACCAAGTCAAACTTCAAGCTCAGCAATTATCGCTTCAAGGTGTCAATCTTAATGGACAAATAAACAATCTTGAAATCAATAATACTAACGCTTACAATAGAAATGCTAACGTTAGTAGCGTTGAAGTAGATGCAATTCTTAAAGATCAAGAGGAAGAAATTTTATATTTAAAGGAAATGATCAAAGACAAAGATCATATAATTAAGGGACTTACAAAGACATCAAAATTAAGAAAATTGATGGAATCCAATAGTGCCAACACTCAAGAGGAGAACCTTTTATCTGTTACAGTTGAACATTCTTCAGATAAAGAAAATAATTACGGTGACCTCAAGTCATTTAAAATGGGAAGTGAGATTGGTAGATATTAATAGACATTAATAGATATTAACTTTTATATTATTTTACTTGTAAGCTATATAATGTTGTCTTGTTGTAATTATTATCGGAAGTCGACTAACGGTTAATTACTACATTTGTTAAAAATTGATATTAACCTACCCATGAATTAGTGGGCCTTTCTTGGCTCACTTGTAAATCAGCACGTTTACCTTGGTTTGATTGTGAACTTCTCCTCGAAGTATGCAATTTTCGTTGTTGACGAATTTGAGAATTGAAATTTCCTCCATTAGAGATTATACTCTTATTAATGCTAGGAAGACTTGGCTGTCCATGAAGTGTTCCGTTATTTTGAGCAGGTGAAACAACTGATTCGGATAAAATCTGAGGTCTGAGATTAACGTCGGAGCTGTCTTGTTTTAAGACATTAACAAATCTGCCATCCATTTCTGGTAGACGTTGACCACCATTGAATAAACCTATTGGATCAATGATTTCAACCTCATATCCCATCAGTTCTTTCTTCAACCCATCAATAAAAAACTCAACTTTATCGGCGTTAAACAATTGGACTTTTCTATTTTTTCCTAAAACAACTCCATTTACTAGGCATGAGTTAGAACTGCAATCCAAAAGCCATATATCATCATGGCCACTGGCAGGACTTTCAAAGATGGACATTACCACAACAGGATGTCTTTTCTTGTTAAACAAACAATGAATCTTTGACATTCTGTCATCATTGACAAAAACGTCACAAATTTCGTTCCTTCCAATGGCAAATGGATTAACACCCTGTCTAATGTAAATAGGATCTTTTGCAATAGAGTTTTTCAATGGTTTTAAAACGATAAATGTACCAATTGGAACATCCGTATCTCTGATGGCAATCTTGCTCAAAGAGTTGTGAGTTTCACCAGAAGTAGAAGCTTGCGCAATGTCTTGATTGAAATCAGATCCATCCACAATTTGGGGTTTGATCTTCTTTCTTTGTGGAGAAACAAAGCTACCCAATGAGCGCTTTTTGCTATTAGATTGCGACAGGTTAGAAAGAGCAGGAAAATTCAAGTCCGGGCTTTCATTGGATGATAATTGAAGGTCAACTGGGTCATTAGCAGAGAATGAATCATCTTTTAGCTTAGCAGGTTGTTGAGATTGTGGCAAAGGAACAATTCTTTTAGGGACTTTGAATTCATTTATTTTTTTGATTGGGTTTCTTTCCTCTAAAGGACGTGCCATGATATCTTCGTCCAATTGGCTCATAGACATATGAAATAAACTGTTGCCACTACCTTCTAACTTTCTAGATTGTTGAGATTGTGAATGGGACAAACTTATTGCTTTTTGCAGAGGTTCGGACTGCTGGCTTTCTTCGACTGCTAAGATCCAAGGATGGTTCAATGCTTCCGTAGCTGTAAATCTATGCATTGGATTTACTTGCAAACAACAATTAATGAAATCTCTTGCAGAATCCGAGATTTTATAAGTATTTAAAGGAGACTCATGGTATTCTCCTGACTGTATTTTTTTGAACATTTGATCTTGGGTCCTTCCACTGAAAGGTAAATGAGTTGTAAGCAAAACGTAAACCAAACAACCAAGAGACCATATATCAACCAAACATGAGTATCGATTAGTTTTAGTATCAACTATCTCTGTTTTTCCCTTGATAACTTCAGGTGCCAAATAAGCTAACGTACCACAGAATGACTTCATAAAAGTAACGTTGTCACTGATTTTAGCTAAACCGAAGTCGGTTATTTTGACTAAAATTGGGTCATCTTGCATGATTAAGACATTATCAGGTTTTAAATCTCTGTGAGATATTCCTAATTTATGTACATATTCAATTCCTTCCAAAATTTGTTTGGTTATAACTTGTGTTGCATCTTCTCCTATAGCACCATTTGCGGCAACAAAGTCCATTAAATCACCACCAGGAACAAATTCCATAACTAAATAAAAATTATCAATGTCTTCATAAAAGGATTTAAGCCGTACAATATTTGGATGATTTAATTGTCTTAAAATAGCCAACTCTCTATCAACCCCTCCCTGAGGCCCATTCGCATTCAAAGCTTTTCTTCTATTAATTATTTTGACAGCGTATGATTCTCCGGTTGATCTTTCGATTACTTTTTTAACTGTGGCAAATGCTCCTTGACCTATAACTTCATTTTTAACAATGAAATCTTTATAGATTCCTTGATCTTCCTTTGTAACGTTTAGATTTGTAGATTTGGAGGGATTGTAATCATCTGCAAACAATACAACAAATTTAACCACATCTTTTGGAACTCCAACCCCTACGGCTATCTCATCCCCTTGATTCAATATATAATTAGAACCTTTAACTAGTCTGTGATTGTTTAAATGCGTTCCATTGGTAGAAGTGTCTTGTATCCACATTGTATTATTCTCTTGATTAAACCAAAGTTTAAAATGCCTATTAGAAAGTCGAGTGCATTTAGACAATACGCAATCACACTGTTGATTTCTACCAAAAGTCCACACTTTGGAGGATTTGTCAAGAGTTAAATCAAAGAAATTGTATTGTCCACTTGTGCAAATTAGCCGACATATGATATTTGCATCAAGACCCAAAGACCCTTCTTGAGTAAGAGCCGACTGCTGAGTCGGCTGGGTTTGTGTGGGCTGAGTGGATTCCATACCCTTTTGGATATTTCGGAGATTTTGTCAGATGTCAAATATGAGGTTTACTCAAAATGTCGCGTATTGATATATAAACAGTTAAAAAAAAAATAGAAAAACAAAAAAAAAATAAAGACAAGATGGAGTTTGTCAGAAGTCTAATTAAATACTGATAGCTTCAAATCACCTAAATTTATAGTTCATGGGTAATGCTTAATTTGTACAAGATGATATATTAAATTTGTTTCTTTTTTATGTATGTTAAATCTATTTTACAAGTATTCAAACACTCTTAACAGAGTGAGCAAATGAAGAGATTGGAGCAAGTTTGTTTTCTTCAACCTCAGCATCTAAGTTGTTTAATTCTTCTTCCTTTTCATTGTAATGATTGAAAATAATCCAGAAAAGAACACCGGCAATGAAACAAGAGACAGCCAAACCAGTGTAGGACCAGACAAACTTAGGATCTTCAGATGTAGAAGATAAAGCAATACCGATGGCAGAACCAAAGGCATTAGTAAGTAAGAACAAGGACATAATGAAAGATTTCATAGAAACTGGAGCCTTGGTGTATGCATATTCTAAACCAGTAATAGAAGCTAAAATTTCAGACATAGCAATTAAAAAGTAAGCTGGGGTTTGAATAGCAACATGAATGTGATTTGGAATGGTGGCATATTGCAGAGCACAAGCCTTTGGATGATCGTAACATGGACCAGCATTGTAAATGTAATGTTGTAAAACAGCAGCATAGACCATGGCAGCAGTACCAAACATGAAACCCCAAGTAATCTTGGTGATAGCCTTGAATGGAGTGAAACGACGAATAAATGGGTAAATAATACGTTCACAAATTGGAATAAAAATGATAATAGCAATAGAATCAATTGCTTGTAAAATATCATTTGGAAGACCGTGTAACTCCATTTGTCCAGCTTGAGAAATGAAATTGTTCAACATTTGACCATATACAACCCAGTAAATTGGGTAGAAAATGAAAACCTTACAAGCGTAAACGGCTCTTCTAACTTCTTCAACGAAAAGATCATTCCATGGGTAATCTTGTCCACTAACTGATGGCTTGGCCATTTCCATGTTGAACTTGTTCTTGATACCAATGTAAGCAACCTTGAAAGACTTATAGATAACTTTATCAGAAACTGGAACCTTAACATAATAGTTCTTACCAACTACTAAAGCGATAACACCAACGAAGAAGAAACAGAATGGTAATAAGAAAGCGGCCCAAAATCCAATATGAAGTTCCATTTCAGTGGTTGCAATAACAGAAAGAGATCCGACGTTAATCATGAGGTAGAAAAACATAAAGACAGATTGAATAGTGATATTTGGATCTTGAACAACTTTTTTACCATTCTTTTTGACCTTAATAATTGGCTTAGTCTTTGGAACTTGATCAGCAATTAATGGAGCAACATTAGATTTGACACCACCAGTACCGATACCGATAATAATAATACCAACAATGTAACCACCCAAAGAAGTGTTGTGAGATGCAATACTTGGAATAGAAGTAACGAAAAGAATCAACATACCAACAATATAGATACCACAGGCAACACAAATAGTGTTATATTTACCCCAGTGAGTATCAGCCATGTAAGCACCTAAAATTGGAGTAACATAACACCAAAATTGGAAAAAATAAGAAAGAGCAGTAGCACCTTGGTTACCTAAGTTCAAGACACCAGCTGGCTTATCATTTGGACCATTTTGCATATAATTTTGGAAAGGACCGGTAATACCATAATAACTGAATCTTTCACAAAGTTCAACAATAGCAACTAACCAACAAGAAAGAGGGATTCTTTCAGCAATATGTGGAAGGGTTCTTAATTCTTCATCAGTTGGTTCTCTACCTTCGTCTTCTTCGTTGGATGAAACGTCCCTGTTTTCTTCAGAAGAGAAAACAACGTTGTTATCAACTACTTTTTCATCCAACTTGTTTTCTTCAATAGGTTTAATATCGGTTGACATTATATTAAATAAAGCAATAGTTTATAGAAGTATTTCGGAGATTTTAGAAAAATACCCTACAAGCTAAACTTGAATATTTTCAAAAGTAAGAACTGATTTACTGACTTTATAAACATCTTACTTTTTCAGTGCAGATAAAATGTGGAGCTGATAAGTTAGATATGCCTGAATAGGGTTAACGTGTATAAGATTGCCATTTAAGCGTATGGCTAAACTCTACGGCTATACCTCACGGCAATTATTATTATTATTATTTTTTCTTTTCTTTTCAGTCTATTTTTAATGCACCATTTTGCTTTCTTCGACTTTTCTTTTTTCCTACCACCTCTTCATCTGTTTCATTTCATTTGATGAAATAAGCTTCTAATCTTTTAAATTTGACTAATAGGGTAAATTTTACCTTTCAATAATCTATGTCTTATGTTTAATAGTTAAATCTGAGTTTGAAAAGATGTTTTATTCTCAGTTGCATCTGTCTTTGTTTGATATGCTATGTTGTTGAATAAAATGCTTTTATGAAATTTTTTTTTTTCATACACCAGATGACCTACAAGTAAACCCGCTTTTCTGCATAATAGATACTCATGTCAATAAGGCTACAGAATTTTAACAACAATTTGATAACAATATAAATGTACGAATGAAATTTCAGATTTGCCAATATAATTTTTTATTTTGAATCTGTTGCTGGTAGTATCTACGAAATAATTTAATTTAAAATATCTTCTTGGTGTAGTAAGAGAAAAAAAACCATTGCCTTTCTTTTTTAGACACAATTTTTGCAACCTCTCTTGCATATGCTATGTAAGAGTTGGCGTCTCGAGCGCCGAACTGAAAAAGATGCAACTGGCGTTTTCAGCTTTTTTTATTTGTTTTTTTTCATTTAGATAGCACAACAAAGTGCGGAATACCGCGCCATCTGGTTTTTTTATAGTGGTAGGCTGGATATCACCGAATGTTTTAATACGGTGAATTGACCGTTTATATCAAGTTTGAGGAGGATTTGACGATGGTGGTTTAACGATTGATAGCATTAAGCGTTTTTGAAGATCTGGCCACGCAGCACGAAACAAAAGACATGACGTATACAATTTTAGGGTAAATAGTGCAACACTTCAGCTTACCCCCAAAATTGCTTTATATGAAACATTTTCAGTATGTTGGAAAGACGGAATTATAACTTAACATAAAATTACGGGGAACTAAAAAGTCAAAGGGCTCAAGATTTAAGCGGAAAGCTGCGTTTTGCCATTTCTAGATTGGTACCTCACTGGGGGTTTAACTTTAACCCTCCAGCGTCTTTTTCTCCACTTTTCAATTATTTTGTTGTATGTTTTACTATTATGTGTAAAGATTTGTATCATATTTCGTTTATGTATATCCCATATGACTAGCGAACGGTAGTCCTGGGTTTAGGTATATTTACATAAAAATTTCTCCCTATCACGTAGAATAACTTCTTTCAAATATATCACGCTATTTTAAACTTTATGTCTTGTTAATTTTTAACACCACTAAATTTACCATGATGGGCTGACGTCTAAAATTACAAAAGGAATCATAAATTCTGATAAATAAATGTTGACTAATTGTTATACGATTTATATAAAGATCACATTCAAAGTTAAAAAGTATTGAATTAGTGAGATGGCCAATAACCAGGATGGAGAAAATGCATCTTTTCTAAAAGTTCTTTCTTTACCCCATTTGGGTTGGTACTAACAGAAAATTTCATAGTACCTTCCAAATCTTTGCCTATACCACTAGTTCCATTCTTCAAATCCAAGCTGATGACTTTGATCAATTCTGCAGCTAATTTGGCTGCATTGGAACCATTGGCTTTCAAATTACCAACCACAGTCTCTACAGTAACTGGTTCTTCATCCTCATTCCATGAATCGTAATCCGTAGACATACAAATCATTTGATATGCAATTTCGGCTTCTCTAGCAAGTTTGGCTTCTGGTAAAACAGACATATTAATCACTGAACCCCCCCAAGATCTGTAAAGTTTCAGTTCAGCTCTGGTACTAAATTGAGGACCTTCCATACAAATAACAGTTAAATCTTCACCCTTATTAGTTTTAGATTTGGTGTGGAAAGTTGGAACAGCTTTAGAGTCAAATTGTTCTAAAAATCCTTGAATTGGAACACTTTCAGAGATTAACTTATTCAATTTTAAATCAAATGGTTCCCCAAACATAGCATGGGCTACAAAACCCTTTTCAAAAAAAGTGTGTGGACGATTACCTTTAGTTCTATCAATTATTTGAGTTGGCAATACGAAATCACGAGGTTTAATTTCTGGTTGTAAAGAACCAACAGCAGAAAAGGCAACAATAGCCTTTACACCAAGGCTTTTCAATGCAGCCATATTGGCTCTGCTTGGTACATCAGTAGGAAGCAAGTCATGATGTAACCCATGTCTTGCCAAGAAAGCAACGGGTTGACCATCTTCAGTTTCTGAAATGGTAATTGGAGAAGAAGGGAACCCCCAAGGAGTAGAAATAGTTACTCTTGCAACAGGTTTAATGTTAGGCAAATCGTAGAAACCAGTTCCTCCAATAATTGCCAATGGCACAGTTTTATTGTACTCGTGGGGTAAGGCTTTAATGTCAAGCTTTTCTCTGTGCACAGACATTTTGGGTCTTATGTGTATTAAACGTTTGAAAATTTTAGTAGATTTAGATCTTCTAATTTATCAAAATCTCCAACTACGAATTTTTATTAATTTCTGTGGCAGATAAACGTGCAAAATGAATTGAGTGAGCACACGTGAGAAATTTATAAGCAGAAAAAGGTATAACCTCTAATTTTGTGAATGAATGAATATGAACAGGTATATTGAGAACTACTAGAAATGCAACTACATCGAAAGAAATTTCATATTGTAAGTGTTGACAGAGAATTAATTCAATATCATGTGAAAGCTAGCATTGATTTGAGTGTAAAAAGAAAAAGACTGAGGGTGACATTTGATCTGTATACAAAACTGGTATCGTAGAATACAGGTGATGATGGCTATAGCTTAAATATAATAACGTATAAGAAACTGAATTTGCTTCGATCATTGAATGGAATTTTGAATGTAGCAAAATTTATTACAGAGGAAGAGTTTTATTTACTAATTAATACCATCTTGTTACCTTTGGTTTCATTTTGTATATATATCTTTTAGCAATCCGTAAGTTTTAAAAATCAATTTCTGCTTAAACGCATAATCGCTAACATAAAAAGAAATATACAGAGCTAGTACAGTAAAATCTGTTTAGAAGCATGAAAGACAACTGATAGCAATTTGCAAGTGATTAAGTTGTAACAATTTTCAACAAATTTTCTAATTTTATAACATTAACCATTTATCAAGCCATACAACATTTAAAACGAAGGCAAAAGTACTACATAGAATTAATCGGATTTCTATACCGTTTCTGTAATATGATTCGATCACAGCGACGGAAAACAAATTCTTTTTACATGTATGCAGTACATCATACTTATAATATATTACATACAGGAAATATCGTCATTTACCAGCAGAAAAGGATTTGCATTTTCAAAATTGAACACTTAGTTACTTTCTAAAATAAACAACTACACCCCATCATGTTTAGATCATGCTTAAGACATCAAAAGGGGGTTTCTTCCATGTCCAGAGTATCTCAGCGTTTGATATCGTCGAAGCCGCCAAGCTCATCACCGTCGTCAGGCTCAGGCGACGAACAACAATCCTCATCAACCCCACAAACGTCAATAGTGGAAGCAAAGGATTTACAGGACGCCAAGTCAAATAAATCTCAAAAATATATTGCATTCAAAGACTTTCCTAAGCCAGCAGTTGACATCAGCAATCTTGGAACAAACAAATTACATTTTGTCCCCAATGACACCGAAACCGCAAGTATTCAAAATCTTTCTGTAGATGGTGATTCCGTTAATCAACCATGGTTCTTTAAAAAGGAAGAAGCAAGAGATGATTTAGAACAATGTTTAGATGATGTTGATAATAAAACTTACCACAGTTTTCGTATTCCTAAAAAATACGTCGTATCAGATCAAGTTTCAGAAGTAGACAGACTCATTCATGAAATCAATGATTTATCTTCAATGATTTTGGACGATGGTGAGCTTTCTCGTCCTCCTTATATTGATCATCCTTTAAAAAGAACTTGGTCTGGTTTAATGCCATTAAATAATGGTTTCCATAAGCTTAGCAATGAATATCTTTGGGAAATTATGCCGGAAGATAAATTATTCAATGCATCTCCATTTGGTAAGGTTGATAAACCAAAGGATTCTATAAATATGTATGAAGCATGGGAAAATGGGAAACGACAAGAGGAAAAAGAGTTATTGTTACAAAAAATCAAAGAAGAAGAAGAAGCTAAAGAACCCTTGAAAGATTTTGAAAATAAAACTTCTTTTTACACTCAATCAGGTGGTAGAAAAAAGTTAAATAGAAATCTTGTCAAAAAATACAAGAAATTAAGGGAAGACGGATTATTAGGAAACGAGAATAAGGATAAGAAATAAAGTGCATAACTTCATAAAACAATATATTTAGTAGAGGTTTTTTTATAAATAAACAATTTTTATTTACCATAGCTTGTATTTCTATTCAATTATATTTAAACTAACATCTCCATACCCGAACTTGTTTTTGTTTTCTTCATAAACTCTTTTCAATTCATCAACGTACAATTTATGATATTTATCAAGTAATGGCGCAGGTACTGCTTGACTTGAAGGTTTCTTGGGCTTTTGTAACAGATTTAATTTGAATAAATTAGAAAATGAGTTACTTCTTGAAGATTTAGGTTCTTCTGCTGAAGGTATCTTGAGGGTTTTTTCAACAACAGACTCTGGATGCTTAGATTTGTAAGCCTCCACGGCTCCAGCTGGAATATGAATAGGTTTACCCATACATAAGTTAATTGGATTTCTATAAGGTAAAAACCCAAAATCATAAATAAAAACTCCTCTTGCACTGAAGAATGGAAGAGTGAAACTGAAAACTTTCTTCATCCAATGCTGGAACATATAACCTATTGATCCTTTTTTAGGAATAGCAACATTATAAATGTCTGCTTCCCCAAAGGCAAAAATCGGTACCAATGAAACGTTTCCTAATTCAATAGCTATCTTAACAAATCCTTTTCTTTTATTCAAAACTAATCTGATTTCTTTGTTGAGAGGCTTGGAATTGGTGTCTGAATTTGTTTCCTCCTTATCAGAAAATTCTTGAATAGCTTCTTGGTTTTGTTTTTGGTTCACGTCTTTAACTTTAGTCTTTATTGAATTGAAATCTTCGTCCTGGTCTTTATTGCCATTCTCATTCAATGACTTCTCTTCGTTTTTCAATTTCAGTTTGTCAACCCCGTTAGTTTGCTTCTTGGATTTCTCTTGCTTGTTTTGTTTATATCCTTTGCCAATATTGTTTTTAGAAACAACCAGATCGTTAAGTAAGGATTCTTGAGCTCCTCCAACCACAATTACGACTGAATTATCCCCATTTTTAATTAAGCTCCTGATATTACCAGCTGCAGCACTAGTTAAACCCAAACTCATTAAGTAATCTCTATAAAAAGGGATAACAAATTGGGTAGTCAAGGTCATAGGAAATATACGTCCTAAACCGGGAAATAAAGGCTTCTTCCCAGTTGTATCATGGAAGAATGGTTTTAAGATATTTAACAAAGGCTCAAAGGGAACATTTTGTAAAGCATTGGTTGCAAATGTACCCATGACCCCCATAGATATAACACCATGTGGATGATAACCAAATATATATCTAGGACCAACCGAAATATTTTTAACTTTTTTACCCTCTTTATCTTTTGAGCCTTCAATGACATTTAATCTCTTGGAGAGACCCAATTTTTGGAAAATAGCATCTATAATGGTTCTCGAGTCTTCAGAAACTAAATCTTGCTCATCATCATCAGAAGATTCTAATTTTTCCTCAACTATAATTCTTTGAAATGTAGGTTCTAACTCGCATGATTTGTGAACGTTGATAGGGAAGTAGCCAGTAAACCATTCCCAAACAATTAGATTTCTCATCCATTCTCGGTATCTATATTGTCCTCTACCATTAGAAGGTGTATGCAAATCAAAACCATACCACCATACAAAATATGGCAAAATTATTACTACCCAAGCAATCCATCCTAAATATAAAACAAATAAAAGCAACAAAAAAAAGAATGGAATAGATATAGTATGCCAAATGATACCAACCGTTTGTAATCTTGATTCCATTGGAGTATCTAGCGGAGCAAAATGTAAATTGGGAGATAAAGAAGAACTGTTAAATTTAAAGTTGATTAGATTTGGCGAGGCTTTTGAATTTGTTGATTGCTCCTTTTCTTGAGTTGGTAGGATCTTTAAATTAAGAATTGATTTTTTTGCATCAGGGTTTTGTTTTGGTTGCTTTAATTGATTGTGCATTTGTGAATCAATCAATCAATTGCAAATTATACTGAAGGTATTGATTTTAAATACACAATTATCAAATTTACAAAAAAAAGGATATTCAACACCAATAGTTAATCAAAAAGGAATTCGAGTCTCTCAAGTAGAATTCGGAGAATGTAGTGACAGGGACTAGTTAGGTTTGGGAAAGGGAGCAGCGAAAAAAAACAAATAAAAAAATAAAGTTAAATTTCGTAATTTTAATTCAATTTCTATATATATATAAATATTTATTCCAAATGCTACAGTTATATATTGAATATTTCAAAAGATTATGAAAATTATGATCTATGAATAAACAATCCCTTTTACCAATATAAGGAAGTAATGGAAAGGCATTATAATTATTTAATATTTTTTAACACAATTTTTATTGTAATTAATTTCAGATAGTCAAAAATTGGTAAGGATAGCTGCACGAATGAACATATTACCAAAAACTACCCCACAATAGTTAATTAGTTAAATCACTTAACTTGGAAAGGTATTTAATATTATAATTAGACAACTGGTGTCATGGATGCAAGATTAATGTTTGATTCGTTTGGAAATGTACCTTACATTGGTATTGCGTTAACTCCTATGAACCCACTCTACAATACAAATATAAGGTATTATTGAAATTCGATGAACTCTACTAAAAGCGGGGTGAAGTATTAATTAATAATAGTTTCTTGAAATTATTTATGTTGCAGGAACTGAAGAAAGCAACAGAACATTAATTTATTTTATAATTATTTTGAATTATTGAGTAATGCATGCCTTCTTTCATGCCGTCATTATTCGGATAAAGTTTAGACTTCGATTCAAGATGGCATGGCATTCAATATATTTAATCATTGAGATAAAGTTAATCTCAACTCAACTGTCTACTTGAGTGATGATCACTTTATCATATACTTTTTGAATTTGTATTCTTGTTATTATTTTACTCTTCTTTTTTTGTTTTCACTATCTCGATTTCTATTTAATTTAGCCGCTCTAACATTATCCCTTCAATTCAATTCTTCCCTTTCTTTTCTTAGTTAGGAATATGTTTAGAAATAACAAAAAAACGAGGGGTAGGAGGGGATGGCCCTCATTTCGATAAATTATTTTGCACAAGTAAATGAATCAAACCTGTAGGATGTTCTAAAATATTCAAAACCAGAAAAAAAAGCATCTTCACTGAATATGGCTCAATTCATTACAAATAGAGATTGGAAATGTATTTCTTGGTTAAATCAATTTATCATTAATGGTCCTTTCACTTTTATTCTGTGTAATTGATCTGTATGCAAAATCATGATCGAGGCACCATGTCGCTAAATTATGGGTCGTGCATACAAACATCTCTCACATTTACAAATGTTCCTGGTAACTTTTCATCAACACAAAGAATGAAATATAATCCTACATATAGACCCATAACTACTTCAACGTTTATTTATGAAAAGAGTTGACGAAGAGTCTCAAAAGACCCATTTTTGGCTCAAAAGACCCAAAAGTTCTCATCTAGACTCTCAATTTAATACTAATTTGGAAGCGTCTATTGATAACACCGACAGTACCCCGTTACCGCGTCTATTAAATTCCACTGAACCTCTTGAACATGTCAGTTTAAGATATCAACTCTTCAATAACATTTGGAGGAAACAACAGCAGAAGATCGATAAACTTTTTCTCAATGGAAATGTGAAATTATTCAATGAGTTGTTAAAATATGTCATAAACCCCACAGCAAGTGAAAGAAACAAGGTTTCTGTAGGTTTCCTTCAATTGGGATCAAATATTGCAAACAATTTACGAATATTTAAAGAACTTGAGCTGCATCTTAATAACAGTAGAAGTGATTTCAATTTAAAGACCATAACTTTGAATTCCGCTTCCTGTGCCAATATTAAATCTACCATTCGAGAAATTGTGAAACAAATTACCACAAATGTTAAGAAATCAGAAACCTCGAACGTACCCGTGGATTCGGATTATTCATCTGATGAAGAAGATACTAATAAGGAAGGGAAAGTCAAAGAAGACGATGAAATTGATACAGAGGATATCAAGGATGAGGAACTTATGGATGATATGCCTAAGAAATACCATGGGAAAATAAGTTATGATTTTGATATTGTAGCTGATTGGTTTAAAGAAACAGTATCAGAACCATCAAAATTTAGATTAATTATCCTTTTACAAGATTCCGACGCTATTTCGAATACAATTTTAAACCAATTTATCAAAATCATTGATTCATATTCACAAATTATCCCCATGAAGTTGATTGTTGGATTATCTTCAGTTAACAGTAACATCAAATCTTGGTTAAATGAAAACATTCTGAATGAATTGCGACTTAAAATTGAGGGAAGCTTATTTAGAAACGTGGATAACAAGCAATTGGGGCATTTAATATGTGAACAATTGTTTCTTCAATATCCTAAAATTGACGCAACTGAAGATGTAGACAACATTGAATTGAATCTTTCTCCAAAATTATCGTCAATCTTAATGAACAGATTTCAATATTCTAATAATTCCATCGATGCATTGATATCATCAATTAAATTGTCATACATGACATTTTTTTATCAACTGCCTTTACCAGTTTTGTTGAGTAAGTCATTTGATGAAGTTTATACTCCATTATACGTGGGAGCGTTGAAGACATTGCCAAGTTTCAAAAAATACATTGAACAAAAATATGAAGAAAATGATTACCACACTATCAAAGAGGTTCTTATCAATGATGATACAGCATTAGAACTACTTTATGATTCTCAAAAGCAAATTAAATTACAACATTTGATAGAGATGAATTCTACAAATATTCTAGACAGATTACAAACAGGTTATGAGTTCCCGAAGGCCAAGATGGAAATATATCAATTGATAACTTCTAGAGAAATAGTATCATCAGTGTATTTGAATAATGTGTTTAAACATTATATGAAAGGTGAGAATGATACAACGACCCTTCAAGACATAGAATATATTTGGCAATTACCCACAACGGCCAAGTTTAGTAGAGATGAGTTATTGATTGAAACACAGAACAATTTGAAGTCGTTGGGTACAAACAGAGAGCAAATAATTAATGTGCTTAAAAAGTATTTTAAAATGTACACTAAAGATAGAATCCAATTACCATTTTATGAAGTTTTCACTATATTAGGAGGCCACCTAGTTGAACCCAACAAAAACATAGTCATTAAAGAAAAGGCTAAAAATTTGATAACTGAATTATTACGTCCAGAAATCAGAGCATCCTTGGAAAATGGTCTTGAAAATTCAGATTCTTTGTTGAATAACAAACTTGTCTTGAAGGAAATGGATGAATTTAAAGAAGCTGATTTTTCCATTCATCATAAACCGTTTATTACTAAATTATTTCAAGTTTATAAAGATGCCCCTGTAAATATTAATCTTTATGATTTTTATGCTGCTTTTAAAGAGTGCTTTGATAGACAGGAAACTCTCAAATATTTACTTGAAGATGAAAATGAACACAACCCGGAGTTAATAGAACAATTGAAGGACAAAAATAACACTGAAGTCTGGGACAAATTGATTTATTCGTGGTTTCTTCAAGGTTGTTTCGAATTTCTTCAAATGGGGATTATCAAAGAGAAACCAAAGGGTGATTACGTTGAAAAGGTTATCTGGAAAGGTGTTTAATATTGTTCATTAATATTTCATTAAAAAGTGTATACATATATAATCTCATAATCATAACATGCATTAACACAATTGTAGCTGACAGCAAGGTATCTAACCTGTTCATTAATCTCATCCTTATATCTTGCTCCTTACCTCGTTAAAGTGCTGGAGCATTCGGCTGTTCCCATTTCAACTTTTGATGTAAATGTGATCCGTACATGGATAACAATAAAAGCACTATGAATGCAGAGAGAATAACAAGAACAACTCGTTTTTGCATTCTGAACGCCCGATCTGCTATTTGGGTAGAGTTATTCAATTGAGTTACCATTGCTTTTTATGATTATGTATTATTTAATCAATTCGGATAATCTGGGATATGCGCACGTATATATGTATGAATATTCAGTGTACAGGTTTAGGTCAAAAAGATTATGTAATAATATAAATGTATTCACAAGATATATACTCCCAATTGGTAATAAATACCATAAGTCTCCAAAATTAATTGAATTGTCCAAATTCACTCGTTTTAAATGTTAGCTGCATTTTTATGTGCTTCATCATCAAGTTTTTTGATTTCATCTTCTTGAAACTTGCTTTCCTCTTCTTTCTCCTTACCAGCTTCTTTGATCATTTCCAATTCCAATTTATTGATATTTTCTTGTTCCTTTAAAATTTCTGCTTCTTGTAAATCAGCAAGGTTAGAACCATGTTGGGTTCCATCGTCAATTACTTTGGCGTCATCCATTTTAGGTTCGTCTTCTTTCAATTTCTTTGCAGCTGCCTCTTCCTGCTCCTGTTGTTTCTTCTTTGCGTCTGCTTCTTTCTGTTTCTCTTCTTCTATTTTCTTAATTTCGTCTTCCTTTTTCTTTTGAGCATCCTCTTCTTCTTTCTTCTTCCTTTCTTCTTCCTTTTGTTTTCTTTGCTTTTCTTCTTCTGCAGCATCAACATTTTTTTGCTTTTCACTACGGAAATCAAATTCACTCATCCATACATCTCCATAATAATTGAACTTTTCTTGTTCTTCCTTGTCATATTTAACAAGTTTCCCCAATTGTAAATTATTGTCAGATTCCCCATCTTTGTTAGTAAATTCACCACCAATCAGAGATGTGGCACACCATGTGTATCCATTACAATATTGTCTAACATTGTGCCAAGCCTTCGATGGTTCATTTTCATCGTTCTTAGCTTCCAAACCAATATCCCAATGAATTGGAGGTATGACTGCTTGTTTTATTTCAAGCTTATTTGTGAAGAATGTTTTAAAAGAATCCAATGTAGTAAGTTTGGTGTAACGGAACTTGTTTTTGAATTCATCCTCAAAATTTACTTTTTCAACCTGACCACAGAACTGAAAACCAGAATTAAACCAAAGCAAAGTATGATCATCCGCGTCACTGATATGCGCTGGATGATTGGAACAAAGTTCCTGAGAAATGAAAGTTTTCTTTTCATTAGTGATTCTTTCTCCTATTGGAGTCAATTCTCCAATAGCAGCACTGAAATGTCTATTGAAATAATAGGATTCGTCACCTCCAATTGCTTGGGCTAACCAAAACATTTCTTTATCTCCATAAAGTCTATCATGAGTTGATCTTGCACTATTTAATTGAGCCATGATCAAAGAATTGACAAAATGCATCTCTCTATTAATCAAAACCAAACCACTTTCCATGTAATGACTCATACCCTTGAAAAATTCACGATTTAAGGTATAAGAAGTGACTTGAGGAATACCAAACATAACAGTATCATAAGTAGAAGGCATTAATTTTCTGTAAAGTATAACATCATCTTTGCCTCTAAATTCAGCTGCACTTCTATCTTTGTAGAAGAATGCACCGTATTGCTTATATTTCTCTAATTGGAAAAAATACAAAGGAGATTCTAAAATCACAGTATCAGCATCCATGAGAATGAACTCGGAAAATGAATTGAATACGGTGGCCAAAATCTTATTACCAAACCCACCAAACTTGTCGATCATTGTTTGCTCTACAGCAGTAGAAACATCAACAAACCAAAGTTCTTGTTCGGGCAACCTTTTTCCATTATGATCAATGAATTCACTGCGTGCAGCTTGAATCAATTGATTTTTAGACTCTCTTGACACACCATTATAGTAAATGATTTCAATTGGGAGAGGGTTTTCAAAACTTCTCAACAAACGAATCAATCTACTAGCCATTTTAACATGTCCATTATTGATTGTTAAAGCAATACCTTTACCATTGATTGACTTTCTAAAAGAGTTAACAAAACATTCCTTGTTCCCAGTCAAAGTAGACTTAATTGGTTTTTCAGATAATTTGTTTTCACATGGTAAGTATGGAGAATCAACATAATTACACATAACAGGTAATCTTCCTTGAACTACCGTACCATCCCATCTAGTAAATTTAGGAAATTTACGTGTGAGCCATGGATAAATTCTCTTTTCGATATCCTCACATGAACCATAAGAAACTTTAGGGGTTTTAGACACATCCACTTTAGTTTTATTAAATTTAACGGTAGCCAAGTCTCTTCTTTGTTGTTCCATAAATTTCTGAACATTCTTCTCTTGAATAAATGAATTACCGGTAACATAACATTTGTTAAAGATTCTAATATTTGCAATATAGTCATGTAACACTTTTTCGTCATTATGAATCTTGGTTTTAATGTTATTATAATTTGTTTCCAAATCCTTGATGAAATCAAAAGGTAAGGAAACTTTTGATTCTTCAATTTTTTCTTCTTCCGCTTGCTTTTTCTTGTATTCGGTTACTTTCTTTTCTCTATATGAATCAAACGTAATATAGGCATCACGGTCAAAGCCGAAATCGGTACGCGGATCGACCGACCATTTAGGGTTGGAATTATACAAGGTTCTGAAATAGAAATCGCATCTTTGTTGAAACGAGAAATCCTTGATAATAGTAGAAATGTCATTGTGTTTACTCATTTCATCGTAAACATTAGAGTGAACCACGTACTTCTTGGGGAAGTTCTTGTGTGGTTTAGCCAGACTTTTGAGAACGTATTCATCAAAACTGGAAAATGAAGTTTCCAAGTCACCTAATTCCCAAAGGGCACTCACTTCATCTTGTACAAATTCTGCATTCGCTTGTCTTCTATAACTGTATAACCAGTATCCCAATACACTGATCCATCCAAATAAAATGAGTCTAAGAAGCCAGTACTTTATGTTCTTGGATCTATTTAGATTCAATGAGTTGGAGTACACCACCGGAACCGGAAGGTTGTTCTTATTCTTACCCTTCAGTTCAACCATATTAGTTCATGCGCTACGGGTATGTCAAAAGCAAGCTTAAGGGTAGTTTTTATAAAATCGATTATAGACGTGTCGAAAAGGGGAAGCAGAAAAAAAAAAAATTAAAACGTCAAAGCCATTTACCTAAAGTCCCGACAAGCATGCATTGAATATATGACATTTGTTGATCAAAGAAAGAGAAATATAACCGATTTATAACCGAATTACTTCTAGTTTTTTTGTTATTTTGTTATTATTGTTTTTCATTCCAAATTCACTTGATTTCAACCTTGCTTTAACGGTTTAATATAAACTGCCTTATCTTTGTGTCACACAGGAATTGGAAAATCAAAAGAGAGACAGAAATTTGGCGTACTAACAATGTGCAGTATCGAGAAACTTTTTTTTTAAAAAGAAAAAGATCAAATACCATCAAAGTGCAAAGCCAGAGTTTTCTCCACGTGATTAATTTTTCCTCTCAAAATATGGAGTTGTACACAGAACGTATGGATCGGCTGGTCATGGTAGATAAACCCGGCAACAATCATGCCAAGAGCCTTGGGTTTGAGAGATTTACTGATAACAACCATTTAAGGACACTGTCAGCGAAAACTAAGCTAGATATGTACTACGATAAGATTTCGAAGGAAATCACTCTACTAAGCTATTAAATCTCAGGTGTTTGGCGCAAGGATCCCAAAGAAGACCTACTGAGAAATTAGAGTTGGAAAGAATCTTTCTATAGAAGTATCTGTCGATTGAAAATGCGTAAAATTTAATTACTGAATATCTGATGAATAGGCAATATTATTACAATCGAACTAATTTAATGCAATGATTAAATGTAAAAAATTGTGGCATGTATGGAATAATCACACAATAACATTAACAACATGAACCCTAAATATCTTGTTACTGTTATACCATCTTTAATTCAATTCATGGATAAGCCTCTACAATTTCAAGACAATGTTTCAAATTTACAAATCTGGGAATATCCAGCTGAATTTATGAACAAATTTCAACTCGAATTCTTTAAAGTCAAAATCGAAGGGTTAATGCATAGACTTCTGTAAAAAATTACTTTTAGAGTATAAAAATATAGAAATCATATGGTATTTAGTGTAAACATTTGATCAACGTTTAGAGCTTATCGCTTACTACGATTTGACACGCATATCACTGCGACAAAAGTATGAATAAAGAATATGTTCTGAAGCATGGTCTTGCACTAAATTATTTATGCTGTCTTTTCTTTTTTTTTAAAATCTTCGCTTTCCGTTAAGCTCGTTTGTTTTTAATAGCCCGCATAATAATAATACGGCAAGATAAACGTTCAAATCTATGTGGCGTTCAGAGGGAAGATTACAATTCATGCGTTGTAAATAGGCAAAAACCCAGATTTGAACTCCACTTATAAGCGGAGTAAAAAAAAAGTCATTTATCAAGCACATATCAGACAACTATACATTTTAACTTCACTAAGGTAGACAATGCGTAAATCATAACAATGTTCGAAGCTTAAAAATATTATCAGCTAGATGAATATTTTGTATACTCCAACTCAACAATCCCCATTTTTAAGTCGTCTTTTCTTATAAGAATCAATTGTGCTTATCGTAATTTATCTTTGATAATCGCCTTATAATTAATAGTGCTATGATTACTTTCATTTATTGCGTACCACAGGCTTTAATCAATTCTTATCATTACAAACTTTACGCTTTGCCAAGGACTTACTTTTCCACCATAGCACTAAGTTATATGCAGTACGTGTCCGATTAGTTTGTAAAAATTACAAGTCACGGCGTTTCTTTTGGTTTTCACCATATTTGGATAAAATCAAAAATTAACAAACTTCTCTACGTTTAGCCGTGAAAGGCATTTAGCTAAACCATTTTTCAATATATAATCCATTACCACTAATTGTGGGGTTAATCTTACAATAATATGACACAAATCAAACCTTGTCTGATAGAGAAGTTTTAGAAGTTTACCCCAATTCTTTGGAAGAGCTCAAGATTTCAGGTACTTGCAGTGTAGGGCAATTATATACTGAAAGTATAAAGATATAACTTGACGGAAAAAATCCTTTCATCGGTGCAACTATTTTCCCTCAGCTATCAAGCTTTTCTTTTTTTTTTTTCCCGTTCTTGACTTTAATCTACTTGGCTCTTAGCGTTTTACTGTTTCACTATCTATCAAGTAAATAATTTCAGTATAAACCAATATTATTTAATTTCTTTTATCGTCTAACTGGGTATATTCCGTAAATTTTTTTCTTGTATTCCTGGTACAACCAGTCGCATTGCACCAAATTTGAATCTTGATATAATCATATCCCGTCGGGGCTCGCAATTTGTTGCGGCATTGCTACTATTTTTTTATTTGTAAATACAAGCTTGACTACTCAATTTTTTTTTTTATTTATCAGTGCATAATCGATAAGAGCTTGTGGGTATGTGCACGCCAAAGGTATGCCTGTCACTGATTTTCTTTTGCAACAGACAATGTTGATTGAAACCCCAGAATATAAAACAGGCGAATATCCAAATTTCAAGTAGGATTTTTAATCAATTAATTGTATTTTTTAATAAATAAAAATGCCTGAAAAGGAACTCAATTACATAACATCTAGAGATGCCGCTGATGGCTCCTCTGATGAAAAAGCTGGTGGGGTATACGTTGATGCCTTTGACAAGCAAAACTCCCAACCTCCATTAAAGGGATGGGCTAAATTTGTTGATGGTTTCAAGCAATATGATGCTGAAGAATTAGGTATTGACCCTAACTTATCTGAAGTTGAAAAGGCTGCAATTGTTACTGCCAACTCTCCACTTTCCAGATCTTTGAAAAACAGACATTTGCAAATGATTGCCATTGGTGGTTCTATCGGTACTGGTTTATTCGTTGGTTCCTCGAAGTCTTTAAGAACTGGTGGACCAGCCGGTATTCTTATTGCGTATGGTTTAATTGGTACTATGATGTACTGTACTGTCCAATCTCTTGGTGAATTAGCTATCACTTTCCCTGTCTCTGGTGCCTTCGTTACTTATAATACCCGTTTTATTGATCCATCCTGGGGTTTTTCCATGGCTTGGAATTACGCTATGCAATGGCTTGTTGTCTTACCTTTAGAATTAGTTGCTGCTGCCATTACTATTCAGTATTGGGATACAACAATTAATCCTGTAGCGTTTGTGACTATTTTCTATGTGCTTATTGTTTCCATTAATTTCTTCGGTGTCAGAGGTTATGGTGAAGCTGAATTTATTTTCTCTGCCGTCAAAGTTATTGCTGTCATTGGATTTATTATTTTAGGTATAATCCTTGTTTGCGGTGGTGGTCCAAAGGGTCCAAACTACAGAGGTTACATTGGTGGAAGATTTTGGCAAAATCCTGGTGCTTTTGCAAATGGTTTCAAAGGTGTTTGTTCTGTGTTCGTCACTGCTGCCTTTGCTTTTGCCGGTACTGAGTTGGTTGGTTTAGCTGCTGCCGAATCTGCTGATCCAAGAAGATCTTTACCAAAGGCTACTAAGCAAGTTTTCTGGAGAATTACTTTATTCTACATCATTTCTCTTACTTTGGTTGGTTTATTGGTTCCATATGATGATCCAAGATTGTTTGCTGAAAGTTCTGTTGATGCTTCCGCTTCTCCATTCGTTTTAGCCATCAAGTACGGTGGTATCTCTGGTTTACCATCCGTCATGAATGTTGTTATTATGATTTCTGTTCTTTCCGTCGGTAACTCGTCCGTCTTTGGTTCATCTAGAACCTTGGCCGCTTTAGCTGCTGCAGGTCAAGCTCCAAAGTTCCTCGGTTACATTGATAAACAAGGTCGTCCATTATGGGGAATTGTTGTCCAATGTATCTTTGGTCTTTTATGTTTCATTACTGCATCAGACAAGTACGGTGAAGTTTTTGATTGGCTTTTAGCTCTTTCCGGTTTATCTTCCCTTTTCACTTGGGCATCTATTAATTTCTGTCACATCCGTTTCAGATACGCTTTATATAAGCAAGGTAGAACCACTGATGAATTAACCTTTACTTCTCAAGTTGGTGTTATCGGTGCTTATTACGGTTTTGGTTTGAACGTTTTAGTTCTTATTGCTCAATTCTGGATTGCTTTGTTCCCATTAGGAGGAAAGCCAGATGCTTACGATTTCTTCCTTTCATACTTGGGTTTTCCAGTCATTTTAGCTTTCTTCTTTGGTCACAAGGCCTGGAGAGGAAGTTGGACTAAGTGGTACATTAAAGGTATTGATATTGATATCGACACTGGTAGAAGAGAATTGGACTTGGATTTACTTAAACAAGAAATTGCCGAAGAAAAGGCTGTTATTGCCGCTAAGCCATTTTACAAGAGAGCTTACCATTTCTGGTGTTAGTTTTATTTCTTTGTGTAAATAATAGATGATAATTAAGAATAAATATTGAAAATTAATAATACAGTAAAAACTATTTTAAATCCAACGTAGAATCATCTTAACGAACGAACTAATATTACTTTCACAGATGAAAGTTCATTATAATTGTTGTACAGTTTCATTGTTTTACATCGTATATTATGGCTATTCTATCATCCACGTCATTATTTTTGATAATCTTCAGGGTAAAAAATCAATCTTTCAACACCAGTTTCGGTTAAGATGACCATTCTAATCACACCACCGGATGAACCATCCCATTTAATGGCTTCAGCCAATGCAGTTTTGATAAATTTAACACAATCATCTTTCTCCATTTCAGGCTTAAAATTTTCGTTACACCAACCGTAAATAAAAGTAGAACCAGAACCTGCAATTGCATATTCTTGCTCATGAATAGAACCACCGATTGGAATCAGATAAACTGACCCTTTATTCTTCTTATCATAACCAGCACAAATGATACCAGCAGTTAACAGGTCCTTGTTATTGTAACATATTTCCTGGAAAATGTTAGCCGCTATTTTAGTTGTTGGCTTTTCTCCATTTGGTAATTGTGAAGAATGCATTTGCAAATAATATTTAACCATATCGGCCACAGCTTGAGTATCAGCAGCGGAACCAGAACGACAACAGTATATAGTATCATGGATTTGCGTCAATTTATCGGTCACTCTATTGGCAATGTAAGATCCTGTAGTAGTTCTTGAATCGGCACCCAATATGACACCATCCTTAAACTTCACGGCCATAATGGATGTACCCAAGTTGACCTCCCCCTTCTTCAAATGATTGATGTCCACAGAAATTCCGTTCATGTTTGAAAGTCTGCAGTTGATAGTTAGCTTTCAATGTTCGATTGATGGAATAAAACCTACAAGATATGCTAATCGCCACTTAATTTCAAATATGAGAAAGTCGTGTGAAAGAGACAACAAGAATCAACAAGTTGAAATTGAGAGGAAAATAAAAAAATAAAAAAGCCAAAGTTAAATGTTCCCACAAAATATTTAGAGCAGCAAATACTTAGCCAAGTAGAAATCGAGAAACTCCTTAAAATATAAATATAAATTCCATTAAGATAACACGTCTATTTTACTGATAAATATGTATTTACCTAATGTTTTCTTTCTTTTGATGGTAGTAGTGAATGGTGCCATTATGAAGGGTACTCCACTTCAACTTACTCTTGACGAAATGAAAGCTTTAAATGGAGATCGAATGGTTAGTCACAAGGTAATATTTCACATGAAACAATCACTTCCAAACGAAGAAAAAGATCTTGGACAATTGGATTTAGCACTTTTTGGGAACGTGGTTCCTAAGACAGTCAAGAACTTTGTAGAATTAAGTAAAATGACTTACGGCTACGGATACAAAGGAAGTCAAATTCACAGAATTATATCTAATTTTATGATCCAAGGTGGAGATTTTAAAGATGAGAACGGAGCATCAGGACATTCAATTTACAACGATAGAGGAAAGTTTGATGATGAAAATTTTGAATTAAGTCACAATAAAAGAGGTAGATTGTCCATGGCTAATAGTGGACCAAATACCAACGGGGCGCAATTCTTTATTACACACAGAAACGATTGTGGTTATTTGGATGGAAAACATGTTGTATTTGGTCAATTAATTGGAGGCTTTAAAGTCTTAGAAGTAATAGCAACATCTCCTGTTGATGAAAGAGATGCTCCCGAGTATCCTATTTATATAGACAGTATTGATGTTTTTGATTTTGACCCAGTTCAAGATAATTTCCATGAATTACAAGAAATCAAGGCTAAAGCAGAAAAAGAACTTCGTGATAGCACCTCTTATTACAAATGGTTTTTCATTTTACTTCAATTATGTATTTTGGGCTATGTTGTCAGCCGTTGGTACTTTAAGCGCCAATTGGCTAAAGATCTACAAGAAAATTCTTACTACCATGATTAGGGTGGGTGATGCATTTTAAATAAATTATTTACTGTACAATAAATTATGATATCCACGATAAGATTCATTTTGTTGTTCCAAAAATTAAATAACCTTGCACTTTTCTATTCTATTCTTTTCTTGGTTGAAGAAATACTTTGCTGTTTGTTTTTTAGTAGATTAAATATTTGATTCGATACAGTGAAAGCCTGGTATTTGAGTTTAACCTACTTCTCATGACTCCAAGTCTTCACAAAATTTAATTCTTCTCATATCTACATGTTTTTTTTTTTTTCCTCTCATTTGTAAAATTCAAGCTTTCATCTTCTTCACTAATGTCCAAGTTTGAATTTCCCATAATACAAGTTAAAAATCTTCCTTATACCACTAAACCAGAGGATCTTTTTGAACTTTTCGGAAAATATGGTAACATACATCAAATTAGAGCCCCAGATCCCAAAAAAAATGCTCCTATAGGAACTTGCTTTGTCGTGTATAATAACCTTTCATGTGCTCAAGAAGCAGCTAAAAGGATCAATGGTATCAATTATCAAGGGAGATACCTAGTGGCAATGATGTACCAAGTTGATAAATCAAAACTAGTAGAAGAAGACTATGCTATGAGAATTGAAGAATTATCAACATTGAAAGCACAACATGACATCGAGTAAATAAAAGAGATTAAATCTAAATTGGTTCAATTACAATTTTATATTTATATCTGTATAATTTACTTTTAAAAAAGTGCTCTATTTTTTCTCTTTTTTATCAATTGATACATCAATCAAAGTTAAGAGATAATAACTCAATAACCCAACAAAGACAAACCCGGAAATCTTGAAGACTTTCCAGAAATAACTTGCCTTGGTATATTTATATTGAACAAAGACATCAACTTTACTTAAACCATCGATTAAATTAGCAAACTTCAAATTGACCTTAACATGACCTTTTGATACATCAAAGTAAGACTTTTCATTAGATACAATAAGGTCTTCAAATTCAATTGCTGAAGATACTCCAATAAATTCAGCATCTTCAGGTAAATAAAAATTCATACTGACATTTTCATAAGAAATATCTTGAATTGTAGTTAAAAGAGGGAATTTCACAATATAAGTATCTTCAGATTCATGGACTTTATGTAAGTATTCACTTAAAACGTTATTCCATCCAATTGTAAAGTTATATTTCCAACCACCGAAAATTGGATAACGTGGTTGTAAAATCAAATGGTCCAGGAATACTTTGTAAGTAGAAACTTGACCAACTTTATCAGTGTAATATATATCTTGCGGAATTTCACCTTCTGGAAGTTTAATATCAATTTGAGAGATTGCCCAATGATTTTTAGTTTTTTCATAACCTCCTTTCATCCAATCGAGTCTCAGAAATCCAGAACTCAATTGAGCACCTATGTTTGTTAATTCGTAATATTCTTCAAAAGAAATTTGATTAGATTCAGAAGCAGGAACCCAAATTGATCTTTCTAAATTATTAACTTTAGCCAATGGACGATTATGAGTATATAATAAACCCATTGCTGAAATGGTATAAGGCTCAATATCTTGAAAGATTGGTCCATAAACTAATGATTGACTCTCAACTCTAGGTTCAGTGACTGGTAGTCCATCGGTGTTATTGTAACGAACAATATCATTATCAAAACCTCCAAGAATTTCCATTTCTTGACCCTTGGTAATACCAGAAAATAACAAAGTATATTCTTTGGTGATATAGTCAGAATAAACGTATTTGTTCAACTTCAATAACAAAGATTGTTCAGTACCCATTTCAATCTTTTCTGGTAATGGAGAAATAGCATTGGTATATATATAACGAGTCTTGAATTCTACTTCGGTGCCTGGTGCAACTGGTATTGGAAGAGTTAACTTGTAAGTATATGGATCTTCTGGCAATTCTTCCGCCTCAATAGCAATTGCCTGTCCAAGTAACGAGGCAACAAAGGCTGATAATTTTTCTGTTTGCTTCAATCCATCATTCAATTTAAAGTAGTAAATGCTTTGTGGTTCGTCTCCGATATTCTTAGCCAGAACAACACAAGATTCTTGAACGTACCCTCTTGAAAGATCGACATTACGCGTATAGTGTGTGTTTTCCCAGTCGCTTGCAAGTACACTGGCACATGCAGCAAGTCCACTGACAATTGAAGTCCAAGTACCACGCATGTTCACGTAGTATTAACAAGTACTTTGATCGATGTCAATTGAAATTTTGTGTAATTAAGA